>CM076581.1:516540816-516914426 GCA_034641835.2 Pinus albicaulis
CATAATACTTAATATTACCTGGAGCACATTACGATCAACATCAACAATGTGCCTTGTCTCGGGCCAGAAATCCTCGAAAGATGAATCACTTCCATCTATTATTCTATGATCATTATAGATTCCATCTAATGTATCAAGAACTCTTTCCCAATACACTACTTTATTTTTCCATTCCTCTATAATAATTGGCAAATCCTCATTTCCAATAGTGTCTTTCCACATTTTTATGTATGATGGTATCCTTTCCTTTAGTTCTTTGAAATAGGCATCATTCTTTTTGGAAGATAATAAAGATGGGTTCCCTATGGGAATTATAGGTCGACCTTCATCATCTATATTCCATAACTCAACTGGTTCTAACCACTCAATATCTCTAATAGATTCTTTGTACCTTAGTACTGGAATATCATTGAGTACAAGAAATTGGAAGTATTCAACATTAAGATGTCCAACTAGTGCATTTTTTTTCTCTCCTTGATGTATCCATTAAGGAAACTTTGAAGTCATAGACCTTGTCAATAAGTGTAGGTGGAAACACTCGATTTTCTTCAATTATGCGATATGTATCCATCGTTTCAGGTAAAGAATATATATCTTTAATTTTTAGGTTGGAAGACATTCTTCTGTAGGTTCCATTTATGTCTTCATGGGTGTGCCACAGAAGCAAGAATCCAACCTCAATAGTGATGAAGACACCAAGTGCAGTTAAAAGTGATAAAAACATGAAAATATAACGATTCTTATTATCACTTGCTGCATTGTCCAACTGTAACAACAAATGTGGAGGAAGAGCTTTAAAATCAACATTTTTACTCTTTGATCTTCCATGAGATATAAATACATCCTTGTAAACTTAATATTTTGAGTAAATAGAGGTGTCAAGTAATGCATTTGTAAGTGGGTTTCTTGAACTTCCACTCTCATAAAGTAGATCACCATACATATCAATTTGTGGGTCTTCAAGGTCCCTTAAGCACTTTGCAAGGGATGTAATAGTAAATTGTGATCCCATATGTACAAATGGTAGGGAGAAATGACCAAAACCTTATGTCTTATGCCCATGTGTTAGCATACCTGTCAATGACAAACCTAAATTTGCTCCTACAATAGATTTTGATTTGACACGTAGCCTTGGGATTGAAGTCTCTGTTTTATCCATTTTATCATGGATAATGCTCAAATACTCCTTTAGAAACCGCTCTAACATAATTCTATGGGAATAGTAGCAATATCTTCCACACATAACAATCTTGTTATGTTTGTTCAACCTACCCCGCACCTTTTCTTCCAACTCTTTTATAGTCGTTGACTTCATCTATGCTTTCAACACAATACATTCACTGCATTTACTGAAGTTGGTGTTCTTTGAAAATGACACTCTCGAAATTTAGTATTCCATATCTTGCTCATTGTTGATTGTGATATTGATGGGTAGTTGAGATTTTGAAGAGCCTCGTTGATCTCTTTTAACAAAGAATTTTGTGTGTAATTCGAAGGAAGAAATCTTAGAGGAGAAAATGTTCCATCTTCTTCAACTTGAAGTGTTTGGTTTGGTGAAAAATCTGAATTATCCATCACAATTTTGTGCAATATTTCTATGGCTGCCACGGTGTGTCCTCATGCTTTACATGTGTCGGTGTTACCATAAATAGCTTTGATCTGTCCATGTTGGAAATAATGCTAGTAATTATAGAATGTGCTTTGAGGAATCTTATGTATCTTATACCATGCTTTCTTACAAATAATATTCACATTAAATCTCATGTCCTTTACATTTATAGCAATAGGTGGTAGGCCATGGCCATGGCTCCTTGACATGACCGTGTTTGAGATGAGTGAATTCAAGACAAATTCCCTAATACCATTTTTATTTATGTTTCATACCCCTTCTAGCACCTGCACAGTGCAATGGCCTTCCTATCCACATGTTGAAGACAAAATTTTCTACAACATACATCTGGTACCAAAAGTTGAATTTCTTTCTCTTCATCTATTTTTGTTTGACATTTGGAATTTTAGTTGTAGCCATAACTCGTTTATTCCTTTTATATGGCCTTGTTACATGCATATCAATTGAGTTTATATATTTTTCATTACAAAGATACCCATCCCATTTGTTTAAGGGATTTGTGTCCTCTATAACATCCCATGTCACAAGTTCCTTGGGTAGCTCCTTCAAGTTTTCCTTAACCCTTAATATCACACCGTTGTTGTCCACCAACTTATTTATTGACCATCTAACCAAAAAATGTATAGACTTATCCCCAATTCTTCATATTTCACAATTTCCATCTATCTCTTCCAAAAAAACACCAAGCTCCATTTCACCTTCAACAAGGTCATCCTCGCAGACATTAACTAACATTCCTTTGGCAATGCACATGCTTGTTCCCATGCATTCATGTGTAAGAGAAACCTTTGTACATATGAATCTAACCCTATCTTGGGGAATATTTATGGCATCATCATGAAAATGAGGTTCCAAATTTGATTCTGGCCAAATCTCATAAGATTCCAATGCACCCCCTAGTGTATGCTCAAATCTTGTTGGATGTGGTAGAGCAACATCATGTTTTAAAACCTTCTCAATTTTAACCACTATGCATCCTTTCTTTACCATATTTCCATGAACTTTATGCCCAAGCTCTGTATTGAATATGGAGCCCTCACCCACCTTCACTCCATGTTGCAGAAGATCTACCTTGTCTCCAATAGAAAATGTAGAAGAAACATTTGCACCTGTAAACGAATGTAAATAAGGTTAGTATTTACTCAAAAAAAAAAGTATTATACTATCAATAATATTTGAACACATGCTTCAATATTTTTATTTACCTATCTTGTGCCTCAAATCCATGATCTTCGATGGATGGATGTCCCCTTCATCAACATCCTCCCCAAACAAATGTGGTTGAGTGACATCAATTATCAAAATTGCAACATAACATGCATTAACCCTTTGTCCGACATAATAAGTTCCAGACTTTGTAGATTCGACCCTTCCTAGCCCAACAACTTGATCATTAATAAGGAGATTAACACAGTCCCCTTTTGCTATATTTTCCATTCTAGCTTGTACAAATTTTGTAACAACAATTAAACCATGAATTGTAATTAAAAGGTTGAACCATGTAAAGTGTGATTTTATATTTTCACAAAAACACACAACTTTCAAAAAAGTAATATAGATGCAATAATTTAAATAGTATGGTAGTCATATTGTATGTAATGAAGCATTGTCCCCACCATCTAGTGCCTACTACCAAAAATTACTTTACATGCAAATTACACAAAAACATATATGAAGACCATGCAATTAGAGATGTAGATAGTATCATAGAATGACAAATATCAGCTCATATCAAACCACCAAGTTCCTATTTAACTTCAGAAATGACACTTGTAGTATTAATGCATATGTATGAATAATGATCATAAGAAATTTGTAGAAGTTTAAGAACCAAAACATGGTTCATTGGAAAATATAAGAAATTCCAAGATTGATGCTACATAAGATTTCTAAAAGCCCCATGAAAAGGATAAATTATTTTTTCACTTAGTGAGGATGTTTGATGTTTGAACTTGATAATCAAAAGCCAAACTTGAGGTTTTCTTCCGAATAAAAGTTTTGAATGACAAATATCAACTCATATCAAACCACCAAGTTTCTATTTAACTTCAGAAATGACACTTGTAGTCTTAATGCATGTGTATGAATAATGATCATAAGAAATTTGTAGAAGTTGAGGAACCAAAACATGGTCCTTTGCAAAATCTAAGAAATTTCGAGATTGATGCTACATAAGATGTCTAAAAGCCCCATGAAAAGGAGAAATTATGTTTTCACCTAGTGAGGATGTTTGATGTTTGAACTTGATAATCAAAAGCCAAACAAGAGGTTTTCTTCCAAATAAAAGTTTTGGTACTGTAAATACTAGATAATTCTCATTTTTATTCTAAAAGAAAAGATATTTCCTTTTACAAACCTTTAGTTCCAATGTTAGCACTCCCTACCTATACACATCTAAGGACATACTATTTAGGATGGATACAAAGGGATGTTAACTTTAGGTTCTCGAAAAGTGTAGATTTGAGTTTTCCTATATTTTTATGTTGATGACAAAGAGTCTTATCTTATGCATCTAAACATTAGTGAAATTGTTTTTGGAAGTTCATAACTATACAACAAAATAGAGAGAAAAACAATACATGTTAAAACATTGTGCTTGATACTTTAAAGTTGCATACATTTTCATTGGAAGCAAAATATAGTATACCTCAATAACACATTTATTCATAAACTTCAAAATTATACAAAGATCACATTATTCTCCATGGATCAAATAATTATGATTGGATTATTGTGTTTGTGCCAAAGGGAAAGCTATACCATTATCATTCCTTCCAACTCAAGCACAAATGTAGTGCCAAAAACAACATATATCTATATACGATTCTTTTGTACTATCATTGATCTCCATAAATTGTTCCAAATTTAATAAAAGGGCACATCAAAATCTATACCTCTAACCATTGTGATTATTGAGACAATGTCACCCCTAGAGCATTGGCTGCATAAGTGTAATGGTGTCTAGAAGAAAGCTAGTAATCACTAGGTATCCTTCTTGCATAATCACAAATGCACTGCCAAGAATAATATCAGAGCACTAACCCTGGTGAGGGTGAAATCTTGATAGTTTTCCTTTTGGAACAAGAACAAAGAAATCTAGTGCATTCTATAATTCCTTCTAACACAAATACAAGCACATTTCCAACAATAATGTTGCATTGCTATAAAATCTAATGGATGCAAGATTTACTTCTATCACAAACACAAACACATTTTCAACAATAACATTGCAAGATGAAGGAAATTTAACACATTATAACCTTCCTTCTAGCATAACAACAAACATATTTCTAATAACAACATTACATTATGAAGGAAATATAGTGTGTGCTATCTTTCCTTCTATCACAAGTAGAATCCCATTTCGAACAACAACATTGCACCTCAAATGAAAGCTAACAATCAATATCATTCCTTCTAATACAAACATAAGCATGTTGCTAGAAGCAACATTACATGGTCAAGTAAATCTAGCATGTGGTCAAGTAAATCTAGCACATGCTAGATTTCCTTCTAGCACAAACGCAAGCACATTGCCAACAACAATATTCTAAGGCGAACGAAATCCACCACATGCTAAATCTCCTTCTAGCGTAAATAGAAGCATGATACTCACAAAAACATTGCAAAGTAAAAGAAATCTTACACATTCTAGAGTTTCTTCTAGCACAAACACTATCACAGTACCAGAAACAACATTGTAGGGTGGAAGATCTCTAACCTATGCTTGATTTAATTCTAGCACATTTCCAACAAAAACATTGTAGGAAAAACGAAATCCAATGCATGATAGAATTCCTTCTAACACAAACACAAGTACATTTCCAACAATATTGCATTGCAAAAGAAATACAATGCAGGTTACATTTCATTCTAGCACAAATACAACCATGTTGCCAACAACAATATTGCATTGCAAAACAAATCTATTGCATACTAGATTTTATTCTAATACAAACAGAGGCACGTTGCTAACACCAATATTGCATTGCAAAAAAAATTTAGTGCATGCTAGAATTCCTCCCACCATACACAAACATATTGGCAACATCAATATTGTAGGGTAAAAGAAATCTATATCATGCTAGATTTTCTTCTATCAAAAACATAACCATATTTCCAATCACAATATTGCAAGGTGAATTAGATATAACATGTTATTTGTACTTATATCTCAAACACAAACATGTCACCAATAACAACATTGCAAGGTGAATGAAATATAATACGTGCTAGATTTCCTTCTCTTGCAAACAAAAGCACATAACAATATTGTAGGGTGAAAGAAACATACCACATATTAGATTTGCTTCTAGCACAAAAAGGCATATTGTCAAAAATACCTTATGCAAGACAAGAAATCTGGTGTGTGGTAGATTTCCTTCTAGCACAAACACAAACACATAACATTGTAGGGGTTAAGAATCTAGCGCATGCCAGATTTTGTTATAGCATGAACACAAACATATTAACAACAACAGTTTAGGGAAAAATAAATCTAGCACATGCTAGATTTCCTTTTAGCACATTTCCAATAACATCATTGTGGTGAAGGACATATGGCACATACTAGATTTCCTTCTAGCACAAACAATTGAATTGCCAACAACAACATTGCAATGCGAAAGAAATCTAGTGCACACTAGATTTCATTTTAACGCATATACAAACACATTGTCAATAAGCTCATAGAAGGGTGAAATAAATCTAATGTATGCTAGATTTCCTTCTAGCACAAACACAAACACATTACAACATTTCTAGATAAAAGAAATCTAGCACGTGGTAGATTTACTTCTAGCTCAAAAAAAAGCATATTGTCAACAACCACATTGTAGTGAAAAAGAAATCTAGTGCATGCTAGATTTATTTTGAGCCATAATTGAAGCATGTTGCAAAGAAAAACATTGCAAGGTGAAGAAAATCTAACACATGCTAGATTTACACATAGCACAAATGCAAGCACACAACAACATTGTTGGGTGAAATAAATCTAGTGTGCTATATTTGCTTTCAGCATAAACAAAAGTAGATTGCCAACAACAACATTGCATGGAAAAATATATCTAGAACAACTTCTATCACAAACGCAAGCACATTCCAAATAACAACATCGAAAGATAAAAGAAAATTAATGCATGTTATCTTTACATGTAGCACAAATACAAGCATACTACCAACAACAACATTTCATGCCAAAAGAAACCTAGCGCATGTTATATTTCCTTCGAACACAAACACAAGCACATTGCCAAGGTGAAGGAAATCTAACACGTGCTAGATTTCCTTCTATAATAAACAACCAAATTGACAACAACAATATTGTAGAGAAAAATATATCTAACACAACTTCTAGCCCAAACACAAACACATTTCCAATAACATTGCCAAGGTGAAGGAAATCTAACACATGCTAGATTTCCTTCTATCATAAACAACCAAATAGACAACAACAATATTGCAGAGCAAAAGAAATCTAGCATAGTTTCTAGCCCAAACACAAACATATTTCCAATAACAACATTGCAAGGTGAAAGAAATTTAATGTGTTAGTTTTACATGTAGCACAAATACAAGCATACTACCAACAACATTGCATGCCAAATTAAATCTAGTGCATCCTATATTTCGTTTTAACACAAACACAATCACATTGATAGTAAGAACATTCCAAGGTGAAGGAACTCTAACACATGTTAGATTTCCTTCTATCATAAACAACCAGATTACCAACAATAAAATCGCATTGTGAAAATTTCTTATAGCATGTCGATAAAAATATTGCAAGGTGGAAAAAATGTAAGGTGTGCTAGTGTTGGAAATATTGAGAGGGGGGTTGAATCAATATTTCTATACAATTGTTATATTATGACAATTAAAATCATCAATTGAACCAAAACACAAGATGTGCAATAAGAAAATAATTTTATTAATGAATTTGAGGACTCTAAAAACCCAAGCTCCAACTTGTACAACAAATTCTCTAACTCCTTCAAGGCTTCAACCCCGAATGAGGACTCTAATATTCAACTACAAATCCAAGCTCCAACCTTGTATGACGACTCCAATCCTCTAGGGATCCAACCCTCTCGGTTTGCTTCAATCCCTTAAGGTGACTTCAATACTACTTCAAGCCTTCATCAAAAACTTCAAATACTTCTAAAAAATGTATCCAAGATAGGTCTAGAAAGTGCTCTCAAATCTACTTCTACAAAAACTTCATGTCTGCTATAGCAAAACTTTTATGGTTGCGCCAACAAAACATGTATTCAAGTGTTGATCTTCAACTATGCTCCAAGGATGACTACTCCAAATAAACAAGTCTTTAGGTGTTGGTCTTCAACTATACTCCAAGGGTGATTGCATCAACAAAACAACTCTTCAAGTGTTGGTCTTAAACTATGCTTCAAGAGTGACTGTTGTTTCAACAAAGGCTTGAAGAATGCTCAATTAATGTCATCATGAATGCACGCTACTGTCAACTCAAAATATGCTCAAAGTATGTTATCATTTTATCATTCGATGAAGGTGTCTCCTAGGCTCTTCATGTGTACTTTAAAGAATGTCCTTCGATCTGAAAGGATTGCTTTACTTTTGTTTCAAATCTGACTTGATATGTTGATCAAGCCTCTTAAGGTGTAATATTCCTAATGGAAAAATTAACAGTGATAACAAAAACATGCAATAAAACCAACACAATTTTTTTATTTTATTTTTTTTCAGAAAACGCCCATAAAACAGAAATGCTCCAAACACACCAAAATGGGAAATTTTTTAGAAGATCTTGCTGGAGTACAATAAAAAATAAAAAATAAAAATAAAAATAAAATGTGCACCCTCGCTTTCACAAGGCAAGCTACAAGCCTCAGGTGGATGTTTTATCAATGCCAAATTGTTGTTGGAAATTTCCCACTAAAAATATGCATTGGCCTTGTGATTTTTACACTGTTGGTTGTGTTGATACCCTGATTTTCCCCATCCTAACTGCTCAAAAAATTTCTGATAAATTAGTCATGGAATCTTTGTCAAAAACCCAGAAAGGTTTTTCCCTAGTTTTGATGCTCCAAAAATGGCCCCAAATTCCTTGACCCTCCTCTAAGTGCAGAAAAAAATAGAACTATGACTGATGTTCGAATGGATAACCCAGTATTAACGTTCACCCAAACCAACCCAGCTTAAATAAAATCCATACAACCACTCATGATGTGCATCTAATGATTATCAATTTTTGAGTAGATGTAGACCTCTCCTCCAGTATCAGGTAGCGTTGTAACATATTCTACCCTTGCAAATCTTCCTCCTTTTTCCTAGAATTGACCAAAAATTACTTCGACAATGTTGCAGCTCCCAACTCCAGCTCTTCCTCCTCAACTCTTTGTGTGACCTCCTGAAATCTTCAAGTGTTGTTCTTCAACTATGCTTCAAGAGTGACTGTTCTTTCAACAAAGGCTTGAAGAATGCTCAATTAATGTCATCATGAATGCACTCTATTGTCAACTCAAAATATGCTCAAAGTATGTTATCATTTTATCATTCGATGAAGGTGTCTCCTAGGCTCTTCTTGTGTGCTTTAAAGAATGTCCTTCGATCTGCAAGGATTACTTTACTTGTTTCAAATCTGACTTGATATGTTGATCAAACCTCTCAAGGTGTAATATTCCTAATGGAAAAATTAACAGTGATAAAAAAAACATGCAATAAACCCAACACAAATTTTTTGTGAAACCCATAAGCAATGTATGCAAATGGAAAAGTGCATATTATAAAAAGCAACAGATATATATAAAATAAAATTGCACCTTGGCTTTCACAAGGCAAGCTACAAGCCTCAGGTGGATGTTTTATCAATGGCAAATTGTTGTTGGAATTTTCCCACTAAAAATCTACATTGGCCTTGTGATTTTTGCACTGTTGGTTGTGTTGATACCCAGATTTCCTCCCTCCTAACTGCTCAGAAAATTCTGATAAATTATTCATGGAATCCTTATCAAAAACCTAGAAAAACCTAGAAAGGATTTTCCCTGGTTTTAATGCTCCAAAAATGGCCCCAGATTCCTTGACCCTCCTCTAAGTGTAGAAAAACTAGAACTGTGACTGATGTTGGAATGAATGTCCCAAAATGGCTGGAAAATTCTTCTCGATTGCACCCTAAACCAACCCCAAGAAACACAGCTCTCAAAATCCCTTCACAAGCCACCCCGCAATTGTGCATCCACAATGATTATGCAGTTTTTGGGTAGGATGATGTAGTTTCTCCTCCGGAAAATCAATTTTATGTTGTATGTTGAATTCTACCCTTGCAAATATTCCTCCTTTTTCCTAGAATTGACCAAAAATTACTTCGAAAATGTTGTAGCTCCCAACTCCTGCTCTTCCTCCTCAACTCTCTGCGTGGCCTCCTGAACTCTTCAAGTGTTGGTCTTCAACTATGCTTCAAGAGTGATTGTTGTTTCAACAAAGGCTTGAAGAATGATCAATTAATGTCATCATGAATGCACTCTACTCTCAACTCAAAATATGCTCAAAGTATGTTATCATTTTATCAGTCAATGAAGGTGTCTCATAGGCTCTTCTTGTGTGCTTTAAAGAATGTTCTTCGATCTGCAAGGATTACTTTACTTTTGTTTCAAATCTGACTTGATATGTTGATCAAACCTCTAAAGGTGTAATATTCCTAATGGAAAAATTAACATTGATAACAAAAATATGCAATAAACCCAACACAAATTTTTTTCAGCAAACGCCCATAAAACATAAATGTTCCAAACACACCAAAATGGGCAAATTTTATTATAAGAACTTGTTGGAGTACAATATATTAAAAAAAAAAAATTGCACCTTGGCTTTCACAAGGCAAGCTACAAGCCTCAAGTGGATGTTTTATCAATGCCAAATTGTTGCTGGAATTTTCCCACTAAAAATCTACACTGGCCTTGTGATTTTTGCACTATTGGTTGTGTTGATACCCAAATTTGCCCCCTCCTAACTGCTCAGAAAATCCTGATAAACTAGTCATGGAATCCTTGTCAAAAACCCAGAATAACCCAGAAAGTATTTTCCCTGGTTTTGATGCTCCAAAAATGAACCCAGATTCCTTGACCCTCCTCTAAGTGTAGAAAAACTAGAACTGTGACTGATGTTGGAATGAATGTCCCAAAATGGCTAGAAAAATCTTCTTGATTGCACCCCAAACCAACCCCAATAAACCCAGCTCTCAAAATCCCTTCACAAACCACCCCGCAATTGTGCATCCACAATGATTGTGCAGTTTTTGGGTAGGATGATGTATTTCTCCTCCGAAAAATCATTTTGATGTTGTATGTTGAATTCTACCCTTGAAAATATTCCTCCTTTTTCCTAGAATTGACCAAAAATTACTTCGAAAATGTTGAAGCTTCCAACTCCAGCGCTTCCTCCTCAACTCTCTATATGGCCTCCTAAACACTTCAAGTGTTGGTCTTCAACTATGCTTCAAGAGTGATTCTTGTTTCAACAAAGGCTTGAAGAATCCTCAATTAATGTCATCATGAATGCACTCTACTGTCAACTCAAAATATGCTCAAAGTATGTTATCATTTTATCATTCGATGAAGGTGTTTCCTAGGCTCTTCTTGTGTGATTTAAAGAATGTCCTTTGATTTGCAAGGATTACTTTACTTTTGTTTCAAATCTGACTTGATATGTTGATCAAACCTATCCTATCACCCATAAAACAAAAATGCTTCAAACACACCAAAATGGACAAATTTTATTATAAGATATTGTTGGAATACAATATATTAGAATAAAGATAAAAATAAATAAATAAATAAAATTGTGCACCCTGGCTTTCACAAGGCAAGCTACAAGCCTCAGGTGGATGTTTTATCAATGCCAAACTGTTACTAGAATTTTCCCACTAAAAATCGACACTGGCCTTGTGATTTTTGCACTGTTGGTTGTATTGATACCCAGATTTTCCCCCTCCTAACTGCTCAGAAAATTCTGATAAATTAGTCATGGAATCCTTGTCAAAAACCTAGAAAAACCCAAAAAGGGTTTGGCCTGGTTTTGATGCTCCAAAAATGGCCTCAGATTCCTTGACCCTCTAAGTGCAGAAAAACTAGAATTGTGACTGATGTTGGAATGAATGTCCCAAAATGGCTGGAAAATTCTTCTCGATTGCACCCCAAACCAACCCCAAGAAACCCATCTCTCAAAATCCCTTCACAAGCCACCCCGAAATGGTGCCTCCACAATTATTACACAGTTTTTGGGTAAGATGATGTAGTTTCTCCTCCATAAAATCAATTTGATGTTGTATGTTGAATTCTACTCTTGCAAATCTTCCTCCTTTTTCCTATAATTGACCAAAAATTACTTCGACAATGTTGCAGCTCCCAACTCTAGCTCTTCCTCAACTCTCTGCATGCCAACTTGAACTATGTCTCAGTTGGCCCAGAAACCGTACCACATGTGTGGCCCTCTCTTCAACTCCTGAAACTGATGAAGAATCCTTCCTAGGGTGGTACTCATCGTCCACCGAAGAAAGGTTGAGCTTCCTCCTTGGGAAACTCTTGTGTTAAACAACACTATGTAACTCTGCTAAACAACTAGAGCAACACTTCAATTGTCAAATTATCAAAAGGCCTCAAATGTTGCTTCCTCTCTCCTATTTATATATTTTTTTCATTTCCTCCATGTGGGCCCCTCACTAGGAAATTCAAACCTATTCCCTTGGTCGAACGATTTCTCCCTCCTCAAGGAGTGCATATTAGTTAGGGAGGTGGCCCCCACATTCCACTAAGGCAAACATTTCAACCCCTTTGTCCTATGTTTCCTCTCCAAAATTATCTTAGGCCCCCAAAATTAGCAAAATGGAAAATTTGTGGTACTATTGACAAAATTATTTTGGGAAGGGACATTAAATTTTTCCCCTCCCAAATGTTGCTTATCCCCAAGCAATTGTAAAACTGGGTGCTGCAAACTCTGCTCATTTTCCCATGTGGCATCCTCAACTGGCAAGTATTTCCACTTGACCAAGTGCTCTCGGATGACCTCGTTTCTTAGCTTCCTCTCCCTAGTCTCCAATATGGTCTCGGGCGTCAAGTGTCCCTCATCATCCAACGGAGACAACTCATTGACTGTCGTAACCTGCTTCCCCAACACCTTTTTCAGGAAAGAGACATGAAATATGTTGTGAATTCTTCTCTCTAGGGGTCACTCCAGCTCGTAAGCTACCTCTCCAACTCTCCTAGTCACCTTGTACAACCCATAGAAGCGTTGCTTGAGCTTCTTTGTCCATTTCTGCTTGAGTGAAGATTGTCAGTAAGGCTGCAAACATAGGTAGATCATGTCCCCTACCTCGAACTGTCTCTCCACCCTATGCTTATTGGCGTAGATATTTTGTTGATTTTTTGCTACCTGCAAATTATCCATAAGAACCTTAAGAATCTCCTGGCTCTCTTGGACTCAATCCTTTTCCCTCGGGGCCCTACTATCTCCAAATATCATGTCAAAAAAAGAAAGTGCATCATAACCATAAAGTGCTCAAAAGGGAGACATACCAAGATTCGACATGTGCTAAGTAATGTTGTAGCAGAACTCGCCCAAGTGTGCAGGTAACCCTCCAGCCATGTGTTCACTATCTCAGTCTGCCCATCTGTCTGTGGGTGATAGTTGGTGTTGGGTATAAGCTTGGTTCCCACTAGCTGGAACAACTCATGCTAGAAGGCCCCCATGAATCTACTATCCTTGTCACTGACTATGTTCCTTGGGAGCCAATGCAATCAAAAAACCTCCTGAAAGAACAACTCGACCACTTATTAGGTTTAATATCTCGATGGGATCGCAAAGAAGTGGGCAAATTTATTCAAGTGATCTACCACCACGTAGATGCAATCTCTCCCATGTATCGTCGAAAGTCACATGATGAAGTCCATGGACACACTCTCTACTTCCTCTCCGGAATGGGAAGAGACTATAATAGACTGGTCAAGTGTGACAACTCCACCTTGTTCCTCTGACGGGTTATGCACTCTTGTACATGCCTCATCGTGTCCCCCTTGAGCCCACGCCAAGAGAAACGCTCACAGATGGTACGGTAAGTCTTGAGAAAACCCAGATGTACTGCAAGAGGGTAGTTGTGAGCTACCTGCATAACCTTCTCTTTGACATGGGATCCCGACACTAAGTATATTCAGCCTTTGTAGTAGATCATACCATCTATCACCTAGAATCTATCATCCCCATGTGTGTCGTCTAGTATCTCACAAACATGTTTTTCCTTGGAATACTCAACCAAGAGATGGGCCTTCCAATCATGTGCAACGTCCATCATAGGGAGTACTAAGGCCTCCAGGAAAGCGCATATGCCACTATGTTGTGCTTTCCCTTTGTGTACTCGATCTCAAAGTCTTAAGCCTGAAGCTTACTCACCCACTTATGTTGCCTCTCTTGCAATGTATGATGCTCCAGGAAGAATCGATGATTGTTGTGATCAATCTTCACCTTGAACCGATTCCCCACCAAGTACTGTCTAAATTTGGCCAAGGCTTGCAACACGGCCAACATCTCATTGTCATAAATGAAATCGGTCATGGGGTAGCAACTTTCTACTCTCAAAGGCTATGGGGTGGCCTCCCTACATCAACACGACCTCCTTCACTTGATGCATCACACTCCAATACAAACGGTCGAGTGAAATCAGGCAAAGCCAAAACAGAACAGTTGCTCAAATGCCTCCTTTGCTACCTGCGTCCACTCAAAAGCCCCCTTCTTCCACAAGTCCGTGAGGGGTGCTGCAAACTGTGAGCATCCTCTCACGAATCTCCTGTAGTACGTACAAATGCCCAGGAACCCCCTCAACTCAGTCACATTCTTGGGTGTTGGCCAATCCAAATGGTCGTGATCTTCTCTTGGTGTACCTTTAATCCGTCCTATGGGAAAATCACATGCCCAAGGTACAACATCTATGTCAATCCAAACTCACATTTGGACATATTCGCATACAGTTGTTGCTCCTCTAGTATGTAAAGTACTACCTCCAAATGTTGAAGGTGCTCCTCCCACATCCGGATATAGATGAGTATGTCATCAAAGAAGACAAGGACAAAGCGCTGCAACTGCCTAGGAAATACGTGGTTCATACAAGACTGAATGTAGCCTTAGCATTGGTTAGCCCGAAGGGCATCATCCAGAACTCAAAATGTCTGTAGTGGCAACAAAAGGCAGTCTTAGGGATATCCTTCTCCCTCACCCGAATCTGATGGTACCCCAAGCGCAGATCTATCTTAGATAAGTATTTCGCTCCTCTAAGCTCGTCCATCAACTCATCAATGTGTGGAATAGGGTACATGTTCTTCAATGTATTCATATTGAGGACCTTGTAGTCAATGCACATGTGGAGTGTCCCATCCTTCTTCACCTGTACCACACAAGAAGCGAAGGGACTTGAATTGGGCCTGATGTGCTCCAATCTTAGCAGCTCATGAATAGCCCTCTCAAACTCATCTCGATAGGCTTTGGGATGCCTATACGAGGTCATGATAACAGCATGCACTCCCTCCTCCAACTCGATAGTGTTTTTGAACCCTCGGCTTGGTGGCCTGCCTGGAGGGATATCCCCAAAACCCCTTGATGCCTCTCCAATAGGGCTTGTATGTCTAGGTGCATTGGTCATCCCTGGGCCCATGTCTCCAAAATCCTCAGCTCAACCACCCATTCTATGTCCCCATGTCGTAGATCCACCTCCATCCGGTGTGTTGAAACTGTCTGGGGTGGGAAAGAGTGCATCCCCCTCAACAATACTAGATTCCCATCTGGCCCCATAAACTCCATCTCTAAATTCTTCCAATCAGTGATGACCCTCCCCAATGAGTATAACCATTGGACACCCAACACCATGTTGGTATCTGGGACATCAACTACAAAAAAGTGATCAGTAACCAAGTAGTTCCCCATCATCACAGTCAACCCGGGAGCGTACTTCATGCACTACATGGTCCGGTCTCCTGGCACCAACAATAACCCCTCAAATGTCTTTGTGTGGATGCCCCTACACTCACCATCTGGGAATCAATAAATTTGTGGGTGGCCCCATTGTCTACCCGAACTGAAACTTATTGCCCCTGTACCATCCCCCTAAACCTGAGTGTCAAATATTTCGAAACTCCTCGAAGTGAAGCAAGAACTCCCCCTGATGGGGAAAACGTTCCCCCTCGAGGTGGTAGTGGTGGTGGTGGTGCTCCCCTTGATGATGGTCCTCCCTCGTCTCCCAGATCTGCTCGAACCTCAAACTCCTCAACCGACTCACTGTCTAAATACACCTCAATGTAGTGGGCCTTGCCCTTGGTGCACTTGTGCCCAGGTGCCGAGCGTTCTTGGCACGTAAAGCACAACTTCCTCCTCCTAAGGTCCCTCTAGGTCTCCTCGTTCATCTGACCACGTCCTCCATCCCTCTAGGGTGGTATAGTGTCTAGGTTCCCCTATGGTCCAATGGGTCTAATGGGGACAAAGGCCCGAGTCTTGGGCACAACGTCAATCATATCTGGGGTCCTGGAGATAGCATTTGTCAAAGATGTGGGCTTGTAGGTCCTCACCCAACCATGCAATGGCTCTGCTAGCCACTCCTCAAATAGCATGATCAACCGAGCCTCTGAAATGCTAGTCACCGTCACTGCCAATCCCTAAAACTCTGTAATGTTTTCCTTTCCGCTACTAGTTTGCCTCAGATGGGAAAACTCCCTGAAATGTAACTTTGGGTCTTTCCTCTTAAACCTCTCCAACAGCCTCCAAGTGTACTCTGTGTAAGAAGTGATGTGAATATGTCCCAACATGATTAGCCCATGGTACCACCACTCTTGCCAATCCCTTTCCAAATGAAGTGTAGAAAATCGAATAGCATTGGTATCCCGCATGGAGTTCAGGTGGAAGTATTTATGTAGCTTATGAACCCAAGCCTTGGCATCCAATTGTTCCAATGCAAGAACTCTAGTGAAGTTGATAGAAATTTATCGTTAATGTATTTTGCATAAGTTTGTGTAATCAATTTTTAAAATAGTACTCTTGTGGGTATAGAAGAGATCCTTTGAAAATATGTCGGAACTTATAATTCCATTTTGCACTTTGTCCTCCCTTTTTTTGAAGGGATAATCAGTGCTCCGGATGTCAAAAATAGGTTGAGCCCTCTTGCTCTTTGCAGTATGGGTAAAGCCATAGCTTTTTTACTTTAATATACAACATAATTGTGACTATGAAATAATGTATAGTAATGTTGCAGACCTCAATTTAGGACCAACAATAGAACATTGATAGAGATCATAGAGATATCTAGAACCTGAATCCTTCAAATACCTTGGTCCTAAAGCCATATTGTTTAATAAAATTAACAACAATTATGTTCCCCAAGGAGATCTAGGAATTAGGTTGATGCAAGAAAGGACATTGCTCGCAAGAAGGCTGAGAACTTGGAACTTTTAAAAGCAGAAAGGAAGGAAAAAAACAATGGCATTATTTCGACAGTCACAAAAACATATATTCTACATCGAACCTAGTAATGTTGAAGCTGGAAATTTTGTTAGTCTTTTACAACCCATCTAATATAGTTTTGAATGGTAAATCTGAAATATGGTTTCGGTGCTCTTTCAATCGATGGACTCATCGACTTGGTGTTCTTCCACCCTAGCGAATGATCCCTACATATAATGGCTCCTATGTGAAGGAAACTGCATCCATATAATTCAATTCTGTTTTGGATGAGTACTAGCCACAACTACAGATTACCTTGAGAATCATTATGACCTCATTTAGGGTGCAACTAGAAGCATATATGATGGATTTTGTTTTCTCTAAAAGAGGCGATGAACATGGTGGATTTTATGACAATATAAATGGTATGGACTACCATGCTTCTGTGGTTGGAGGAATTTTGAGGGAGCCACCAATGCACATTGTGCATATAGCTGTGGAAATGGCACCTGTTGCAAAGGTCAGACGTCTGGAGGATGTGGTTACAAGTCTTTCTCGTGCAGTTCAAGAATTGGGACATAATGTTGAGATCATTTGTCTGAAATATGATTGTCTTGATTATAGAAAGGTTCACGATTTTCAATTTAGGCGAGAATTTTCATGGGGAGGTACCAAAATTAAAGTCTGACATGGAAATGTTGAAGGATTTTCTGTGTACTTTCTAGAACCATGCAATGGAATGTTTTGGGTTGGTTGCATCTACGGCCATAAGAATGATGGACAAAGTTTTGGATTTTTTTGCCATGTAGCCCTTGAGTTTCTTCTTCAAAGTGTGTTGGATCCGAATATTATTCACTACCATGATTGGAGCAGTGCAACAATTGCATGGTTATTTCAGGAGAGTTATAAACATTACGGCCTTGCAAATGCCCACATTATTTTTACAATTCATAATCTTGAGTTTGGTGCTGCTCTTATTGGCAGGGGAGTGACACATGCACACATGGCAACTACAGTTTCCAATACATATGCGCAGGAAGTCTCAGGACATCTAGCAATCGCTCCCATGTTTGTGAATACGCACACAGTTTTTTTGAGTGTTGGTTACATGCAGCTCAATATGGGTTACAGTGGTGAAAAGATGGGACTAATTGTTCACGTAGAGTTTGCTTCTTTGCTCACACATCTGAACAACTACGCCCTCTCATTGTCTCTACTGGGTCTGCTGGGGGCATCATCGTCTCTTGACATGACCTCTGTCATGAGTCCTCTTGCTCCTGGTTCTCCCTCTTCAATTTCAGTGATGTCATCCTTCCTATGAAATCCTCAACAAGGTTGTGAGCTTACTCCGGCTATGTCTCCATCGACATCCTCTGTAAATGGATATGGAGACTGGCCACAACCTAGTGTATCAACCTTACACCTTCTTGGTAGCAATGTTCAAACTAGCCGTCTTAGAGTAGAACTCAATGCCAAAGACATGCCTGTTGAGGATTCTCCTCGAATTCCAGACTATTGAAGGGAAACTCCTCAATGATTTTTCTCCACTCTCCACACAAGCTAGGATGAACGTTGCTGCTGTTATATCTAGTGGTGCAAGCGTCTGAAAAATACAAGAGTCATGGGATCAATATTGTTGCTCCAACGAATCTTCAAGACGTGTTTGCCTCCAAAGTAACATCTCCTAGAGTAGCAATTATTGAACCTTCCATATTTTCTCAGATGAGTCCCCAAATGCAAGCTCATAAGACTTCCCAGGCATATATGCAGATTCAAAACCAGATTCTGCCTCTTATAAATGCACAAGAATTTTTGCAGGGAATTACACAGATGTGGCAAGCTGCAATATAACCTCAAAGCCAAGGCCATTCTTTGATGCAATCACCTTTCCAATTTTCCTCGTATGGTACCAAATGTTGTGCTAAAAGTTTCTGAATCTAATAATGTCAACTATACATAATGTTTGAGTCTTTTTGAGGCAAGAGGATGTCATACTTTGCATATTTGAAACCTATTCAAGCTTTGGTGGATGGAGATTGTTGGATCCAAGTCCAAGGAACAAAGTTATGGTTCTAGTGGTTATATGATGTTATGGGCATTCTTTCATAAATATATTTGAATTTTGTACCACATTAATGGATTTCAAGCACATGTAGCCGAAACATCACTTTGGTGTACGCTTTTGTTGAAGAAGCCACAAATGCACATCAAGATGCACACTAACAAATGTCCTTGCTGACACTGTCTTTGTGTCAAGATATCTACAGATGTCCTTGTTGAAATTATGACATCAACATAAGAGAAGCCCTTATAATGAAATGGGTATTAATCCCAAGAGTTTATTCTAGCACATTCTCTTGCTTTCAAGGCTTGCATATGTGCCATAAATCATAGACAATTACCCAGACTTGGAAGAAAACTCAAAGTTGCTATGTAGCTACCTAACCTAATTCCAATTTAAGAGGTACAAAACTTAATGAATAATAACACTCTAAGTGTTATTCTGCTACTGAGCATGCAAGGGTCAGCAAGAAGAGAACTAGGTGAGAGAGAAGATGTTGGAGCGAAATAAAGATCATTGATAAGATACCAATTCAGAAATGGCATAAAAATTTGGCCTCTGATGGCAGACTTCAATCTAGTTCCTAGGCAAGGAAAAAATTGCCTTGCAAGATAGGGCTTTGATATGTATGGAAGGACAACCTGTTGAGGGCATAACACCTACAATACTGCAAAAAATCACTTTTATGACCCCAATGTGGAAATGGAGCCAAAATTATACATCTTGCAGTTTGATTGTAATCAGCCACACTAGTGAAAAAATATGCACGTCACAATTTTTTGGTGGTTGAAGGGAGTATATCTAGTGGAATTTGAAAAGTAAAGAACCTCTATGACCCAAGGTATAGAGCCCTTAATTGTAAAAACCCACCAGTGTTAGATCTAGTAGCGATGTGAGATGGAAACCTTAAGAGGTGCCTAGATCTACAGGCAACAATCATTGTATTACAGCAACAACTAGTGCACCCCTCTCATCTCATTTTGTAAATAACATAGTAGAGACCTATAGCTTGGAATTTTGAGGGATTGAGTGCTTTGTCCTCTTTTGGAATTAGGGTGATGAAGGTAGCATTTATGTTTGGAAAGGCACCTCAGATTTGGTGTAACTTTTCTTTCAATGCCTAGGCCTCATTTTTAATGGTGAACCAAATATGGTGGAAGAAATTTGTGGTGAAAATGTTAGAACTTGGAGATTTTATGGCATACATATCCATGAAATTCAATTTGACATCCATTAAAGTGATGGGTCTCATGGGATTGGCGGCATGTTCTTTCAAGACTAATTAGGGGATGAGTTTGGTGATCATGTGAATGGCAGTGAAACCGTCCTATTTGAGTTTTGAGAGGAGAGACCAGAAAATTTTTGTTGGTTTGTGCTCAATATGTTGAGAAGTTAGCTTATTACCTTGATTTTTCTTGAGATGAGTAATTCTATTACAATTCCAATGTCGAATCATCGAGTTGTGGAAGAATTTCGAGTTGTGTTCTCCTTCTTGAGCCATTGTACTTGTGATTTCTAACAACAAATTATTTCTTCTTATTAATGTCACTCACTGAGCTATGTGAAAAACTATTGCTCTTGGCGAACAAGGGATTCATCTATTACATGAATCATTTGTTGTTGAATTCCATTCTAGATCATTCAATAAGACAAAAATACTATGAAATGAGACACTAACAGTTTTATTCCAAAGACAGAGCAAAAGAAAATGGATTTGGAAGCACGTGAACATATAATAGATATTTTAACAATAAACATTCCAATTCCTATGACTCTTTATTTGTCCAATGACCTTTCACTTCCTATAATCTCTCTCTCACCATATCTATCTTGGTAACAAAAATTGCTATAGTTTCTTCCACTTTTCTACCTGTGATTTGGCATTATATGCCTACAGTTGACGCTTCTCTTGAATCTATTTTTGAAAAAATATCCCTTCTTTGGACCTTTAAATATTGTGATCACTTTGTGATAATAAAGTTGTGGTATATACATGTACTTCATCCTTATACACATATGAAGTTTCCAGCTGTCCAATACTCGTGCAGTTTCAGATTTTATTTTGCAGCCTTTCATTATTTTCTTGGTTGCACCATTTTTTACACTTTTCATACTAATTTGACATATTAAGGTCCAAAATTATGAAGTTATTTACAAACATTTTGAAGATAATATGGCAGATTTACTGTTGTAAATCTGCAGTATGTAAAATAAATTCAAATCTGGTTTATGCTTGGAAAAGTGTGCCTGAAGGGATGAAATTTGGTAGCATATGCTTGGTATCTTTTCTCTTGGATTACCTAGCCTATTAAGGTTGTTGAGAAGTGAATTATGGTTTGTTGTTGTTTTTGTTGAGAAGTGAATTTCTGTCCCAAGCTCCAAGGGCTAAGTGCCCAATGCTCCTCCTAGGTAGGCACCTCTTCTAATCTAGCAACTAACTACCCCATTGTCCAAACCCAATGGGTTATTCAACAAATTGACTAGGGCATAAACCCCATAGGTAATAAGACTAAGGTAGTACTCTAATGTCAAGCATCCACCCCATTTGAGCCATCCATATGCCCACAAAGCATCATCAAGGAGCTTGGAGATATAGTGCTCTCCTAATAAGAGCAAAAGAACTTTTGCAGTAACCCTAAAAGTTAACACCAAATTGAGGTTCAGAAATCGAATGCTTGAAGTCAATGTCATATCTCGCCCCACACACCCCCCCCCCTTGCTTAGAAATGTCAACAACCACAAGAAACTCTCAATCTCTTCTAGAATCAAAGTGCATTCAATTTAATACAAACTTGCAAATCTCTGAGATCTTAATAGACTAGGCTCTGATACCATGTTCGATAGGAGGAAAAACTGATACGTGCATTGAAACTATTCCACATCGCTTCTACTTTCCAAGAAGAGCTTATCATGTATTGTACACTACAATAAACACACCCAACCTTAATGATTTTTATTAGCATTGATGCCAATGTATTTTAAGGTCATGCAACCTATCAACAAAGTAGATAGGTACTTGTGATTATTTTCAGGTACAAAACAAGTTTCTCTTATAGAAAATACAGACATATTAGCACTTGGCTCACTTCTTCTTTCTATGTGTATATATAAGAAGTACAATGATCAAATTTCACTATGTCAAACACTAACTACTTCAATGGTTAATAAATTACAAATATTCCACTATCAAGGATAATGTTGCTAGCACCTAGAGACTCAACTTATCATCTTTGACTTGACCAACAACCTTGTGCATACAAGTCATAACATCTCCAACAAAGAATTCCAAGATAGCAACATTTGCCAAACTCCCAAGATGATAATGTGGCAATGTCCCCTCAACTGTGTACCTAGACTGCATGTGTAATACAACAAAAACTCCACCCCAATAGTTTCATCAATCCTCACAAGCTCAACAATTCCACATAATAATTTTTTTGTCATTTCTAGCACTCCCCAACTTGCAGGAGAGTGATTGACATAAAAAATTCTTAAGTGAGGTTGTTTGATCCTAGAGTGAGTCACAAATCAACCAAGCTTGTGAGACAAGTTCAACACAAAATTCATCAAGTATGGGCATGCAAATTCACTCATTGTACCAAAGGTGAAAAATAACAAAGAATCGTCAACACCCAATGTGAATCGCAATGGGCCACATTGCTGTGGATTAAAGTGGAAAATTAGAATTGTGACACAAACACAGTAATATTCTTAGTCAAGTGGTTTTAACATTACAACAAAGTGATCACAAAGTCTCAGAGTTCAGTCATGTTATACACTGTTGCATTAACCTTTGTTGCATGCACCCATTCCAAATCAGTGTAGGCTCACCGGAGTGGTTGGGGAGCTCAAAAAATTGTGTGGCACAAAAGACCAACAGTCACTACAGATCAACTTCTTATGTTTGTCTCTTCATCTTCCCAAAGTTTGTACAATTATGAAAGTTGGATTATATATAATTGACCCTATGATTTTAAATAGGCTAGTTGTTGAGATCAACTTCATTTTGTTCATATCTTGTTGTACAATTCTATTTAATTAATTAAAATTGGGAGTTGAAACTATTGCCCAATTTGAAACAATGCTCTCAAATTCTCATCCTTAGGGATCTAATCATTACTTGCATGTTAAATAATTTATGGGGCAATGATGTAAGGTCAATGAGTAATAACGGTGAGGCTCCCAAGTCAACCATGTATTCACTTGTCAATGGTTGTAATCATTTTTAATTTTTCTACGTTTTCTAACAGTTTTATACCAGCTGGTGTTAGATGGATATGGTTGCATGGGTTATGCAATTCCTCTAGATTTTTTAATGACCAACCTGTTTCCAGGAGTGATCAAGGGCATCCTACATGCCAAAGTATATATATATATATATATATATACTTGCATCATTCATGAGAAATTTTAGACCTACATCCATGTGGAAATCAAAGCCCAAACCAATCTAAGTGTCACCAATAATTCTAATAGAATTCTCATTCTGTGTTTGTTGACTAAATGTGATCTAATTGCACCAAAAAGAAGAGGCACCGGTTTCCACCATCATAGTACATTGAATTCATTGCTTGATTGGAGGATAGGTTCACTTCCTGATTAGAACTTCGTGACCCAAACATGTGCTTGAGATGAAGTGCCAAAATCAACCTTGTAGCCAGGCCTTGTGAGAATATTAAGATCCTTTAATCCCTAACTAGCCTCTTCAAACATGAAATTCTATTTGCACGTAGTTGATACAATCTTGGAAACAATTTATTCCAAAAATTCTGCCACAATTGACCCTTCATCATTTGTAGTTCATCTTGGAATGTAACAATTTAATTTAAGGAATTTATGCCTACTGTTGCAATAGAATATTTAGACCTTGTAATCAACTCCGTAAGTTAACAAGCACTTGAGCTCAAACTCTATCTCTGGATATGATTAAGTCTCTTAAATAATAGTATAGGCTTGATCTACTTGTGGCTTCTACTAACTATTATCATATCCATTGAGATATATACTACAGGAATTGGGTTAGAGTATGAATTTCTGCTACAAGAAAGCATTCCAACAATGCCACAATTACCAGCAAGTATTTATGCAGCTCATCTTGGAATCTTTTATTATTGGATTGGAGGCATGATTTTGTATATGTATTGTCCAGAGCCAGAACAATGACCTTTTTTTATTTTTGATTGGAGGTTAATAGTCACACCTTCAACTAACAAATGAGATACTTGGAGATGATAACTTAGAGTGAGATCTAACCTCCTGTTTATTTTCTTGGTACAAATGTCCACACATCATATCTTCAATATGGACACTTGTAGATTGAAGTGAAATCTTCACAGAATTAGGTCTTTTAGATGTTTTCCCAAGCTCAGTGCATGGATCTTTGTATTCATACTTAAAAATGGTAAATCGAAGAAGCATCTTTTTTTTTTGTTATCATAGTCATTAAGGATGGGAGAGCTGGAATATATGAAATTTTCTCTAGCTGCAAGTTGGAAAGTGGATTATTCAAAAAGTTAAGGAAATGAAACAATATCCCTTCAACCCCTCAATGTTTTTCATTTCCAGAAATAGCATCGTTATGTGTCTACTTATCAGTGTTTAGGTTTCATCAATTTCAGAGGGGGAATCACATTTTCCCTAACACCCTTGTTTTATTTCCCAAACACAGAAAATCATTGTCTACCTCAAATTTACAAAAACCTCTATTTTCAAAATGACCACATGTAGGAAAAAGGGAGGTTTCCAACGATAGGTTCTTCCAACGACATATAACTATTCACTTCCCTATGTTTGGGATCATGGAATAATGTTGTCCCACTAACAGTAGTCATAAAAAATTCTCTGGCAATTATGCCTCGTGACTTGCTCACGTGTCATTACTCCAGAAAAGAAGGGAAGATAACCCATTCAAGCTTTCTAGTGAAGGGTTCTGGAATAGCTATTGGGGTGTGTCCAATCTGAATGTAGAATTTTGCATACAGAAAAGACAGAGGCAATATCAGGGCTAACAATTTTAATTGTGTGAAGCCATTTCCTTAACAGCAATAGCCCCACAAAGGCCTTAATAATACAAATAGATATAGCATGGAGAATCTACCCTCTATCACCTTAGGGAGAAAGAATAAATGGTTCTTCCAGCAGTAAGACAAGTTGCGTAGTCCTAAGTGGAATAACCATTAAATGATGTAATTGTAATTTTTTAACTTGTGATTAACCCCTCCATTCCAGTTTAAGGATACTAAAAATTTTTGTATACAATGAAAGTGTATGGATATTTCATTTCAACAATAGGTATATAAAAATATTTTTGTGGATTAACCATGTGAAATCTATTACAGGAAGTTTTACAAATTTTTGTGTATAGAGCATCCAAAATTTTAGACCCTCATGTCATTTTTGTGAAAGTCGATCATATCAAACATATTATCGTAAGTGCATCATTTATTACCTGAAACTCAGAACCACCTACAAGACACAATATACATGGACGTAATCGTCCAATATTCACAAGCAACAATCAAGAAGTGGGATTCAACAATGTTTCAAGGCTTTAACAATATTCTTGCGACAGACAACTTATGTTATTTCGATTTTGTTGAAACCCTAATTACAGCCGAAAGACTAAAATGTATCTAGAGATCAAACAAACTTCATTCGTTAATTTAAGTAATGAATCGGTAGCAAGTAACGGCCTTGTGCCACTCATGAATCGAATTGACTAAAGAAAAACATTAACTGCTAGCTCCAACTTCAATAGTAACGGTAGAGAAAATCAAAACCCTGACATCAAGAGTCCTTTTGCAAGGCTAGTGACACTTACAAAGAACACGAGAGAAGAACTGGGCAGAAGTCTTGATACCCTAAGCACCATCCGCCAAATTAACCCAAACGTAATATGAGTGAGAAGTCTAAAATAACAAGCAACCACCTCACAAAAGCCTACCGTATCACCAACAACATCGTTTGAAAGGGCATGGAAGAAAAAGGAATAGAGTAGAGATTGCAAAATCCACAGGTATTTACGAAATTTCCACTAGAACAAGGCTTTGGCACTATCGCTAAGGTAACATTCGACCCATTTGTCACTAAGAATATTGAGATAACATTCATGGCCTTGGTGGAAAATCAAACCGAGAAGAGAATCAAAGTTTTGAGGACCGACAATGGGACCGAGTATGAGTCAAATGAGTTTAATGACTTTTGTAGACAAGTTGGCATTAAGAGGGAGACCACAACTGCGTACACTCCTGAGCAAAATGGTGTTGTTGAAAGAAAGAACAAGACCATTGTGGAAGCTGCCCGCGCCATGCTATGTGACCAAGGTCTTCCGAAGTTTCTATGGGGAGAAGCTGCGAACACTATTGTGTATGTTCAAAATAGATGCCCACGTTCCGCTCTGGACTCCAAAACTCTCGAAGAAGTCTTCTCTGATAAGAAACCTGATGTTTCTCATTTTAGAGTTTTTTGGTTGTCCTGTTTACTTTCATGTGCCGAAAGAAAAGAGAAGCAAGTTGGATGCTTCTGGAAAGAAGGGAATGTTTTTGGGCTACAGTGAAACTTCGAAGGCATATAGAATCTATGTGTCTGGTCAAAGAGAAGTGGAGATATGCCACGATGTCACCTTCGATGAAGATGCTGCCCTCAAGAAAGTGAGAAATCTTCCTAGCTCCAAGGAAGACAAAGAAGATGAAGAAGCAGGGAAGCAGGAAGAGCTGAAGGATGAACTGATGCCCGATGTTGAAGGACCTATGGATACTATTAATCCACCTCCTTCAAATAAGAGAAGACCCTCATGGCTCAGGGATACTCTCACAGATGCCGAGAGACATATTGCCCCAAGGGGGACATTCCGTGAAAGCAAGAAGCCGAAGAGATACCAAGGGTATCTAGCAGCCATGAGTATGATAGTATAATCTGAGCCTAGATCATTTGAAGAAGCCGTAAAGCATCAAGTTTGGAAGGATGCTATGCAAGAAGAATATGAGTCCATTATGAAAAATGATGTTCGGGAAGTGGTCCCGAGATCAGAGGAAAAATATGTTATCACCTCGAAGTGGCTCTATATGATCAAGCATGGATCTAATGGAAGTGCTGAAAAGTACGAGGCAATATTTGTTGTCTGAGGCTTCTCTCAAAAAGAAGGCATAGATTATGATGATATATTTGCACCTGTGTCCCACTATACCACCATCCGATCTATTATTTTGCTTGCTGCAACGCAAGGATGGAGTCTCCATCAAATGGATGTGAAGACCACTATTCTGCATGGTTCTATAAAGGAAGAGGTGTATGTGGAGCAACCTCTGGGGTTCGAAGTCCAAGATAAAGACACCCATGTATGCAAGTTGAAGAAAGCCCTCTATGGGTTGAAGAAAGCCCCCAAGGCTTGGTACGAGAGGATAGATAGCTAAACACTCTATCAAGTTGGAGGAAGTCCGTTGGGTGCCATGACATGTGACACAACTCTTCAATCTGAGCTATGGCACCAGAGGTTTGCACACCTTCATTACTAAACCCTTCCTGAAGCAAGGAAGGTGGTGACAGGAATGCCTGATTTCAAATATGATCATGAAGGTGTATGTTAGGGTTGTGCCGAAGGAAAGCATACAAGGGGACCATTCCCCTCAATAGTCATGAAGACATCTGATATTTTGCAATTGATACATTCTAGTCTATCTGGTATGTTGCCCGTAACATCCTTGGAAGGATGCTTATATTATATCACTTTTATAGATGACTTCTCCCACAAGACTTGGATATATTTTTTGAAAAAGAAGGATGAGCCATTCAAGTGGTTTCGTACCTTCAAGGCCTTGGTTGAAAATCAAACAGGGAAGAAGATCAAAATTTTGAAGACCGATAATGGAACCACTTACGAGTCGAATGAATTCAATAACTATTGGAGGGAAGCTAGCATTAAGAGGGAGACCACTACTGTGTATACTCCCGAACAAAATGGTGTTGCTAAAAGGAAGAATAGAACCATTTTGGAAGTTGCCCATACCATGCTTTATGACCAAGGTCTTCCGAAGTTCCTATGGGGAGAAGCTACAAACACCGTTGTGTATGTTCAAAATAGATGCCCACATTCCGCATTGGAATCCAAAACTCCCGAAGAAGTCTTCTATGGTAAGAAGCCCGATGTCTCTCATTTTAGGGTTTTTGGAAGTCCCGTTTATTTTCATGTGCTGAAAGAAAAGAGAAGCAAGTTGGATGAGTCTCGGAAGAAGGGAATGCTTGTGGGCTATAGTGAAACCTTAAAAGAATATAGAATCTATGTGCCTAGTCAAAGAGTGGTGGAGATATCCCATGATGTCACCTTCGACGAAGATGCTACCCTCAGGAAAGTCAAGGATCTTCCTATCTCAAAGGAAGACAAAGAAGAAGAAGCTGGAAGGCTAGAAGAACTGAAGGATGAATGAATGCCCGAAGTTGAAGGACTGATGGATACTATAGATCCACCTTCTTCAAATAAAATAAGACCCTCATGGCTTAGAGAAACTCTTGAAGATGTTGAGGGACATTGCTCTAAGGGGAAAATTCCGTGAAAGCAAGAAGATGAATAGTTACCAAGGGTACCTAGCAACCATGAGCACTATTGTACAATCTGAGCCCGAAACATTTGAAGATGTCGTGAAGCATCGAATTTGGAAGGATGCTATGCACGAGGAATATGAGTCTATCATGAAGAATGATGTTTTTTATGTGGTCCCTAGACCGAAGGACAAATATGTTGTCACCTCGAAATGGCTCTACAAGATCAAGCATGGATCCGATGGAAGTGTTGAAAAGTTCAAGGCGAGATTTGTTGCCCGAGGCTTCTCGCAAAAGGAATGCATAGATTATGATGAAATATTTTCACCCCCGCTACACCACTATTCAATGAATCAATGCCCTTGCTGTAACAAAAGGATGGAGTCTCCATCAGATGGATGTGAATACTACCTTTTTACATGGTTCAATCAAGGAAGAGGTCTGTGTGGAACAACCTCTGGGGTTAAAAGTCCGAGATAGAGACACATATGTATGCAGGTTGAAGAAATCCCTCTATGGGTTGAAGCAAGCCCCCCAAGGCTTGGTACAAGAGGATTGACAGCTACTTGATGAAGCTAGGCTTCACTCGAAGTGATGTTGATCCAAACCTTTATTTTAAGGTTGATAATGACAAGCCTCTCATTCCGGTTCTCTATGTAGATGATCTTTTCCTGACAGGGGCTGACCCTCTCATTCATCAATGTAAGAGGGAGATAGATTCTGAGTTCGAGATGAAGGACCTATGACTGATGCACTATTTCCTAGACTTGGAGATCTGGCAAAAGCCATGTGAGATTTTCCTTTCTTAAGGAAAATATGTTGTGAAGCTATTGGAGAGATTTGGGATGGTGGACTGCAAGTCCGTGACTACTCCAATGGAACTCAACTTTAAGAAGTTGTGTGGAAGTGTTGTTGGGCTTGAGTTGGGAAGACCCACCGAGTATCAGCAACTTGTGGGGGCCTTGATATTCTTAGTGAACTCACGTCCGGACATGCAGTGAACACGTTGTGTCAATACATAGTCGAGCCTCATCACATTCACTGGATTGGTGTCAAGAATCTCTTGAAATATCTTCGGGGCACAATCAACCATGTGCTGAGAGCTCCGATACACAGAAAAGTGGCAAATAAATTCAAGCCTTGAAAAATAAAAAATAAAAGATATTCTATCCGGGTATAAGTTCATGTTAGATGCATCTTATAATTTATTGTGCTTTCTTGGAACAATGATTTCTTCAATGTTGGTTTTCTGCATATCAAACATTATTCGAATAATGCTTTATCAATTGTTTAAAATTTTAAACTGGGTACAACAGAAAAAGCAACAAAATGATAAGATAATTTCTAAGGAGGTAAAATGTATTGAGTTGAGGCTTCTGAAAATGAGTCTAAGGAGGTAAATTGTATTGAGTCGAGGCTTCTAAAAATGAGAGTTCTTGTTCTAGAGATTGATTTCTGTAATTTTGAATTCATGGGAAAATTAACAGTCACTCATTTACATTATTCAAAATAAACAGTTAAAGGTACTAACCAAGCATTGTGAGTTACAATTCTCTCGTTGGTGCTTTCTTGAGGGCTGATGACAGTAAGCTAGCCTCTGAAACAATCGACAAGATATTTAAAAAGAACTTAGATCCCTGGCAACTAAACTTGCTTTGATAAATGGTCAGCAGAGTTATCATGCAATGATGTGTTCATAGGGAACATGTTTTTGGTCTATGCTACATCAAGACATGCATGCAGAATAGAAGTGAGCCATATAGATGTCGGATACATCATTCATGAAGAGGATAGAATCTAAGTCCACAAAAAGACCTTTCTTCTTTAATTGCTACAACTCGTTGGACATGAGTTGCATTTGACTCGCTAGTTCTGTTGTGGAGATTGTGCAGTTCAAAACATTTAGCATCGAGTGATACTTAAGAGTATATTTTTTCTTACTAATTTGTTATTTGCAGTGTATATGATTGCTGAAATTGTTCGGAATCATCATAGAGATTCTCATTGTGATCTTTTTCATTTGTATTTTCCATGGTATCATCTGTTTTGGCCAAGTAGAAAGGACCGCAATCTTGACGTGTTTATCATCTTTTGCTAAATTTTCTCAGTGCTTACAACATAAATGTTTTTGAGACCTCGCATGATTATTCATGATAATAAACACCAAGATCGCTCGCAATGAGTACATAGTGAAAATCGGTGGCGTTTGCATTCAAAATAATATTTATTAATCATCATAATACTCAACAATCGGTTATTTATAGCTTTCTTAGAACCTTTGGACTGCAAACAAGCATGGTTATAGAGTATTGCAAATGACCTAACTCACATTAAAAGATAGAGATTACTCCTATGGTCTAACTCGCATTAGAAATCAAATCCTTACCGATAAAACATTATCTAGATCTGTCATTCAGACCTAGCACCTAAACCAATGGAAGTCCCTCATGGGTATGTTTTTTGCAGTGATTCTTATTATTAAATAATAAATATATAATTAAACAATAAAAATGAAATGCAGTTAGCTACCTCTTGAGTGTGTTTAGTAGCCCGAAGCTTCTCCTCTGGCATGGAGCCTTAATCCTGCTGGTCTGAGTCCACATCCATTTCCTCTGCATCCAATTTCTCTACATTGGGACTCTCGGAAGCCTGTATTCCATGCCAATCCGAAGTCTTTTTTGGGTTTATGGCATTTTTAGGTACAATTGGATCAGCGCAATCCATTTGTGCCAAAGCATCTGGCTGGTGACCTCTTATGGTTTTATATGGAAGTCAACTCATTTCTTCTCTCTTTTTCGCTTATTTTCTTCGTTGATTTTGCGGTCGAAAAGGCACTTGTCGTCTTCATTGGTGTATCCATTATCGCCCACGCCTTTGGCTTTATCGGCCTTCGTGGAATCATAAACATACAGGCTCTTGAGTGCCTCATTGTGCTTGTCTATATGAGTTTTGAAGTTGTGAAAAGAAATGGAGGGCCTGGGATGGGTCGTCGCCCAACAATGTGGGGAATCTTGTGCAGATTCTTTCTGTAGAAGGAAATAAATCACTGGCCTAGAGGCAATCGAAATTCAATTTATTAACTTCAACCAAATGTATCAGAGTAGACCTGCAACAGGCACTCTCGCGATCAATTTCTTGACTTCCCGCATCCTTCCTCCAAACCTATGACAAACCATGCAACCAGAGGGAAATGAATGAGGGAAATTAAAACTTTTTTGAAATTTTTTGACATTTTGAAATGAAATGCTTGTTAAATTCCATTAAATGAAATGTGTAAGTTTTTTATTTGGGTTAATAAGTGGTATTCTTGATTATAAATAATTATTAATTATATAAATTTGTTGAATTTCTATTTCATAAACTATTATTTGAGATGATTTTGGTTGATTTTTTAATCTAATTATGTGATATTAAAGATGAATTATGGTAACTTAAAAAAAAGTTTTGTGTGGTGAAAAGGGAAGTGGTAATGTTATGGTATGGATGATTATTATCAATGAAATGATTTGGTTTAGTAATAATAACTCATCTATGGACATTTTCCATGATGTTTAAGACATAGTCAACATAGGAAAGGTGATACTTTGGCTCCCACATGCTTTAGAAATTTTATATCTCTTGTTTTATAAACATTAGAGGTGGAAAAATATCCTAAGCTCTAGAGCTAAGTTTGTTCCAACTTAGCTATATATTGAACAACAAATTGTTGTTGGCTTCAAGGATATGATAGAAATTTGGTGGGTTGTAGGGTAGTCTTGTCGTGAAATAAATGTAATGTAGGTACTAGGCAGGTAGGGGAACCATTTTGGTGGAACTTGGCCATAAATGGGACATCTATCCATGCATAGTTTTTTAAGAGCAAATACACCTAGTGGAATATGATTGTAGGGAAATCACTTTAGGATCTAGGCTATTGTGCACACACTAACTAAAGGGATATTAGTCTAAAGGGATATTATTCAAACCCATAAAAGTATTATAGGTTATTTTATAGAAAATGGTGTTCTTGTGCTCTCATTGGTTAGGTATGGGAAAATGACAATAAAATAAGAGATGGATTTGGCCACTGGTCTTTCCTATAATTTTGGTCTCATTTTTTAGCATCACCCTTCTTAAGGTAGTTGTACATTTAGAATTGAGAAGACATATGTGAAATTAATATAGGGTTTTTTGGATACTTTTAATTAAGAACTACTATTGGGAGGAGATATCAAACATATTTTGGGAAGAGTATATAGTAATGTGGCTAAGATAAGGGTTACGAGTGCCTAAAATTTGTATGCTACTTCTAATGTATATTATTTCCCCATGGTTGTTTTAGTTATCACCATGTGCAATTGCAATACAAAAACAAGGGAATATCAAAGTTTTACCTAGGTATGCTATTCCTACCATAATAAAGTTACATATCTAAAGCCCATGTAAAGAAATTTATCTACCTGGGATCACCATAATACAACATCAATACAAGGGGAGCTATCATAGGTAACAAGCCATACAGTTAGGTGCAAGTTTGATATGTACCACTTTCCTTTGATCTTACTTGTTAGGAGGTTATTTAAGTTTGTGGGATATTTTTCTTGTAATTCCTTGCAAAGTGTTTGCACTTGTGCTAGGTTTTTCACATGAAAGGCAATGGTTCATAATCTAATATTTGAAAATATTTCCAATTATCAAGAATTACCTTTGATATTCCTTCCTCTAAATCAACCTCAATGTACATCTTATCTTTGGGTCTGAAATTGTATATTATGAATCTCCCAAAATTATTGTGAGTACTCTGAAGTGGATCTTCTTTCCAATAATGGAGAGGTAAGTGTCGTAAATGGACCTAAAAAAATAATAGAATGGAAAACTAGCTTCAAGCTGAAGTCAGAAGTCCATCTATTCAAGTACATTCCTTTGGTGCTAAAGAAGTAGGCCCATTTATGAATATTAGGTCCCTATCCTCCTTGGTTTCACATAGAAAGCCATAAAACTCTCAATCATAGAAGTAGTGGGTGATCTTCTAAACCCAAATGGCCATTGATTTGGGTAAGAACCAAATCTCAATGATCCACTTATCAAACCTCTTCTAATTAAAGTGAGAGCCATGTGTAGATAAGAGGAGATCTTAGGAGAGGATCCTTAGGGATTTCGTCCAATTTCTTGACAAAGCATGAATGTTTAGATTTCATGGCTTTCCCAAGGGTAGAGATAAGGGTGCAAAATGTCAAAGCCTCTAGGTTTGGACGGTGCAAAATATTATTTATTTGGTTTAGTAGAAAATTATTTTTCTAGCATCTTTAGCTTTGGAATTTCATTTACTAAATGGAAATTTATCCCCTTTATAGTTATAATCCCTTATTATAGAGGCAGTTATTTGTAAATATCTCATATTTTTTTAGCCAATGGTTCTTAGCTCAAGTGGTTCGGATTGTGGCTTGCCACCCGACCCACCCAGTTTCAATTATTTGGAGGTATGTCATAGTAAGTATTGATTTGGCTTAAGGAGTAGGCAGCCCCATGGAGTTTTCACTTTGTCCGTGGTTAATACGTGATGTTTCGACTCTTGCTTATTCATTGGGTCTTTCTTATTAAATATATATATATATATATATATATATATCATATATGCCGAGGTCCATTATTGGTTTGCAATGTTTGAAGAATTATTACTTTTAGAGTCATAATTTGAAGAATTATTCTTATCCCCATACTTGTTTCCCATATCATTTGAAACCAACTCTTTGTAGGTATTTTGTTTAAGTGAAAAATCCAAGTATGAATTTTACTTATATAAGAGTCATAATGACATTGCTTTAAATAGTGGACCAACATAGATCCATCATAATCTAGTATCTATCGTGCATTGGATGGTTTGATTAAAACCTTGAAGTGTAAACTTTTCTATATTGCAGAAGCTCAAGGAAAGGTTTGCATCTTAAGGTATTTGATTCCTCTTTGCACATGATAGATCTAGAGTTAAGATAAATTTACATGTGTTTTAAGACAAAATGATTTGGAAATAATAACAAAGAATGATCTCTAGGTTCAATTCTTCGGAGATATGTTGTAGTATGTATTGATTTGGATTAAGAAGTAGGTGACCCCCCGGATTTTTCACTCTTTCTATGGTTAATACGTGATGTTTCGGCTCTTTCTTAGTCATTGGGTCTTTCTTATATATATATCATATTTATCGAGGTCCATTATTGGTTTGCAATGTCTGAAGAAAATTAATTATAGAGTTAAATCCATAGTTTGAAGAATTATTCTTATACTGAGACTTGTTTCCCATATCATTCGAAACCAACTCTTTTTAGGTATATTTTACAAGTGAAAAAACCAAGTATGACTTTGACTTATATAAGAGTCCTAATGGCATTGCTTTAAATAGTGGATCTGTAACACCCTCTTCCCACATCTACCCAGGTAACCGGCCAACTGGGGTAAACATGTGATGAGAGGCTACTAATATGAGATTCAACCTCCTAGATGACCTCAAGAAAGTGGAACCGACGGAAACACCAAAAACAACATTACATTGCATCATTAACATCCCCAGGAGGTAACCCAACATTCCAGGACCCTATTCCCTTAGGGGGGAATGATTTTTAACCCCTCTAAGGCCCAATCTCCTGAAAAAGGACCAACATCTTCAAACTTGTGTGCCTTAAATTAGGAATGGTTTGGTCAAAAAAATTATCGTTCATGCTCCTCCAAATCCCGCAACATGTATAGAAGGGAAGCATTTTATATTCTTTCAGCTCCTTTATCCAATGTGATAGACACAATTCCACTACCTTTCCTTGGCATGCCTGCAGATATAGGCTTACAACCACTACCTTGCCTTGGCATGCTTGCAGCCAAGGCTCAAAAGGGTGAAAAATCAGTTCCTCCTCAGGGTTAAGGGGTTTGGGAGGTTGGGTTACCTCCTGTAGATTCTTTTGATGTTGTGTAAGGTGTGTTTGTCTTTTTTTTGTTGGTTCCACTTCCTTGAGGTCATCTAGGAGGTTGAATCTCATATTAGTAGCCTCTCGTTGCAATTTTACCCTGGTTGGCCAGCTACTTGGGTACATGTGGGAAGAGGGTGTTATAGAGTGGTATTAGAGCATGGTTCAACTCTCGGACTGGATGGGTAGTCTATGTATCTATGTCACTATATGACAACGTTTTCAAGGATCATTGTTGTGGAGGAATAATTCTTGGAAATGGGTTGGGAAATATAGAAGGTGACATTAGGAAGAGGTGCTAGAGGAAGAAAGTTATTTTATTGGCTATTGGGGAAAAGGAAAGGAAAGATTACTTTTAGGACTTTGTTTGGCTATGTTAATGTATAATTTATACCTCAAGAGAAATGAATTTTTCACTAAGCCATGATGGTAATTGGATTAGTTAAAGACTACTCAAGTATTTTCTAAGTGGATAAACGAGGATATGGTGTACTTATCCATAGTGGGGTACTAAGCTCCCATTACTGGGCTTGACATTTTATTTTGTGATATAGGTGGTGTTGTAACCCAAAGACCTTACAATTACAAAAGTACTAGACTAAGTTTTATATTAGAACAGTTGTTGACATTATTGGGTAGAGAATATTTCCAGAGTGAATACTCAAGGAGTTAAAATCATATGTTCTAATTGAGATAAATCCTTACTTGGATAGCAATGCATAATTCAAGGTTTCCATGGTAGGGATGAAAATAAAACCTTATGTATGATTTCCCCCACAATATACCATTCAAATAACATAAATATTTATCTGCCTCAGTGTTACATTGATCATCGCATTAGGAGATGGTGGTGGAAATTAGAGCCATCCCAACAATAGTTGGAACTAGAGTACACTACCAATTTTCCTCGATGGCGCAAAAGGATGTTGTTAAAATGTATGGTTCTGGGGTTTTTTTCATTGAATGGTTCTAGGACTTGAGTTTATTTGTTGTTTCCTTCAATGATTTTCTTTAACCATTTTCCATTGATCTTCCTTGTTAGGAGGCTATTTAAGTTCGTGGGATATTTTTCTTGTAATTATTTGCAAAGTGTTTGCACTAGTGCTAGGTTTTGCACATGAAAGGAAATGGTTCATAATCTTATATTTTAATATGTTTCCAATGATCAAGGATTACCTTTGATAGTCCTTCCTTTAAATCAACCTCAATGTATATCTTAACACAAGTGAACATTATCTTTAGGTCCAAAATTTTATATGCATCTCCCAAAAGTATTGCAAGTACTCTCAAGTGGATCTTCTTTCCAATAATGGAGAGGTAAGTGTGGTAAATGGACCTAAAAAATAAAATAAAATTGAGAACTAGCTTCAAGCTTAAGTCATAAGTCCATCTATTCAAGTACATTCCTTTGGTGCTAAAGAAGTAAGCCCATTTATGAATATTAGGTCCCTATCCTCCTTTGTTTCACATAAAAATCCATAAAACTCTCAATCATAGAAGTAGTGGGTGAGTTTACCTTTGATTATGATATTATAAACCCAAATGGCCATTGATTTGGGTAAGAACGAAATCTCAACGATCCACTTATCAAGCCTTTTATAACTAAAGTGAGAGCCATGTGTGGATAAGAGAAGACCCGAGGAGAGGATCCTTAGGGATATTGTGCAATTTACTGACAAAGAATTGATGTTTAGATTTCATGGCTTTCCCAAGGGTAGAGACAAGGGTGCAAAATTTTATGTATTTAGTTTAGTATAAAAAAAAATTTCTAACATATTTAGCTTTGGAATTTCATTGACTGAATGGAAACTTATCCCCTTTATAGTTAGAATCCATTATTATAGAGACAATTATTTGTAAATATCTCATCTTTGTTGAGCCAATGGTTCTTAGCTCAAGTGGTTGGGGTTGTGGCTTGCCACCCACCCACCCAGGTTCAATTCTTCGGAGGTATGTTGTAGTATGTATTGATTAGGCTTAAGGAGTAGGTAGCCCCATGGAGTTTTCACTATGTCCGTGGTTAATACGTGACATTTTGGTTCTTGCATAGTCATTGGGTCTTTCTTATTATATATATATATATATATATATATATATATATCGAGGTTCATTATTGGTTTGCAATGTTTGAAGAATTATCACTTTTAGAGTTAAATTCATAATTTGAAGAATTATTCTTATCCCCAAACTTGTTTCCCACATCATTCAAAACCAACTCTTTTCGAGTACTTTCTTTAAGTGAAAAAGCTAAGTATGACTTCGACTTATATAAGAGTCCTAATGACATTGCCTTAAATACCTTAAGGTTTGCATATTGAAGTATTTGATTCCTCTTTGCATGTGATAGATCTAGAGTTAAGATAGATTTACACATGTTTTAAGACAAAAGGATTTGGAAATAATAACAAAGAATGATGATTTTTTCACTATTGACTAAGATTCCATAACTATGGAAGTTTTATTTGTTACCTTAAGGTAGTCATAGAGACACTTAGAGATAGTGGTCAAAAGGTAGTCATCGGGACAATTACAGATAGTGGTCATAACACGTGGCGTGCATAACAACTCCCATGTGTACACACACATGTCTAATTGAATCTCACCTCCATTTTCTCTTTTAGGTTTGCCAATAAATGTTTTCTCTTTTAGACTTGCCAATAAATCAATCATTGAATACATGATAGATACATCCTTACATATAAATATGATCCAAAATTCACTTCCATATATCTCTCATAATTTATAATTTTTTATTCTAATATTTAAGTGATTTTAAAACAAATAATAAAAAATAAATTTTTCTTAATTAACCAAAGTTCATTTCCCACTAAAACCTTATTTCAATATTTTAAAATTAAAATTAAAAAATATTTATAATACAATTTTATTTTTTCATACATCAAATTAATTTAATTTTTAATTATTATAAAATTATCAAAATGATTATGAAAACATCCCTATATAAAAAATAAATATATATAAATTATAAAGATTAAAAATACACTATATATAAATCTATAAAAATTATAAACACTTCATATATAAATTTATAAAAATTATAAAAAATCTCTAGCATTGAAAATGAAATTAATAAAATTAAAACATAAAAAATAAACAATAAATGAAAAACAGTGTTCACAATTCTCATCACAAGTAATCATTACTCACTCTATTCTGTCCAAAAGCATACACTCAGTGTGCGGTGAAAAAATCCCCAATTTCCTAAGATATGGAAACGCCATTCCCATTGCAATCAGCCATCGCCATTGCAATTACAAGCCTCTAGCATGAAAACACACCAAGAAGCAAAACAAGGCGATGGGTACGGCAATGCCCAAGAAGGACCTGACGGCCAGCTACTCGAACTCGGGGCTCGTCCAGCATGTGAAGCTTCTGAATGTTACAATGATAGCACATACGCCATAATCATTCTTTTTCTCCTATGCTCAAGAAACAACCTCTACTTCCTTCGTCTGAAGGAAAAAAAAACGGTAAATATTAGTTTTATTTTTTTTCATTGTGCAATTTTTTGTGGCGGGGCTTGTTGACATCTCGAACCCTAGAATTTTGAGCACTGGCAATTTTCAAGTATGAACATCATAGTGTGCCCCATTGATTTGTGATTAAGCATAATGGACTGAAGCCATAAGCAGAAATATGCCATTTTATGCATTCATTATTCGGCTGTGAAAAGAACAATAATGTTTTCAGTGTTGTACGGTTCAATCACATCCCTAAAGAGTCTCGCCTTCCACACTGGTTAGCATACTAGCATTAAATGGTTTCTCCCTTGTTGGTGTACAATGCATTCGGTTTTTCACATTCTTTGTTCTTGTTCTTTGACAATACGCAGAATAAGTTTAACATCATACTGTCAGCTAATTTCCTTTCACAAACTTACCCAGTAGTCTGTCTATAAGAATTTGGCTATGAAAAATGTTATGCAACCAACCTGCAATGCATTAATGCAAGATGAGATGCAACTAATTAAATCCTAGTTAAGGGTGGTAACAAGAGCTGGCCATCCAATTGATGGCAGGGAAATAATTTACTATCACCACTAGAATTGATCCAAAATTTAGACGTTTTCTACCTCTTACTTGGATAATCTTCTATGTTCAACTTTGCTTTAGTGTTAATGTAAATTTTTGTAGATGTTCTATGCTTGAAGCAACTTTACTTTTCTTACAGCAATCACACAAATAGTTAAGTAAAATTCTGATAGAACATATAAGTGGATCTTATAGAAGACAAACCAGAAACAGAAAAATGTGGTGGTGCGTTACGGCGGTCAACAGGATGCTTCAACCAGCAAAGTCTCCTTGGTCAGCCAACCTAGAATGTGTCACAACAGTCCTCCAATCAGCGACTGAGTCAACCCAAGTCAACTCCAAAAAAGTCAACGCTGTCCAGAAAAGTCAACGCAGGCAGCAAGCTAAAAGTCAACGCAGCAGCAGTTTGGTCAACCCTTTGACCTCGATTTCTGTGCCAAACAGTACGGCCTTCCAAAATCGAACTTCCCAACAAGTTTCAGCCCTTTCGGACCATGCGTTGACCAAAGTCAACGCTGGTCAAACTTCCAGAAAAACCCTAGCCGCAGCAATTCGTCCTTCAGCTCAGCCGTACAGAAATTCGTCCTTCTTCTTCACACGTGTGGGCTGGAAATGTCCTCCAAGGAGCTCGTACTCAATCAGATGAGAGAAGAAGATGTGTGTTGAGTTGTCGTGAAATGCTCTCCAACTCTGCCTGTATTTATATCCATCATTGGGGTGTGTGACACATCTGCTGAGGGTGTGAAACCTTAAGGCCGACTTGCACATATAATTTATTATGAATAATAATTTCAAAATAAATGTTCTGCTCATCGGATTAAGACATATTATATATGGATTTTACACCTCTCCGAAAGAGGAATCCAACAAAAATATTAGCCTCTTAATCTGAGCATCATAACATGGAGTTTTGACCTAGTTGTCCAAATTTAACACTCCCTCTCAACTAGGGAGAACTCCATCCATCAGTGCAATCAAACATCGTGCGTCATCCCGTCGTAACTTGCTTTGCTGGCCTCTTTATTTCAGAACAGAAGTGGGTCAGTCACAAAGACATCATCCCTCGACTGACATAATCAGTCCAGAGGTTCAAAACCTCTATCAAACTCATGAAGAGTATCCAACCAACCCAAAGTTGGTTCATCTGACCCGAAGTCAGGCAGAGGTCCCAGACCTCACTAAACTTGATCCTAGATCAAGTGGTTGGACCGTGCCATCCTAGATAGAGAGTACGGCAATCTCTGATGCGTCCATCAGTCTTTGCTAATAGTCTCTAGCTTTTCCCACCTCATTGGCCAAATGAGAGGTCCTTCCCATGAGCCCTGAACTCAATGGGTAGGATGCATACGGGGCACAGATAAATGAGAGGCGAACCAGCTCAATAATCACAACGGTGGGGCAGAAGCATTATGAGTGCTTATAGCTCCGAGAAGCCATCCCCAAAGTCCCCCAGAGCTCCCAGAGCTCATCGTCCAACAAGACCCACATCATAGGGTCGTTCCACGATACCAAGACTCTCACGGAAGGTTAGGAACTTGACCTTCCCCAGGGGCTTAGTGAGAATATCCGCGACCTGCTCATCAGTTCCTATATGATCGAGCCTTACGGCGCCTCGCTATACCATATCTCGGATAAAGTGGTACCTGATATCAATATGCTTGGATCGGTCGTGGAACACAGGATTCTCAGTCATACGAATCCCACTCTGGTTATCACAGAGTATCACAGTGGTATCTAGCACATGTCCAAATAGCTCACTAAAGAGCTTATGCAACCAAACTGCTTCACAACAGGCCATACTTGCAGCAATGTATTCGGCCTCCGCGGTGCTCAAAGCCACCGACTTCTGCTTCCTGCTCATCCATGAGATCGAAGCAGAACCAAGATTGAAGCAGCATCCAGATGTGCTATTACGATCCACCACACTGCCAGCCCAATCGGCATCAGTATATCCACGGAGTATCACACTCCCGGCAGTGTATCTCAGCCCATGGTTTATCGTGCCCCAAAGATATCTCAGAAGATTCTTGGCACCAACCCAGTGAAAGTGATGAGGCTCAACCATCTGTTGACTCAAAGTGTTCACTGCAAAACATATATCCGGTCAGGTGTTCACTAAGAACATCAAAGCTCCTATGAGTTGACGATACTCAGTAGGATTGGCCAAGATAGGCCCAGCAGCGCTGCCACTCAACTTCTTGAAGTTGAGTTCCATCGGTGTTGACACGGACTTGCAGTCCACCATACCAAATCTCTCTAGAAGTTTCACAATGTATTTTCCTCGAGAAAGGAAAATCTCTCCAGGTCTCTGCCAGACCTCCAGGCCTAAGAAGTAGTGCATCAGTCCTAGGTCCTTCATCTCGAACTCAGCAGCGAGCTCCCTCTTACATTGATGAATGAGAGGGTCAGCACCTGTCAGGAAGAGGTCATCCACATATAGCACTAGAATGAGAGGCTTCCCCTACACAACCTTGAAGTAAAGGTTCGGATCAGCATTACTTCGAGTGAAGCCCAGCTTCATCAAGTAACTATCCATCCTCTCGTACCAAGCTCTGGGTGCTTGCTTTAACCCATTGAGGGCTTTCTTCAACCTGCAGACATGAGTGTCTCGATCCTGAACTTCAAATCCCAGAGGTTGTTCTACATACACCTCTTCCTTTATTGCACCATGCAGAAAAGCGGTCTTGACATCCATCTGATGAAGACTCCATCCTTGCGTAGAAGCAAGGGCTATGATTGATCGAATGGTGGTATATCGTGCCACAGGTGAAAATATGTCATCATAGTCTATTCCTTCCTTTTGAGAGAAGCCACGGGCAACAAATCTTGCCTTGAACTTTTCAGCACTCCCATCAGATCCATGTTTGATCTTGTAGAGCCATTTTGCGGTGACAACAGATTTGTCCTTCGGTCTCTGGACCACATCCCAGACATCATTCTTCATTATGGACTCATATTCTTCGTGCATAGCATCCTTCCAGACTTGATGCTTTACGGCTTCCTCAAAAGATCCAGGTTCAGATTGTACAATAGTACTTATGGCAGCTAGATACCCTTGGTATCTACACGGCTTCTTGCTTTCTCGGAATGTCCCCCTTGGGGCAGCATGTCCCTCAGCATCTTCGAGGGTGTCCCTGAGCCATGATGGTCTCTTTCCCAGTGAAGGAGATGGATCAATAAGGTCCATTGGTCCTTCAATATCAGGCATTGTCTCATCCTGCGGTTCTTCTTGATTTCCAGGCCTTTCTTCATGATTTTCTTCAGATCTTGGAAGATCTACTACTTTCTTCAGGGAAGCATCTTCGTCAAAAGTGACATCATGGCATATCTCTACTTCCCTTTGACCAGGTACATAGACTCTATAGGCCTTAGAAGTCTCACTGTAGCTCACAAACATTCCTTTCTTCCCAGAAGCATCCAGCTTACTTCTCTTTTCTTTCGGCACATGAAAATAGACAGGACATCCAAAAATTCTAAAATGTGAGACATTAGGTTTCTTACCAGAGAAAACCTCTTCGGGAGTTTTGGAGTCCAAAGCAGAATGAGGGCATCGGTTTTGAATATACACAGCAGTATTTGCAGCTTCTCCCCACAGAAACTTCGGTAGACCCTGGTCACATAGCATGGCACGGGCAGCTTCCACAATAGTCCTATTCTTGCTTTCAGCAACACCATTCTGCTCAGGAGTATATGCAGTGGTAGTCTCCCTCTTAATGCCAGCTTCTCTGCAAAAGTCTTTGAACTCATTTGACTCATATTCAGTGCCATTGTCGGTCCTCAAAATCTTGATCTTCTTTCCTGTCATGTTTTCCACCAAGGCTTTGAAGGTACGGAACCACATGAAAGCCTCATCCTTCTTCTTCAAGAAGTATATCCAGGTTTTGCGGGAGAAGTCATCAGTGAATGTCATATAGTAAGAACATCTTCCCAGGGATGTTACGGGTAGCATACCAGATAGATCAGAATGGACCAGTTGCAAAATATCAGATGTCTTTGTGACACTTGAGGGGAAAGGTCCCCTTGTATGCTTTCCTTCGGCACAACCCTTACATACACCTTCATGATTATTTCCAAAGTCGGGCATCCCTGTCACCACCTTCCTTGCTTCGTGAAGGGCCTTGTAATGAAGGTGTCCAAACCTTTGGTGCCATAGTTCGGTTTGTCGGATAGTATCACATGTCATAGCTCCTAGAGGACTTCCTTCAACTTGATAGAGTGTTCCAACTCTAAAACCAATCACGATAGCTTCCTTGAAGCTCTCCTTCCACATGAGCACCTTTCCATCAGAGAATGTTACATTGAACCCTTTGTCTTCCATGGTTGATACAGACACAAGGTTCTTCTTCAATTTAGGTACATAGAGTATATCTTGCAAACGTAGGACTTGTCCTTGAGACAAGTGGAGGGTCACAGTCCCTGTCCCTTTCACGGGATATGTCGCATTATCTCCAAGGATAATTTCTAGATTAGTATCCCTTTCAACCATGTCAGAGAGTGCTTCCTCTTTCCTTTGGATTTGTCGTTTCTTCGATTCCCATTCCTTCGATTGTTGTTGTTATCATCACTATCGGGAGAATCCTTCTTGAAGGGGCATTCTCTAGCATAGTGACCAGGCCTATGGCAAGTGAAACACTTACCCTTCTTTTCTTGAGTCCTTGTTCTTCCTTTGTCCTGAGAACCACCAGAGTTCTTCTTTCGAGAATGAGCACCATAGGCAGCATTTCTGTCATTATCGAATTCCTTCATCCTTGTTTCTTCTTGCATACATCTAGATAGAAGCTCATCAAAGTTAGGAATGGTATTATTATTGAGAATGGTAGTTGTGAATACTTGCCATTCATATGGGAGTCCTCCAAGTGCGGTGAGAACCATCTCACGATCAGCTATTGTCTCCCCAATAGCCAGCAGATTGTTCCTTGTTTCGGTCAATTTCAGAAAGTAAGTTTGAATAGACTCATCCCTGCCCTTCTTCATATTCTTCAACTTATTCTTGAGGAATAGCACTTGGTTCACATTGTTTACTTTGAACATAAGGATCAATTTATCATACATCTCCTTGGATGTGCCTAGTTCAGATATATAGGCAACCAGACTCTTATGTATGGATTCCCTGATCATCAGCTTTGCTTTGATCTCTCCTTTTTTATACTTGTTTCTAACAGCAGTGGTAGCATTGGATGGAGGTTTTTGAATCTTACCCAGCACATGATCCAAGAGATCATGGTCTTCCAATTTGAGATCTAATATCATCTTCCAGGCATGGAAGTCATCCCTTCCAGTCAGCTTGTCATTCTCCTTGAATTCAAAACTTGTGGAACCCATTTCTTCCGATGGTGATTGCTAAAGATAGGGCTTGTCTTCACCTCATCTCTGATACCATGTAAATTTTTGTAGATGTTCTATGCTTGAAGCAACTTTACTTTTCTTACAGAAATCACACAAATAGTTAAGTAAAATGCCGATAGAACATATAAGTGGATCTCATAGAAGACAAACCAGAAACAGAAGAATGTGGTGGTGCGTTACGGCGGTCAACAGGATGCTTCAACCAGCAAAGTCTCCTTGGTCAGCCAACCCAGAATGTGTCACAACAGTCCTCCAATCAGCAACCGAGTCAACCCAAGTCAACTCCAAAAAAGTCAACGCTGTCCAGAAAAAGTCAACGCAGGACAACAAGCTAAAAGTCAACGCAGCAGAAATTTGGTCAACCCTTTGACCTCGATTTCTATGCCAAACAGTACGACCTTCCAAAATCGAACTTCCCAACAATTTTCAGCCCTTTCGGACCATGCGTTGACCAAAGTCAACACTGGTCAAACTTCCAGCAAAACCCTAGCCACAGCAATTCGTCCTTCAGCTCAGCCGTACAGAAATTCGTCCTTCTTCTTCACACGTGTGGGCTGGAAATGTCCTCCAAGGAGCTCGTACTCAATCAGATGAGAGAAGAAGATGTGTGTTGAGTTGTCGTGAAATGCTCTCCAACTTTGCCTGTATTTATATCCATCATTGGGGTGTGTGACACATCTGCTGGGGGTGTGAAACCTTAAGGCCGACCTGCACATATAATTTATTATGAGTAATAAATTCAAAATAAATGTTCTGCTCATCGGATTAAGACATATTATATATGGATTTTACACCTCTCCGAAAGAGGAATCCAACAAAAATATTAGCCTCTTAATCTGAGCATCATAACATGGAGTTTGGACCTAGTTGTCCAAATTTAACAGTTAACCTTCCAATGATGGACTGAGTACGTCTCTAACTTTATCCCTGATCCCACTTTGAGATGACTTTGAGATGATGGACTGAGTAGGTCTCTAACTTTATCCCTGATCCCACTTTGAGATGACTTTGAGATGATGGACTGTTAATTTTGAGCAACTAGGTCCAAACTCCATGTTGTGATGCTCAGATGATGATGCCGATATTTTTATTGGATTCCTCTTTCAAAGAGGTGCAAGATCGATCTAAAGATCATCTTGATCGGATGAGCAGAACATGTATTTTGAATTTATTCCACATGTGCAAGGTCGACCTGATTTATCCCACATGCATAAGAGATGTGTCACACACCTCCACATATGCCTATATATTGGAGAGACTTGGAGTTCATTTCACACACACACATTTCGTGGAGGCACTTTCTTCTCTCTTGGATGGTGATGGAGCAACGTTTGTGGTTCTGCGTTTAGGGCTTCTTGGTGCTACGTCTTGGTGGAGTATTCTTGATGAGACTTGGGGTTGTGTGACACATGTGGGAGGCTGACCTTATGAAGATTTTGCTGGTTGAAGCATCCTGTTGATTGCCATAACGCCACCACTCTTTATCTCTGTTTTGGCTCGTCTTCCATCGATCTATTGGTATGGCCGCAACGCCACCACTCTTTATCTCTGTTTTGGCTTGTCTTCCATCGATCTATTGGTATGTTCTATCTGCATCTTACTCTCATTGAGCCCTAGAAGTTTAAAGTAAATTTGCATCTAGCATAGAACATATTCAGAATTTAACATGGTATCAGAGCTAGGAGAAGACAAGGCCCATCTAGTTGAGAATCTAGGGCAGCGAGATAAGGACTGTCTTTAGGTGACCGAGCTGCTAGAAGAAGGCCGAGCAACTTTGCTGGGAAGGCCGAGTTAGGAGACCTTTGTTTCAGGTCTGTTGGGGCTGGTTGGTGCCCTAATCTTTAGCGTGGAGATCCTTTCCCTTCAAATCTGAAGTATGGGCAATATATCCTCAAGTGATCTCTGAAATTGGAGAAGCCTAGCCACAACTAGAAGGAGCCTTAAGACAGCGTGAAGGAGGCCTAGGGACAATGTGGGCATTTCTGTAGTGGAGGCCGAGTGCTGTAGGAGACAACGACTGGTTTAAGATCTGTTTTGGGTTCTGTTTAAGGGCTGAGTTTGCTGGGCAGGTGGCCGAGGAAGAGAGGCATATGCCAACGCTGTTTTTAGGCAGTTTGGGTGATGTCTAAGGGAGGACCGCAACCATAGCTAACTGTTGTTCTAGGTCGTAGGACCGTAGCCAAAGAAGACTTGTATTGATGACTGTGTTAACATTTTGGAACACCTTCAGGACTGTGTATTGCGGAAAGTGGAAAACAGTGATACCTTAAGCACTGCGGTCACTGTATTTCGGACAGTGGAGAACAGTGACATCTTCAGGAGTGCGGTCACTGTGTATTTCAGACTGTTGGAGAATCTCGGACTTGCATACAAAACTTGTGAACAGTCAACAACTCAAGAACTCAGATCTCTTGATAAACTCGGACTTAGCACCTATATATCATAACCTCAGAATAACCATCTGTGGACAGGTATCATCTGTAAAATTGTAGAACTGAGGAGACTCAATCCTATAGGAGCTCGAATTTGTTACCACTGCAAAGAACAAACCTGTTAGCAGTCTTGGACCTCTGGTCAGTATTTTTATGTACAACTCGGACAGGGACAAAGACAGTCATCTCAAGCTTGATCTTGTTGAAGGCACAACCACCTCAAACAGTGACCTGTGTGCAGAGACTCGGATCACTAGTTTCCAGAGGCACGGAGCTGCAATTTTGTGTAGTCTTGTAGCTTATTGTTATGGACAGTCACTTGTGGTATGAATATTTATGGAGGTATTACAGCTCGGATTTGTTGTACTGATGTGAAGGCTTGTTAATTATGGGAAAGAAAATTGCACCAAATCCTCCTGAAACAGGCTGACAAAGGGACCCACCTATGATGACTAGGCCGTAGGCCTGTAGGTGGCGTTTTGAGGGTCAAAACTACCCTAACGTGGAGCTATAGGTGCCTCCTCTCATAACAAGGTCACCGTGGATGTAAAGGAGAGGAGGTTGCATCATTTGAGATTTGGTTCTAGGCATAGAATAGTGGTATATTTGTGTGTTAGGGCCGTGCTGATGTCTATGCACTAAAGGAGGCCCGAGACCCTTGTATTCGCTGGATAGAGAGGCCATAAGGCCTGCGGAATAGCTAGAGCGAGGGCCGAGCTTAATCATGTACATGCTCAGGGAATTAAGGGTTGGAACGTGAGATATATGCAAAAAAAAAAAGAGGAAGGAAGCTTAAGGTCTTTCCTACTAAGGTGAGTAATGAGAATGTGTTGAAGGCTATGTACAGTCACCTTGGAGCAAGTAAAGTGACTGTGAGATGCTGGATGATTGGTGCCTATGTACAGTGAGACTTGGAGAAGCAATCCACTGTTAAAAGGCAGATCCGTGGAGCCTAAGATCAGTGACTCAGTAGCAACTGAGTTATCGTATGCAAGAAGTTTGTTGAAGACCCTATGAACAGTGCTTTTGATGTGGAACAACACTTGTAGAGGGAAAACTAATATAGGCCTATCTTCAATAACCTTGGTGGAGCTTTGTCATTAATAGAAGGCAGATTGAAGAGCTGGTTGTGCAAGTGTATCTGAAGCAGTGGAGGACATTATGAACAGCTGAGGCAGAGGTATTGGAGAAGCATATTCTCTGTGTGTATACATGACCAAGGACTTGCCAGGTGTTCAAGGGAAGTGGACAGAAAGGACAAGAGACTAAAGGGATGTAAGTGGAGTGCATCTTTAGCATGTAAGTCATTGTATTTGTTCTTGTTGTGTAGGAAGATATGGACAACGACATATGGCAGAATCTATATGATCTTGATCCGTGGTATCTTTAGAGGCATATGGAAAAATATACATAACCATGAAGTTTGATATCCTCCGTTCTGTATGGCTGTGATAAATATGATAGTGATGTGTATGATAATATTTTGGCAACACTAAAATCAATGATATGACAATGTATGATACCTGTCAAGATGTATAATAGATATATGGCAGTATATGGCTATGATTCTTGTATGGCCTTGATAGTGGGTGAGTAAGATTCAGGTCTATGATTACAAAGCCCTTTCTGAGGAAAGGAAGTTGGTGTCTGGGACGCCCAAATTCAAAATAATCATGAAGGCATATATTAGAGTTGTGCCATAGGAAAGCATACAAAGGGGGACTTTCTTTCTCCCTCAAGTATCACAATTTTATGTCTAGCAGTTGATACATTGTGATTTATCTGATATGCCGCCCATCTGAATATATTTCTGGAAGAAGAAGATCAAGATTCTAAGGACTTATAATCTCACCTTTGCAGAGGAGATGGCATTAAGAGGGAGACCACAACCGTATATGCTTCTGAGCAAATAACGTTGCTGGAAGAAAGAAGAAGAGACCCTCACGGCTCAGAGACACTCTCAAGGATGCCGAGAGTCATATGGCCCCAAAGGGGGACATTCCGAGAAAGCAAGAAGCCACATAGATACCAAGGGTATCTAGCAGCCATGAGTACAATGTGAGCTTGGATCATTTGAAGAAGCCGTAAAGCATCAAGTCTGGAAGGATACTATACACAAAGAGTACGAGTCCATTATGAAGGATGATGTCTGGGATATGGTCTCGAGACCGGAGGACAAAGCTATTGTCCCCTCGAAATGGCTCTATAAGATCAAGCATGGATCTGATGGGAGTGCTGAAGAGTACAAGGCAAGACTTGTTGCCCGAAGCTTCTCTCTAAAGGAAGGCGTAGAATATGATGATATAATTGCACCTATGATCCTATATACTACCATCCGATTTATTATTTCCCTAGCTGATACGCAAGGATACAGTCTACATCAGATAGATGTGAAGATTGTTTTTCTGCATGGTTCGATATAGGAAGAGGTGTATGAGGAGCAACCTCTGGGGTTCGAAGTCCAAGATAGAGACTCTCATGCGTGCAGGTTGAAGAAAGCCCTCTATGGGTTGAAGCAAGCCCCCAGGGCTTGGTATGAGAGGATAGATAGCTACTTGATGAAGTTGGGCTTCACTCGAAGTAATGTTGATCCAACCCCTTTACTTCAAGATTGATAGAGAAAAGCCTCTCATTTTGGTTCTCCATGTGGACGATCTCTTCCTGACAGGTGTTGACCCTCATTCATCAATGGAAGAGGGAGCTCGCTTCCGAGTTCGAGGTGAAGGACCTAGGATTGATACATTACTTTCTAGGCCTGGAGTTCTCGCAGAGACCTAGCGAGATTTTCCTCTCTCAAGGAAAATATATTGTGAAGCTGCTGGAAAGATTTGGTATGGTGGACTGTAAGTTCGCGTCGACACCGATGGAACTCATCTTTAAGAAGTTGGGTGAAAGCGCTGCTGGGCCTGTGTTAGCAAATCCTCATCTTTAAGAAGTTGGGTGAAAGCGCTGCTGGGCCTGTGTTAGCAAATCCTATCGAGTATTTTTAACTCGTAGGGGCCCTGATGTTCTTAGGGAACATCCGTCCGGATGTATATTGTGCAGTGAACACTTTGAGTCAACACATGGTTGATCCTCATAACATTCACTGGGTTGGTGCCAAGAAACTCTATGAGATATCTCTGGGGCACGATAGACCATGGGCTGAGATACACTGTCGGGAGTTTGAGACTCCGTGTATATGCTGATGTCCACTGGGCAGGCAGTGTGGTGGATCGCAAGAGCACATCTAGATGCTGCTTCACACTTGGGGTCTGCTTCGAGTAGGAAGTAGAAGTCAGTAGCTTTGAGCACCACTGAGGCCGAATACATTGCAGCATGTGTGCCTGTTGTGAAGCCACTTGGTTGCGAAAGCTTTTAAGTGAGCTGTTCGAGCATGTGCTAGATGCCACCGTTATCCTTTGTGATAGCCAGAGGGGGATTCGCTTGTTAGAGAATCTCGTGTTCCACAATCAATCCAAGCAGCTTGATGTCTGATACCATTTAATCTGGGATATGGTACAACGAGGCACCTTAAGGCTCGATCATATAGGAACTGATGAGTAGGTCGTGGATATTCTCACAAAGCCCTTGGGGAAGGTCATATTCCTAACCTTCCGTGAGAATCTTGGAATCGTGGAACGACCCTATTTGGAGGGTCCTGTTGGACGATGAGCTTTGGGAGCTCCAGGGGGGCTTTGGGGATAGCTTCTTGGAGCTATAAGCAACCACAGGGCTAGGCTTGCCGAACCTTGTTGGTGTGCTTCTGCCCCACCATGATGATATTGAGTTGGTTTACCTCTCTCTGATCTGTGCTCCGTATGCATCCTACCCATGGAGTTTCGGACTCATGGGAAGTACCTCTCATTTGGCCAATGAGGTGGGAAATGTGAATAAAGACCATAGCAAGACCGATGGACGCATCAGAGATTGTCGTACTCTCTATGCCTAGGATGGCACGTGACCACTTGATCTGAGATCAAGTCTAGTGAGGTTTCAGACCTCCAACCGACTTCGGGTCAGTTAAACCAACTTCGGGTTGGTATGTGACTCCTTTGAGGTCTATAGAGGTTTCGAACCTTTGAGCTGACTTCGGGTTAGCTGGGAGTGATGTCTTTGTCACTCACCTTTTGTTTTGAATTAAAGAAGCCAACGAAGCAAGTTACGGCAGGATGACACACGATGTTTGGATGGCACTGGTGGATGGAGTTCTCCCTAGTCGAGAGGGAGTGTTAATTTTGGGCAACTAGGTCCAAACTCCATGTTGTGATGCTTAGATGACGATGCCAATATTTTTATTGGATTCCTCTTTCGGAGAGGTGCAAGATTGATCTAAAGATCATTTTGATCGGATGAGCAGAACATGTATTTTGAATTTATTCCACATGTGCAAGGTTGGCCTGATTTATCCCACATGCATAAGAGATGTGTCACACACCCCCATAGATGCCTATATATTGGAGAGACTTGGAGTTCATTTCACACACACATTTGGTGCAGGCATTTTTCTTCTCTCTTGGATGGTGATGGAGCAACGTTTTTGGTTCTGCGTTTAGGGCTTCTTGGTGCAGCATCTTGGTGGAGTATTCTTGATGAGATGTCTTGGGGTTGTGTGACACATGTGGGATGTTGACCTTATGAAGACTTTGCTGGTTGAAGCATCCTGCTGATCGCCGTAACGCCACCACTCTTTATCTCTGTTTTGGCTTGTCTTCCATTGATCTATTGGTATGTTCTATCTGCATCTTACTCTCATTGAGCCCTAGAAGTTTAAAGTAAATTTGCATCTAGCATAGAACATCTTCAGAATTTAACATGGACCCACAATTTAAAGTTCAGGGACCACATATGTCTTTTGTCACATGGGGACTAACCATGTACGTCTCTCACCAGATGGGGGATTTGATAATGAGCATGCCCATTCACACACTCGAGGTACTCAATATGAAGGTTGAATCACCAATTATCCCAGTAGCTGCTTGAACGTGTGGCAGAGAGTTAAGAGAATGGTTTGTAACAATAGGAATACTCACCACACAGTATTGGATTCGATCATAACTATAAAATACTTTTCCTGCTTTCACAGGAATGGATCTGTGCTAAATTTTGAATGCTCTCTCGCCTCTATTGGTTCCAGATAAGAGGAAATATTTCCTAACAATAAACCACGCAACAAAAAAGGGTAAGCCAAAGAACCTCCACATTTGTATGAGAAACAATGTTAGATTTTCAATTGGATACAATGCACCTAATCTGTGCTGACCGTAATATACTATTGTTACATTTTGTTTGATACTCCAATCAACTTCAAACAAAAATCCAATAAACTCCAAACAAAAATATACTTTCTTGATTTAACACCTAGATTTGTTCGTTTGGCTTTTGTCTGGATTGTGGTCATTTCTATTTCTTGGCCCTGATCACTTGCAATCTTCTTTTTCACACTGACCATATCAACGTTTTGTTGAGATCACAAAGGGCACATTGTATCATAGCAAAAGGAGAGTTTGATAATCCACATCACCTTTCTAGCAAAAAACCCATTTACTATTTTTTTGCTTGCTTCTGCTTAACTGTTCATTAGCAATCAATTTTTTCATTTAGACTTCAATCTTTGTCTACAATTTGTGGATAGTTTTCTAAGAGCACTTTTCACACATGCACTAGTGTTAGGAAAGAGAAATCATTCAACATGTTTTCCTTTATCCCTATTTCTGTTTGAACAAGGAAATCTGATATTACATGGATATTCCCATAGGAATAGAGATACTTTATTTTGAGAAAAAAATAATTGATGGACCTGCCTTCAAATCTTTCCTATAAAATAGCTTACTTCCTCCTAAATTAGCCATAGAAATATGTGTTCAATGCAAAGAACTTGCCTATAGAGGAAGGGGCAATAAATATGTGGTTAAACAATCACATTGTCTTTATATCGATCATCAGAATTATAAACTCAATGTTTGGTGAATAGGTAGGTCTTAGAAACCTCTACTTGTATCCAGAAATTAGACAAGTTGAGCATAAGATTAGCTACGTGCATTACAAACCTAAAATGCCATTGATATCATTTATTGGTTTAGCAATAAAGGTGGGCTGGAAATACCTTCTTTTATATGCACAAATGCCAAATATATAAGCCTCGAGCTTTTGCTTCGTAACCATACTACTACTACACATACACATTCTAATCAAACGCAGGTAAGTGCAGTTATTTTATTCTAGACTCACTGTATCACACAATGGCTTCCCGTTTTGCATAAGTACTTCAAATTGGATTACATTATCTCTGAATTTCTGTAAAAAAAAGAGTTGAATATTCACAACTTGTAAGGAATAAAATCAATTATTATATACTGCATCTATGCAGGTAAGATGCTCAAAATTTCTCAAGGAGTCATCAAAATCTCTACAGACCAAATCAATGATGGAGCATTTATAAAATGTTGGTACAAAAGAATGGTGTACGATATGCCTTTTCAATTATGCTACAAGAATAATATAAAGAGTCCTATTAGAAGAGAGATAGACAAAACTGCCTAGATTGATTGGCATTGCTGGGTTGACTGTGAGGAGTTGCTGCTGGCACATTGGTTGGTGAAGAGGTTGTTGTTGGCACATTGTTTGATGAAGAATTTGTTGGTGGAACAAAATTTTCAGTAACAGGTGGCAATGGAGGTTCTGAAACTGTTGAAAGCACTCGAGTTGGTGCCAGGTAAGGTGGCCTGCTTCCGAGTGCTATGGTCGATTCTATTATTTCAGAGACAACAAGGAACATTGAATACTTAGTTCTTGTCTGAGGAACGAGATAGGAATTGCCTGCAATTAAAGATGTCATCAAAAGTGCTTAGAGAATTAGAAATAATGAAACAATAGTAATGGAAATCTGTTAGATGATTCCAAAACTTAACAGCCAGTGATATCACATGTTGTAAAAATCAATACTGAAATCATTAGACCACAACTCAAAAGGTTTGAATGAAATATAAATATATTATTTCACAGCCAAAAAACTAAATGTCTTTTTAATAGAAGTTTGGAAAAAAAAATGTTTACTTTTGTTGAAAAGTGTAACTAGGTTTGGTCTTCATAATGACATGTGTAATTGTGATTTTATGTAATTGATGTAAAGAAGAAATTTTTTTTTATTATTGTAATGCTTGTCTCTGGGTTTCATGAGCAAGGAATTTTATTTTTAGTAATGGCTCCCATTGTGAGCCTTTAGGATTTGTCATCTAGTCATAAAAGTCAATTTGCATCTATGTCATGTATGGAGGACCCTTCTTGGGCATGTTACACATTTGTGTGAGTCATTAAATAAGTATGAAAGCCCTCCAAGACAAGCACAAGATCTGTCCTTCAAGTCGTCTACAAGGTGGAGAAAATAATCTACACAAAGGGACATGTCGGTTCACCCTCTTCAAGTCAGCTTATTACAGGCTCTAACCACTATAAATAGGCAGCTCGGCCTCAGTTCAGAAGACAGATTTTCAGACAAGTGCAGAACTACAGTAAGAAGCATGAAGGGGTCCAAGAAGAAGCCCTATAACCAGCGAGGAGAAGGGAAGGAGCAATGAGGTCTTTAACTTTGTTTTGGGACTGTTTTTGGGTTAAATTATCTCCACACGTGCAAGATTGCAGACCTGCAGATTGCAGGAAGTAGGCCGAAATATTACAGTCACAGTGAGAGAGGATTTTGGGTACAAAACAAGAAATATCTCAAGCCAAAGTGCCAGGAAGTCTCCTTCTAGAGTGAGGAAGACAAAGGGTCAAAGTTGGTCACATGTGCTTCAAGTTAAATATCTTGGTGCACATTATGTCCTTAAACATTGAAAAAATATGTTTTTTAAGATTCCTTCTTAGGAAAACCTCAATTAATCATTGTATTTTCTGAGTTTGAATGGTTTAGTTCACTGAGGATTTTTCAGAAACAGTTTGCACACAATATGTTGTAGGTGTCTATCCAACAATTTCAAACTCAAATAACATGAACAGTACCAAATATATAAGGAGTACTTGAAAAACAACTGAGATTCACTTCAGGTTACATTTAACAAAAAACCTGTCTTGACGTATACAAATTTCAGCAAGTAAAGAAGGTTGGGATTTGGAGTACCAGTCAGATAAGAAATTATATGTGTTGTAGTTGAAGATACCAACCCAGAATACTACCAGCAGGTTATTAAAACTTCAGCAGGGCTCCATAATATAGTCTGCCCTCAAAACACATAGGTTACAGCTAGGAAATAAGACAATCACTAACAGATTTGTGTCCAGTAAGAAAGAGAGGCTCGAAGCCCTTTCAACACAGCTACAATATATATGTTTCACCCTTAAAAAAATGCTCAGATATACCCAGATACGCTTGGTTGTAGGTATGTGTGCACAGATAAATGACTGCGTCCTTCTTGAAACTTGAACTTCAGCTACAGAAATGGATTACACATACCTCAGATATATCAGCTCTAATAATAACAGAGATCTGAAGTAGAATGTACCAGAAAATGGTAGGAAGAACAATGGCTGTAGATAAGTGATATAACATCAAAGAAGCTCCAACATTACAGAGAAAACACCACTGTGATAATATATGCAACATATTCAGCACCAGGACACATAAATAAATATGGAGTGCCTTCAATACATTCACAGCCACACATCCAATGAGATGAGGAGGTTTGAGACCCTCTATAGCAGAGGTACATCACCAAACATCACTTCCAGCATTCTATACACATTAAGATTTCAAGCACAGGTACAGTGATACGCTGCTCAACTTAAATGACCACAGAAAATACCAGTTTGTGGCCTTGGGGCTAGATCATTCCTAATGCCCTTACCCTCCCCCCAACTACAGCTCTCATAATCTTCCAGAACGATTTTTTGTTTGCATTTTGTTCACACCAGCGACATACCGGAAGAGTACAGCTTACTGTGTTAGCAAACTCAGCCAGTAGAAGGGAAAATAACTCAGTGCTTATACCCATGGTCCCAATTTTCTGTAGACTAGGACTACATGCTAGAAAAATTACAACTGGCTAGTTTTTTTCAAAGCTTAATGCCTATTACGGCTAGTGAACTTGAATTAATGGTTCTTGAAGCATAACACATAAACTTTGCTTTAATAATTGATAGAGAGATGCCAGACATCATTGCAGACTCTTAAAGGGACTTCATACAATTTCATTTTTTTTTAACAAAAGTTCTTTCAAAGGATTCATCAGGACTCTTTTTAACTGCCAGTTGTATTTTAGCAGCCTGAATGCATGTTTTTCCTCTTGCAGGACAATTGGAGATTGTACATAATGAATTTAATTTTTGGGCTTGTGCAAAAGAGAATGATTTCTATGATACAGGAGCAATAGTGATATGATATTGGTTCAAGTAATAGGTTGCAGTGTGATGCCAGACATTATTGCAGACTCTTAAAGGGACTTCATACAATTTCAATTTTTTTTAACTAAAGTTCTTTCAAAGGATTTCATCAGGACTCTTTTTAACTGCCAGTTGTATTTTAGCAGCCTGAATGCATGTTTTTCCTCTTGTAGGACAGTTAGAGATTGTACATAATGATTTTGATTATTGGGCTTGTGCAAAAGAGAGTGATTTCTATGATACAGGAGCAATAGTGATATGATATTGGTTCAAGTAATAGGTTGCAGTGTGATGCATAGCCTTTTTTGAAGTATATCTTGAGGAATTATTACAAGATGCTTCTTGACACTCACAAGCATCTGTCAGTTATCAAGAGGTGGGATGCCATGTCATAGTTGTGATGTGTGACATCCCATTGTGAGCCCCCTTGCAGAGAGGAAAATATTAAGCACCATGTAGTAAGCCAGTGATTGAATATTAATTTATTCTCATCCAATGAACAAGATGTAAAAGCAGTGAGCCAATCATTGGCTTACTACATGGAGCTTAATATTTTCCATGCACACAGGCCCACCATCCCACAAAGGGAAAACATGCGGAACTGAATCCTTTTTGGGTAATAACAAGTACAACATCCCACTTTTACTGACCTGACAAGCTCCATCTGATTCGAAGTATAATTTCATTTGGAATTTGCTTTAAATATCATAAATTTGCATTCAGAACTCATGGATTTGCATTGTACATTATGTGGTTGAAAATATGTGTAGGGACAGAATTACCATGCAGTTTTAGTCTAAAGCTTGAGTTGTGTTCTCATGTACACAATATTCCTTTGTACATGGCATAGTTGCTCTTCTTTTAGTGTATATGCATTAACTGGTTATGCTCCATCTCATCTGACAGGTCATAATTGAAGGGAATGGTAGTAGTGCTCAAATTTCTTCGAACTACAACAAGTACTTCATTTGTTCTACGCAAATATTACGGTAATTTGTTCCACCATTATGAGCAAGTGCATTTCTTCCAAGTCTAGGGACCCTTGGTTCTTCCTCCAGGTATATTGTTAAAAGTCAATAGGATGTTTACAGTCAACAAACTTTCTTCCCTTTTGTGCACTAGTAATATTCACACCAGCCTTTTTCTCAAGCAGTGTTGTATTTCCTGTCTGCTTCACCAGCAGTTCCATTACCGAGCTCAATGTCAGCCATGAGTCAAATCATACATGTTGATTACACATGTCCAGTTTCAGAGGATCTTGAAGCATATCCCAGAACAAGGAAAATTGATTCTGCACAAGCTCTCAGAGGTATGAACCAAATGAATTGAAGTTATCTTGTTAAATATTATCCTTGTGATTATTTTTTCATTTCATTTCTGTAGTGATGTGTAACTACTGCAGTTGACCGTGCATCATCAATAGGGAGCATTGTAACTGGTTATATTGATGGTAAACTTGACTATGCCTATTTTGTCACTGTAACGGTGGGAACAATAAAAATGAGGGGTGTCCTCTACCATGTACCTCCTTCTGGCTCCAGACCACAGGGTGCAAGTGTGTCCACATTTTTGAATAGTTGGGAGACAGTGTCTATAACTGCTATGCTGGATCACAGACAAGGCCAGAAGTGAAAGAGAAAATAAATGTCAAGGAAGGATCCAAATGCCCCAAGACAAAACAAAACTGGTTATAATTTTTCTTTACTTAGCAACGAGCCAGGCTTAAGTCAATTCAACCAAATAAGGATAGAGCGATCAACAAGATGATCAGTGATTTGTGGAATCTGCTTTAAGAGGATGATAAATCAGTTAAGTATAGTTGTGGAGACATCAGGTTAGCCTCTTTGCCACATCTTGGCTATATTGTCCATCAACAATTCGATTATCTAGTCAAATGCAATCACATAAGTTAAGTTGGTGTCACTGTCTCTCCTAGTTGTTAGTGTTCTAAGCTGGTTCTGGAGGCATGCATCTGTACAAAGGCCATTTATAGGTCCAAGGCCTCTTTTGTTTATTTGGATTTACGATAGTTTACTTGATCAGTATGAGAAAGATCGTAGCATGCTACTGTCTCTAAGTAAATGAAAGGTATTTTGACTTCTGGTTAATGGAAAGTAGTACTTTCATAGGAACATTTTGAACATTTGATTATGGAGTAATTTAAAGTTAAAATAAATAGTCTTTTATAACTGTGATTACCAACAATTTGGTTACATGCTTTCTTTGTTTTGAATTCAAGTTTGAAGAAAGTGACATGAAATAATATGTTGCAGCCTTATCAAGAGTGAGGTTTAGTGGCTAAAGAGCGCTATAAGAGAGAGATACGGGAATACTTGGAAAGACTGAGACTTCAGAGCTAGGGTGCAGTGGGAACCAGTGGCTTCCATCAACACAGTTTAGGCACTACAAGGAAATACGACCTCCTCATAAATGATGTGACACAAGAAGGTCAATTAATACTACAAGACAACAAACCCCTCTAAGGTACAGTTCAGCCAATATCAGAGACCCATTTTTCTGAGACCAACATCTCGGAGAAACTTTCCTATGGTTCTAGCCTATGTCATAGGGTTCAGCGAACCTAAAGCTTCAAGTTCAAAATTCGGCGAACCTGAAAAAAAATTTCGAATTCGATCAGGTTCGGCGAACCTAATGCCGAACCTAATCCCGAACCTCAAAACGAACATGATCGCGAACCTTAAGCCGAACCTGAGCCGAACCTAAAGGCAGATTTTATGAAATTTCCCATGAAGTTCGATTTTAATGAATTTTAAGATTTTTTTCGTTGGCGGTTTTTTATAGCGGTTTTGATAGCTGTGACAAAAACAATGTGCTATTCCCACCAAGTCTTTTCCCCATTTCCATTATTTAAGAAATTGTGCTATGATTGATTTTCACAATTGAAATCGAGTTTGCTGTTGCAACTTGCCGCCATCGAGTTTGTTGTTGCCGGCACTGAGTTTGCATTCGTGAATCATCGTGAGTGTTGTTGTATCGTTAAATTCTAATTATGTAATTTTTTCAAAGAATACAAGTATTGTCAAGTAATTTACATTATAGACATTCTTTTCTTTTAAATTTTGGAAATTGAAAATTATTCCATTCATTTTTGTATTTGCAAACTAATATGGTGTACCGTGTACTGTGTATGTTTACATTTAAGTAATGTCATTGATATAATTAGATTCTATTATGATTAAGTTATTCATGTGTTTTTACTAATCAAAATTAGTATTCATAGTTTTATAATTTATTAATTGATTTTTTTTTTTTTTTGTAACTATATATATATATATATATATATATATATATATATTGAAAAATATGTATAGTCGAACCTAATGCCGAACCTCATTACGAACCTCATCAGAAAATTCGAATTCGAATCGAACTTAATCGTTGCCGAACTCGAATTCGAACCCGAACCGTGTGACATAGGTTCTAGCACTGGCATCTCAGAAAAATTTTCTTGTGGTTTTGGCACTTGCATCTCAGAGAAACTTTCTTGTGGTTCTGGCATAGGCCTTGTTTAGTACCAACCTTCCAAGAACCAACAATCTCCAAATGGTGAAATTCATGGTACAATGCAGGAACAAGGTGGACATGGGGTTAGTATCCCTTGACAGGTATAACCCCACTTCTGAAGGAAAACTAACTGGGTGGATGTTGTAGGATTCTTATTGGACCATAGCTTTGAGTTGCAAACCAATACAATATGTTCTATGGTGAAAATTGACAGTTGAATTATGCCTCTTATACTGTTCAATCGTGAGTGCAGCAATGCATGCTTTGTTTCAAATTAGACAAGTCTGCTAACATTGTAACACAAAATCAGGACTGTGCTGACACCACATAGATACGGAAACATGTAAAGATTTATTAGCTCGAACTTGACATGTATTATCTTGCAACTGTTGCTGACAGACGTATGTAGTTTGCTGGAAGATATTGAGAATTACCGTGGCATATAGATGTCTTTATAAGCACAAGGAAGTTCATATTATGCAGTGTGCAAAAACCCCAACACAAAAACATATCTGATGTGAATCTGAATGGTGGCCACTCAGAAAAATGGTCTTAAGCTGTGTTTTCTCTGTCTCATCTTCATCCTCGTGAATAACATCTAGAGCCCCCCACCTCTCCGGTTTCTGCCACGATACGAGTTGCAGGGTCTTTGTCAGATTAACTAGCGAACCACCACAACATCTTGCCACATAAACCTCTAGAGGAGGCCCCGATGAGAAATCATGTTCCTGCTTACCCAGTTTGACAAAAGGGAAACCTCCATTCCTATGTTCTCTTCTCTACAAACTTCAATGTTTTTATCAATTCATCTTTTTCTTATTTTTTTTCCCTCTCTTGATTGAAAATCTAATTCAAGGGAGGTTTGCTAAAGAGAAGTTCCCTAGAACTTCATAAATGGAGACATTTATGTTGAGTCATGAATTGCTCATGTTATAACAACGTTGTATAAATGGCGTACTTCACTCCCTTGCCTTGGTTTCTTTACTGGTTTACCTTGGCAATAAGTATGCAAACCCTTGATTTAATGCCTCAGTTTGCCTATCAATTTTTGGAAGAAAAATGATCCTTCTCTTCAATTTGGTAAGATATCAGGCTCCAAAGTATGGACCAAAAATTAACTATGAATTTCGTTGTTTGTCACAGATAACGAAAATAGGCAAGTTGAAGCATAACGATATGTTAGTGAATATAAACTTTGCCCCCTGCTGTCCTACCAATAGATTTTTGACAATAAATGTCGACATCTTGCTGATTTACAATAATTCCTAAGGCTAGTCTTAGGAATACACCTAGGAACTCTATTTAGTTCCTATCCCAAGGCCTTAGGTTGGGAACAAGGTGCATAATCCCAACTTTTGATTGTGGGCTTGGATATGCTGTATAACATATGATCTTGTTTATAATTATCCATGGCAGTCTGCATCTGTGGGTAGTACGCATACCTTTGTGTCATGTGAATTTGTCAACGTCATGGTTAGCTCAATGTGTCCAACAACTTTGGAGTTATGAGTTCTTGCATCAACCTAATTCTCAGATCTCCTTGGGGAACATAAGTGTTGTTAGTTTTATATAACAATATGACTTCAGGACCAAGGTCTTTGAAGGATTCAGGTTCTACATACCTCTATGAGCTCTATCAGTGTTCTAGTATTAGTCCTAAATTGAGGTTTGCAACATTACTGCACATTTTTTCATGTCACAATTATGTTGTATATTAAAGTAAAGAAGCTGCAACTTTACCCATATTGCAAAGAGAAAGAGGGATCAACAAATTTTTGACATTCAAAGCACTAATTATCCCTTAAAAAAAGGGGGGACAAAATGCAAAAAGGAATTATAAGTTCTGACATATTTCCAAAGACTCTCTTCTATACCCACAAGATTACTATTTTGCAATTTGATTAGACAAAATTATGCAAAAGATATCAACGATAATTCTTGTGAGCTTCTCTGGAGTGCTTGCTTCTTGTGAGTGGAGGAGCATGTACATATGCAATAAAGCATTTTGCAAATGCTCGCGAATTCCTCCGAAGACAAACATGTGAAGATATTTGGACCATGACCAAAGGGGTTCCACTTTTCTTTGGATATCCTCTTTGTTGAATTTTCTTCCTGATGTATTTGGATTTCCCTAGTTCAAAATTCCAGATTTTGGATGGGATAGGGCGGGATTTTTGTTGCATATTCCTCCTCTACTTTGCCAATTGATGGACAAAGCCAGATTTCAGAATAGTGTTTTTCCTTTGACCCACTATTTTCCATGGAAGTTGATTCAATTCCCATGCCTTTATCTTCAACTCCTAGACTTCTCTTTTCGACTCCTTTGGTATGTGAGTATCAGTTCATCTGGTACTAGTCTGCCTAATCTTTGATCCTATGATGAATTTTGAAAGTGTTTCTCCTTGTCTCAGAGGGATTCTCCTACTTCACTACTGCATATAGGGGAGGGGATCTCCTTTATTTCCCTTGACTTAGAGACTTCTTGGAAACTATTGTCTCTCTCTTTTGAGATCCTTTGCAAGGGAAGGACCTGTCTTTAGTCAACTTTTGGTGAATGACCATATTCATTGTTGACATTACATTCGAAAGGAGTCAAATCATAATCTGTTGTCTGCACAAGTCCATTCGTGGAGCTTGAGCTCTTTTGCATCTTGAGGCCAACGTTAGGATCTACATGCACACATATAGGTGCACAAGGAAACATTCTAGGTTTTTCGTCAGCCTTATCTATGAATTTTCCTAGTTGTTTATTGTTATTGATGACTTCAAAGCTTTTTTCATCTTAGAGATTCGATGGGAGATGGAGAACACAGACGAATGCTAGGACAACCCTGGGCACTTCCCCATCTGGATCAATTTCAAGGGTTCATATATTCAAGCAGAATCCCCAAAAACCTAGAAACCGGGGCCCAGATATAAAGATAAAATTTTCATCTGCCTTATACTGAAAATGGGGAGCGATGAAGCCCTTGCTACAAATGGAATACTAATGTTTGCCTTATATGTGGGAGCTCCATTGATTCTATATATAGTTGTCCAATGCCTTTTGATTCAACCAAGCCTCCATAAACTTTCCAATCAAGGTTTGTTCAATGAGCTGAAGGGATTTCTCTTCTTGGCTCTCTGAGTAGGATTTCCAAATTTGGAATTCTTTCCTCCTTCACAAATTTTTTAGCCTTGGACTACTGCTTGGACCTATTGGAAATGGAAGTGGATGGGGATTTGAATGATTCCATTACCATATCCATTGCCAAAGTGGGGGGCGTTTTCAGGAAAACAAAACTAGGCTGAGCATGAATTTGTTAGAATTCTACTGCTTCTGTGAAGGACAAAGGAGCCCTCTTGGCAAGGGTAAACCTTAGCGATGATTAGAGATACTCCTCCAAAGCCTCATCTCTCCCTTAACAAATTAGTTGTACTTTCATTCAATTTTATTTCTTATTAACAAAAGGATTTAGTTTCATTAAACTTCCATTGAAGAGAAAGGAAATCTCGAGGAAAATCAAGTTTCAATTGTGGTTGTGTGTACCTTTCTTGTATTTGATGACCAATGTAAATTGTTGCAAGAAGGCAATATGGTTCAAATGATGCCCTTGTTGCATCTTGGAGTGGATTTGAAGGAACTACAAAGGCTTATGATATAAAAGGATAACTATCTCTTGTCCGAATAATTTAAGTTACTGATACTTCACTGTTTGGACAGTAAGATACATGCCTTTGTCATCCATCGGTTATTTTGTCATTGCATCATCTAAAGTTTCTGAATAGTAGGCTATTGGTCTCCCTTGTTGCAACAATAATTCAACAATCGCTTTTTGATCTCAAAAGGTAACCAGAGGGTAGGATTGGAACTCATGCATTACAAATTCTCTACTTCAAGGATTCAAATGCCCCAGAACAATGGTCCACTAAAATGCTGTGCCTCCCTTTATTAATGCATCAAATGACATTGCGTCATAAGAAGTGTGGGATAAACTTTCTTAGATGATTTGCTAATCCCACAAATCCTCTTAGCTTTAGGCTCTTGTGGCCTAGACTCTAGCCTATTTAGAATGGCTTTGAATTTTTTTGGATATATGCAGAGTTCATCTTGTTAATTTCTAGGCCATGGTAAGCAGATTCTACACTTCAAAGCTTGAAATCTATTAGACTGTTAAATTTTTTTATAGCTACAAGTTCGTCAGATATCCGCAAACCTAGATCCATCAGATATTCAACGTAAATATTTGTTGGATATCAAACGAGCATTCTTTTGTCGGATAGCCTCATTAGATGTCGAATATTTGATGCAAAGTTTCATCATATATTCGATGGACTTCTATTAGATTATTCAACATTCTCTGTTGGAAAATCGATGAAACTATTTGTTAGATGTTTGACGCACTTTCGACAAACATGCATTGGATATGCAACGATTATGTGTTGAAAATTTCGACAAGGATATGTAATATCCCCAAATTAGCAGTAAGCTAATTGGGATATTAATTTGATTAATTTTGGCAAATCCTAATGTTGAGTGGAAATAAAGTGGGTAGGGGGACCCACAATTAATAATTAGGCCAAATAAAGTATTTTCCTAAAGTCCCTAAGGGAAGATTGTGGCTCTAGTGGTGGGGTCGAGTTGGCCTTATGTGGCAGCATAGAAGAGGCACGAAAAGGACAACGTGAGATTGGCTAGAGGAAGGAAACACATGATTGGCCAAGGAGAGGCAATGCAGGTCAATGTGGAACCAAAGGCATACATTGGGCCTCAATGGATAAAGGAAGAAGGGAAGGCTCATTTGACATTCATTTATTCAGCTATTTTCTTCTTGTCATTTTGACAAAGCATGCTTGAGCCGGAGAGCCAAGTCTGCAGTGTTGTTTAACACACGAGATCTTCAAGCGAAGATCTCAACCTTTGCCTCGAGGTACTTCGAGTGCTTGCTCAGGAGAGGAGTTCCACCTTTTGTGAGGGGATTTTCCATTAGGAACATCATGGGGAAGCGTAGCCATTTTTGGACTGCGCAGAGGAGTAGAGTACGTAGTGAAGGACACATTGTAGTGTGGAGTTTGTGTCGGGAGGTTGGAGAGAAGGGAATTCACACCAGGAGATTTGGAGGGGAGGCTAGCCACCTCCTACCAGGGATTATTGTAGCATTCTAGAGTCATTTTCCAGCAGTCCCTTCTAGTGGTTCGATTTCCCCAATAGTTTATTGAGCCAAGCCCAAGAGGGCCAATTCCCGAGGTTAAGCTTTGGGTGAACTCTTTCTGGGTTTTTCTGGGTTATTTGAGGAGAAGACAAGACTAATTTGGCAGAATTTTCTGGGCATATTTGAGGTGCCAAACAGAGATCTGAACTTAGCCAACAGTTAGAGGAGCTAGGGGAAATTGGGTCGAAATTCTGGGGTTAACATTTGGCCAATTCCTTTGCGAGTTTTTGTGGGTTTATTGAGAGGAGTCCGTTGACCAATTCCCAGAATTTTCTGAGCACGGGAGCTAGGCTGACCAACAGTTTGAAACGAGGCAGCAACAACAAATTCCAGGACTAGGCAGCGTAGTGGGAGAGCCATGCAGAGCATACTTTAGCAGATGATTTGCTAGGATTAGAGTTGTTCTTCAGCCTACCTTGAGCCGGCCCAAGTGCTATCCTTCTAAGCACCATATTGTACTCTTTCCAAGCATTTTAATAAAATGGCTCAGCGCTGGATTTTGGCTTCAGTTCATGTATTTTTAATGGTTTTTTCCGTTTTGCTGTAGTTGTTGTCTATTTGCACTTTATTTACTGTTAATCCCCATTTGGGGATATTATAGTGGTATCAGAGCTTTGTTCTTGACTCAGCTGTGGGGATCTTTTCCTATGAACAAGGACAGTAGGCAGTAGAGGTGGAAAATATGGGGGAGTCGAGGAGCAAAGGGGAATCAACATTTGGTAGCATCTTAAAGGCCCTAAATGATTTAGCCAAAGAACAGAAGAGAATGTTGGAAGGACTCAAGCAACATAATAGGGATAAGGGCAACCATCACGAGTTCCTAATTGGGGAGACTTCAGGGATCTCACAACAATGTGACCACCCTTTACCATCCACTCACCCGCTAGCCTTCAGTAGGCCAACCATGATCACAATGCCTACATTTTTACCTCTAGTACCGAGTGAGCAAGGTAGGCGACATGATCATATAACCATGGGAGATTATTTCCGAGAATGGAAGTCCATGGGGGAAAAATTCAGAGTGGCTTTGTCCTTCAGAGATTACTGCCATCTCAAGCGGGATGAATAAGGAAGGAACAATGGGGGGTCTAGCAAGTAGAGTTCAGAGTTGCAGTGTACCATTGGGAGGACACCTTTTCCCACGTATGATGGATCCACTAATTGCACGGCTTGGGATCGGGTGGAAAAATTGGATACCTCTTTCCAGCTTGACCAAATAACAGAGGGGGAAGCCATCAAAATGAGGGCACACAGGAGGATGAGGGCACATAGGATTGTGGGGAGCTCGTAGATACACCTAGTGTGACGCAGGACTCACCCTTGTTGGAGACTTCCTTGACCGTGCCGATTGACATCTTAGTGGAGAGAGTAGATCCTACCCCAGTAGAGCCATCCATTGAGGTGATGACCGGAGTCATGTCTGAGTTTTTGGGTGACAACCGCACGTAGCAGATGGGTGAGGTTTCAGGAGATGTATCCACCTTTGATGAAGCACTAAGAGATACAGAGGTAGAGCAGGAGGACATTCCTTCTGTATGTGAGGATGAGGACTCTTCTTTGGATGAGTCCATGGGGTCATATGAGGATGCTTCTAGGGAGCATGAGCAGTCATGCAAAGTTGATGACAATAGGCTGGTTTCGTATTCCAGTGTGCATGTGGTATCAGGGGACTCTATGGGAGATATTCAGGATGATGAGTCATTTGTGATGATTCATCCGGAACAACTTATGGTACAGCTAGAGGGCACATTAGACGTCATAGCAGCCCCCTTCAGGCATACATAGATGGGGCTAGCAGCACGGTTGGGTCACCTTTGGCCATTGGAGAGAGAGAGACAGAGCTACTTAGTCAGATCTCATGCGTTGACTTGGCTAGCAGGACGAGACGACCTGAGTTGCACAGGGTGCAACATCTGAATGTCAAGGTTGTCGTAGGTGCAAGACTTCACACATTCGATCCCTCTCTTGCGGTTGAATGGCGAGAAATTCTGAGTTGGTTCCCAGGGGAGTGAGTTATGGGGATGGTGATGCACCGAGCTGTAGCTCAGCAGGAGCTTCTAGGCACTAGGGTTATTGAAAGCCCAGAATAGCATTGGGATCCGGGCAGGACTACCTATAACTTCCAAGGTATGTCGGTTGACTACGACCTGGAGGGTACAATTGACCTAGCAGTTGAGCGTGCACATTCATTAGGGGAGTTTCAACCAACACTAGTGTCCAACTAGTTTAGTTACAGATTTCTTGAGTTGTCTTGGTGCGATGATTGTACACAGGATCATGGGATGATCAACATACTCTGGCAGGAGTTTGACAGAGGAGGGGGCATTGCTAGGCCACCAGATAGTGCCTTGTATGGAGCTAGGGATTCTTCGCATTTGTGTGGGGCACAGAGGACACAGAGGAGCAGAGCAGGATTGGCATCGCCGTTGGTACCTAGGGAGATTCACTTCTTGGGTCCCTCAGGGAGGATTTGGAAGGGAGATCCATTCATTGGAGAGTATGGTGATGCAACAGTGGAGGTGATGGTACTGTCGAGTATGGGTCGACGCATATGGATACAGCCTTAGGCCATCACACCCTAGGACGTGTAGGAGTATCCATCATTGGGCATTGGTTTGTAGATGGGCATGGGGATGCATGGTGGTGTGTTGTAGTATGTTAGACTGCGTTGTGGATTAGGAGTGCTTCCCATCACATTGAGTACATGCGGGGAGTGATAGGTGTGGTGACGCAGGATGAACACATGACGGTACAAGACGGTATAGTTGTTACCGGGGGTATCCATTAGTGTACAGGGGCAGGTTGCGGCATACAGTGGCAGGTCGAGGAGTGTGGTGATACTTGGTGGTATGCAATGACACATTATGTAGAGCAGTGGGCTCTTGGAGCGTTGCCTCCAAAGAGACATATGGACCGGAGCAGTAGGTGTACCATGGGATGAAACTCACTTAGGATCAATGAGGATCTTGTTGAGCATTTGGAGATGCCACGTTTAGCGGAGACAAGGCTACGAGGGTGTTATCAGCAGATCCGAGGCAGAGAGAGTGTCATCTGGAGGATTACTCTTGAGCATTCAGGTAGACTCTTGGTCACACCCTTTGGGACATACCTACCCATCATCCTCCAGTGTTGCTTATGGTCGTAGAGTGTTTGATTGGTGCCCCTTGACACTCTCCATTCAGGTAGCAGGGCATGGGAGGTTCACCCTAGACAGTTGGATGAGATACCGTGTGTCATGAGCCGGGGGGAGACTCTCTAGTTGAGACACTTGGTAGGTGCACGAGTTGACGGGTCCAGGCTTAGGGATGGCATGGTTGATTGCCATGGTAGCATATGTTCCACCCCTAGGCTCACATTTGAGGGATGGTGGATGGAAGACTTTGCCTACGGGAGGGTATCCATGCTCTAAGCCGTATCCAGGTGTATCAACAGGAGTTGGGATAGCATATATCACGACGTGGTCTGGCAGGAGCAGGGCAAGTACGCATGCGTGGGATAGACTCCTGATACTTGGGGTCCACCCAGGGGATGTTGAGATTTTTTGTATTTGGGGTAGCATTAGTTGTGCTCTAGGTCCCAAATTTTGAGGAAGGACTAGAGTTCACCTGATCTACAAGACCCATAAATGGATTTGGGAAATTTCATCCAGTTTAGGAGATATTAAATTAATTAACTATTTTAATGTATTTCCCAAGTTAAAACTTACGAAAATAAAATAATTAAAGTAAATTTAATTAAACATGTGATGAAATTGTCTTAAGTCACATAGATCAAACTTTCTTTTAATCTTAGCCTTTGATTAAAGATTTAATCTTGGCCGTTGATTTGTCAACAAGAAAAGTATAGAGGAAAGGCTTGGGGTCATTTGTAAAAGACACAGAAGCATAACACTGAAGCTAAACTGAGATTCTAGGGCGGGGTTTGCTAAGAATTCTCAAGTGTTTCAGTTGCAGAGAGGAGAATTTAGACCAAGGGGATGATCTGATCCCGGGGTCTAAAATACACAAGAGACAGAGAAGAGATCAGGAAAGAAAGTGCAGAGGAAGGCAGCAGTAGCGACAACAAACGGCAACAATAGATGACAACAACAGCAGACGGCAGCAGCGACAGCAAGGAGAACGTGATTTTTCAAGAAGCCCTTCAGGGGTTACGCAGAGATCCTTAGGGGCAGTGTAGTGACTGCGTCACCCAGTCTGGGGTAACGCAATCCCTTCTAGTGGTAGTGTTGAGCATTTGGAGGCCTTCAAAGGCTGACGCAGTGTCTTTCATGGGCAGATCTGGGGTTTCTAGGCTTAGATCTGGCTGAGTTCTATAAATCCCGTTTGAGGGTGCGGATCAGTCAGTATTGTTGGTCTTATATCAGCCAGGTGCTGCAAATCTAGAGTTTTCTCTGTAGGGTTTTCCAGATCTGGAACCTAGAGTTGTGTATTCAGAAATATTCTTAATAATAGAGCCCTCCAACAGCCAGAGACCGGTTTTCCCACTTTGGGTTTTTCCAGGGACAATTTGTCTAGAAATAATTGTGTCACTTTGTCTATGTGTGCATGTGCTTATTCTAGATCTGAATTGGTAGAGATCTGTTATGTGTTTTACTTTGATGTTAACTTGAATTTATTCAGTTGATAACTTGTATAAGTAGGAGAAGCTTAATCAGGTTAACAGAAATAATTTATGCATAAGAATTAAGATTCAGAAATTTCTGCAGAGGATACATACATGGGTGAGAGATGAGGGCCAAATGGGTTCTAGCAAGTAGCAACGCTACGCAGCTGCATCCCGCGGGGAGTGGGAGTTGTGAGCTCCCAGTATGGTTGGGGGATCCAAGGGTCTGTTGGGCAGGTGGATCACTCCACTTTGTGATGAGCAGGGACAAAGCAGACAATGATCCAACCCACCTTGGGTTTGACACATGGGGGAGCGCTAAGACCTCCATTGCATGGCGAGGCAAACTTATCATGTTGTTGCTCAGGGTCATGATTAGCAGTGGAGGGGTAGATATCAACATCATGGAGATGCCCGGGCAGGGTGAGCTTTGCCTTCATAGATTTTTCGCCATAAGCCCCGAGGAGAGAGGGATACAATCTGCGCATGATGGGGGGTATCTCATAGTTAGAGTGGCACAACGACAACATGGTGGCACCTCTACAAGATTAGTAGGGGACCCGAGCATTACAACTCTACATAGCTCGATAATCTCTAGGGGTGAGCTGTATACTACATGGGGAGATCATGTAGATCTTCCACTGGGCTTTAGTGAGTCACTGATGGAGTGGGGGACTTCATTAGTATGGCAGGTTGGTCAGTGGGATGATAACAGGAGCGGCTCATGTGAGCGAGACGCTATCTCTGCATGGATTAGGCGGTATCTTCGACGATTTACTCTTGGAGTGCGTGGGATGGACTACTTGGTAGGGAAAATTCATGAGGAATTGGGCATAATGCCACATTATCATGATTCCCTACTCACTGATGATGTTCAGAGGGCTTTTGCTACTTTTTCCTGGCAGGATGGTGAGTGGAGTAGGGGGAGCTTTTTGTTGGACATAATGGTTTGGGATCTGGGTATTGAGGGATCCCTTCATATCCGGGGGATGCAAAGGTCAGGGATGATTCAATGGCACATCTAGGACCCTGGCACTAGTGGGGAGCGTCAACTAGAGAGGATGCTTGTTCATCCACTGCTTGAGGATAAGTAATTTTTGGCGGGGAGGACTGTATTAATTTTGGTTAATTTTGGCAAATCCTAATGTTGGGTGGAAATAAAGTGGGTAGGGGACCCACAATTAATAATTAGGCCAAATAAAGTCTTTTCCTAAAGTCCTTAAGGGAAAATTGTGGCTCTAGTGGTGGGGTCGAGTTGGCCTTAGGTGGTAGCGTAGAAGAGGCATGAAAAGGACAACGTGAGATTGGCTAGAGGAAGGCAGCACGTGATTGGCCAAGGAGAGGTAGTGCAGGTCAAGGTGGGACCGAAGGCATACATTGGGCCTCAATGGATAAAAGGAAGAAGGGAAGGCTCATTCGGCATTTGGTCATTCAACTATTTTCTTCTTGTCATTTTGACAAAGCACGCTCGAGCCGGAGAGCCAAGTCTGCAGTGTTGTTTAGCACACGAGATTTTCAAGCAGAGATCTCAACCTCTGCCTCAGGGGACTTCGAGTGCTCGCTCAGGAGAGGAGTTCCACCTTTTGTGAGGGGATTTTCCATTAGGAACATCAGGAGGAAGCGTAGCCATTTTTGGACTGCGCAGAGGAAGAGCAAACTGCGTAGTGGAGGATGCAGTGTAGTGTGGAGTTTGTGTGGGGAGGTTGAAAAGAAGGGAATTGACACTAAAAGATTTGGAGAGGAGGCTAGCCACCTCCTACCAAGGATTATTGCAACATTCCAGAGGAATTTTCTAGCAGTCCCTTCTAGTGGTTCGATTTTCCCAACAATTAATTGAGCCAAGCCTAAGAGGGCCAATTTCCGAGGTTAAGCTTTGGGCGAACTCTTTCTGGGTTTTTCTAGTTTATTTGAGGAGAAGCCAAGATTAAATTGGAAGAATTTCCTGGGAAGATTTGAGGTGCCAAACAGAGATCCGAACTGAGCCAACAACTAGAGGAGCTAGGGGAAATTGGGTCGAAATTCCGGGGTCAACATTTGGCCAATTCCTTTGTGGGTTTTTGTGGGTTTATTGAGATGAGTCCGTTGACCAATTCCCGAATTTTTTTGAGCACGGGAGCTAGGCCAACCAACAGTCTGAAACCAAGCAGCAACAACAAATTCCAAGACTGGGCAACGCAGTGGGAGAGCCATGCAGAGCATACTTTAGAAGATGATTTGCTAGGATTAGAGATATTCTTCAGCCTGCCTTGAGCAGGCCTAGGTGTTATCCTTCTAAGCACCATATTGTACTCTTTCCAAGCATTTTAATAAAATGGCTTAATGCTGGGTTTTGGCATTAGTTCATGTATTTTTAATGGTGTTTTCCATTTTGCTGTAGTTGTTGTCTATTTGCACTTTATTTATTGTTAATCCCCATTTGGGGATATTACATGATATCCAATGAAGGGGTATCAAATATCCGATGAAAACGTGTTCGTTGGATTACTCGACAAAATTACATCAAAGAAACTGGGAGCCATGCCTTGTGGGTGTACCTACTTAATTTCATTAAAAAAATGACGGACAACCGTTGAATTTTAGTGCATTAGGAAGTAGGGAGCTTGTAAGTTGCTATAAGGGGGCTCCTCACAACTCTTAAAAGGTTTGACTTTTATCGACAATGTTTTTTTTTTTCAATGGGTTTCTATGTTAATATATATATATATATATATATATATATATATATTTTCCTTCGGAGGGGAGCGTGGTTTAAAAACGTGCCCACAAAAGTCACTTTTTAAGGGGGGTTCCAAGCCATCCCCCAAAAACCATTTTTGGGGGTGGTTCATATCTCTTAGAAAACTACCCCTAAAAGGCTTGACTTTTTGAGGCGATAATTTTTTTGTTTTTGTTTTTGTCTTTGTTTTTTGTGGGGGGTGTTTAAAAACCACCCCTAATGCTAACCCCCCCTCCCCCAATTCCACTTTTGGAGGTGGATAATGACACCCCCATAAAAGTCTTTTTTGTAGTAGTGGGCTAAAGGTAGGAGTTTGAAGGTCCAACATTGATAAGTTCCTAATGATTTTCTAGGACAAAGGGTACCCCTAAGCAGTGGTAGTGATGACCTCTAGAAGTCTAAAAGTATGCTAATGTGTGCTTGAATTGTGTGGTTGGTATTAAAGAAGATTAGTGTGTTGTTCTTCATTTATCACACCTCCCAAAGCCTCTAGAAACAGAGTCATGATTCTATTGAATTCCTTTGCTCCTTTGATGTTTGCCTTTACTGCAATTAGGTTACTATCAATAGATTTCCTATGGGAGGTTCATGATATGGTTGAAGTTGATTTCAGTCCTTTGATTTCCCTTTCTCGATCATTGCATTTACAAACCTTTCAAGCCCCTCAGCCATGATGATGAAGAGGTAGGGTGACATCGAAGCCTCTTGTCTAATTTCTCAAGTTGGGGATAAGAATGTGATACTAAACATCCCTTTATCCATTTAGTCGCAGGTTCACCAAACCCAATCACTCAGCATTTGCTTGAGAAATTGCCAGTTTTAAGTCCAACTAGTGAAAGAAGCATAAAGCTCACAAGAACGCACAAAGAGCTTCTTAATTTCAAAGCAACATAAACGAGAATGAGAAGGGAGTTCTAACATGGGAACTCTCATTTTCTTTTGTAGGGGTTGGCCTTGCCACCCAATAGTTACTAATTATTTGAAGTCGCTAAAATATTATTTGGGCCATTAGTATTATAGGTATCAAAGTACCATTGTATGCAACAATAATGGAAGACCAATATATCGACATGTTTACCCTTCTTCCTTCGCATCCACCCCTTCCCATAGTTGAAACATATTCACCTCTCTGGAATTTGAGGTGCGCAGAGCCAAAATGGAGAAGCAATAGCTCTACATACTCAATCAAGCCATATTAACAAGGGATTATCTGCACCACACTGCTACCCAACAAAACCAGTGTTAAATATACAAGCGTCTACTCCAACTTTATATTATGTTGGTTAAAAATATTTACTAATGTAGAATATTTACAGTGTCCTCTCAAGATCAGATTTAGAGACCCATGAAAGCGGCCCAACATTATCTGGCCAGACCCTTGTGTTTAATGGGTTAGTGCTTTACCAAGCCACTAGAACCCAACCCCGAGTTACATACGAGTAAATTGGCATGGTTGGTTGCCTATTCAAAACATTTGTTACTGCATTTTCTATGCAACTTCATGGAGGAAAACCCACAAATCCTAAAAAGTTTTCTAATTTCAGATTGTTGTTGACAATCTCGTTGTTTGTGCTCAAAGGAAATGTAGCACATGTTAGATTTCATTCTCCTTATAATGTTATTATTGCCATTGTGTTTGTGTTTTTCCTAGAAGAAAATTTAACAGGTCCTAGTTTTCTTTGGCATGCACCTTTGTCGCTGGCAATATGCTTGTCTTTCTACTAAAAGTAATTCTAGCACATGTTAGATTTCTTTCACCTTATCTATGATAGAATAAAATCTAGCACAAACTTGAATTCTTTTTTCCCTGCAATATTGCTTTTGGCAATATACTTGTGTTTGTGCTAAAAGTAAATCTAGCACGAGCTAGATTTATTTAACCCTGCCATGTTGTTATGTGCTTATGTTTTTGCTATAGGAAAATTTAGCATGGGTTAGATTTCCTTCACCTTGCAATGGTGTTATTGACAATGTGTGCTTATTTATGCTAGAAGGAAATATATCACTCATTATATTTTTTTCATCTTACAATGTTGTTATTAGCAATGCACTTTCGTTTACGTTGGAATGAAATCTAGCACGTGTTAGATTTCTTTTGCTTGATAATGTTGTTATTGGAAATAGGCTTGAGTTTTTGCTAAAAGTAAATATACCACATGCTATATTTTTTTTCGCCTTACCATGTTTGTTTTGTGCTAGAAGGAAATTTAGCACGCGTCAGAATTCAACTTGCAACATTTTTATTGACAATGTGTTTGTGTTTGAGCTAGAAGGAAATTTAGCATGCGCTAGATTTGTTTCACAATGCCATGTTGTGGTTGGCAATCTGGTTGTTTGTGCTAGAAGGAAATATGCTAGATTCCTTGACCTTGCAATGTTGTTATTGGAAATATGCATGTGAGAATGTTAGAAGGAAATTTAGCACATGTTAGATTTCTTTTCTTACAATGTTGTTATTGGAAATATGCTTTAGCTTGTGCTAGAAGTAAATTTAGCATATGTTAGATTTATTTAACACTAAAATGTTGTTATGTTCTTATGCGTGTGTTAGAAGGAAATCTAGCATGTGCTAGATTTGTTTCATCCTATAATGTGCTTGTGATGTGTTGTAAGGAAATCTAGCACATGTTAGATTTCCTTTGCCCTATAATGTTGTTGTTATCAACATGCTTGTGTTTGTGCTAGAAGTAAATCTAGCATGCACTAGAAATCTTTCACCTTTTAATGTGCTTGTCTGCTTGTGTTTAATGCTAGAAGGAAATCTTACACACATTAGATTTCTTTCACCTTATAATTTTGTTATTGGCAATGCTTGTATGGTTGGGCTAGAAGGAAATCTAGCACACGTTATGTTTCCCTCACCTTGGAATGTGCTTGTGTTTCTGATAGAAATAAATCTATAGCATGCACTAGATTTCTTTAGTCCTACAATGTTGTTATGTGCTAGAAGGAAATATAGCACGTGTTAGATTTATTTCAATTTGAAACGTGTTTGTGTTGGAAGAAAATTGATCACATGCTAGATTTCTTATACTCTACAATGTTGTTGTTGGAAACATGCTTGTATTTGTGGTAGACATAAATCTAGCACTTGCTAAATTTCTTTCACTCTACAATGTTGCTATGTTCTTGTGTTTGCGCTAAAAGAAAATCTAGCACATGTTAGATTTCTTTTACCTTGCAATGTTGTTATTAGTAACATCTTTGTGTTTAGGCTAAAAGGAAATTTGACATGTGCTAGATTTTTTTTGTTTTGCATTGTTGTTGTTAGAAATATTTATATGTTTGTGTTAGAAGTAAATATAACACAAGCTAATTTTTTCTCACCCTACAATGTTATTATGTGATAATGTTTCCATTAGAAGGAAATCTAGTATGCATTAGATTTATTTCACCTTGCAATGTGCTTATGTTTCTGATACGAAGAAATCTAACCTGTGTTAGATTTGTTTTGCCCAACAATGTTGTTGTCGGCAATATGTTTGTGAATTTGTACTAGAAGGAAATTTAGTATGTGTTATATTTTCTTCACAATGCCATCTTATTTTTGACAATATAGTTATTTATGCTAGAAGGAAATCTAACGCTTTGCATTTTTTTTATTTGGAAATGTGTTTATGTCTATGCTAGAAGGAAATTTAGCACACACTAGATTTCTTTTTTCTTGCATTGTTGAAAATATGCTTGTGTTTGTGATAGAAGTAAATCTAACATATGCTACATTTCTTTCACCTTGCAATGTTGTTATGTGCTTTTGTTTACGATAGAATGAAATATAGCGCGTGTTAGATTTCTTTCACCTTACAATGTTATTATTGACAATGTGATTTTGTTTGTGCTAGAAGAAAATCTTGTGGGTGCTAGATTTATTTTTCCTTACAATGAAGTTATTGGTAATATCCATCTGTTTATGATAGAAGTAAATCCAACATGTATTAGGTTTCTGTAACCGTACAATGTTGTTATTTTCTTATGTTTGCGCTGTAAGGATATGTTGCATGTGCTAGATTTCCTTTTACCTTGCAATGTTGACATGAGGTTTTATTTCTTCTATAAGGAAATGTTGCATGCTTAAAGTTCTTCCACCTTCCAATGTTGTTATTGGCAATGTGCTTATGTCTTTATTAGAAACAAATCTAACATGTGCTTCATTTAATTTTGTTTGCAATATTGTTGTTGGCAATGTGCTTGTGTTTTTTCCAGAAGTAATTCTACCACATGCTAGATTTATTTTACCGTACAATTTCGTTGTGTTTGTTTTTATGCTAAAATGAAATTTAACACGCGTTAGATCTCTTTCACCTTGCAACGTTTTTATTGACAATGTGCTTAACACTGTTACCGATGAAATAGCTAACCTGACCTCAAAACGGGAATTCTAGCCCAAAAAGTCTCAAAAAACATGGGAAAACACCCCAAAAACAAAAAGAGTGTCTTCCAGAATGCACTTGGTTTTTTTTGAAGGTCAAATTTCAACATTTTATAAATTTATGCTAAAAACAAAATTGTTTGTTGAAAAAGGGATTGAAAAAACACCCTAAAAACAAAACCAGTTGATGCTGGAATAACAAAAAAAAATTGTGTCATAATTTTGACACTTGTAACAATGGAATTAAAGACAACATATTAGGAGATTTTTTAAAATCGTAAATTTCTAACATTTTTGATAGATGATGTTAAAGATAAATAAATACATGTCTGAAGGGCTTATCATTTCGAACAATTTTCATCCCTGTTGTTAAACATTAAATATCTTGACTCTAAACAACCCCAAAATTGTAATTATTGTCAACCATAACATTAAAGATAAAATTTGGTAGCGCATAAAAACCATAATGACAAGTTGCAAATCTAAAGTTTTTCAATCTTAAGTTTTCAACATACTTGAACAATGAAATTATGGAGAAATTATAAGACTTAAGCAATTTAAAAAAAATGAACAAGTAAATGAAAAAATCATCATTGAACAGAAACAAGTAAGATTAATTTTAATTTTAAAGGATAAAAACTTATCTTTTTTCAAATCTTAGCATAAGACAAATTTAAATGTAATTTCAACCAAAACCTAAAAATCAAGCATCAAAACAAAGTGTTCCCTTTCAATGACGCATATAATTATTAAAATTTTTAAAAATATCTTATACCAAATGGTAACAATGCATAATATCATGGTAATATCACTGCATAATCTAAAAATTCAACATTAGTTTCTATTTTCTATTTTACTTATAATTAAAATATAAACATTGGTACATTGAATATAACATAAATTATTTTTGTAATTCATTGTTGCATTGTCGATATTCTAAAGAAATGAATTCTTCATAATTAAAACATATAATCCAACAAACATAGAAATGTTTCATAACTTCATGAAAAATGAGATGGAAGTCAAAATTTTTATTTCAAGTTACCATGCAAACATCAATTACATAAAAGTGTCTTAGATAGTTATTCAAAATCAACCATAGGTTCTGGCACACCATCATAACCTACATCTTCAAATGAATGGCTCGATGCAGATGAAGATGATCCATATTCTTCTCTTTCATCAACTAGTGCTCCATCTGAGTCAACATGCATGCCCACCATTTTAGAGTTCAAAAGTCTTGTAGATCTACGTCTACATTCTGCAGAGTCCCATCTCAACAGTAATTGTTCTGGTAGCAATTTCTTCAAAATATTTATGGTTTGCAACCGAAGAGTTTCTCTCTTTGTCAAATTGAAGTCATACACAAATATGTCAACATCCTCCAATTTTAAGACATGTGCGGTGACGAATTATATTTGTGCCTTTTCTTTTTCTCTTTCTGCCAATTCTTTTTTCCACTACCATATATGGCTTGTACACACCATTGAAAGGGTCGGTACTTGTGGCATACCAATGTACATCAATAGCTGTAATCTCTTCATTTTCATTAATGACCTTTATAACCTTGGCAATCCAGAATGGATATCCAAGTGGATCTTCATCTGCTAACACTGCTATCATGCAACCCTCCTTAAGAACCTGCACAGAGCCCCTGTAAAGGTCTTCCATGGCTTCACGTTGTGCACGTGATCTTCTAGAACCAATATAGATTTCTCTTTCCTCAACCTATGGGGAATTAATAATAGCTTGAGACTGTTGTTGTTCAACATTGTGTGTTTCCTGATGTTCATGTTCATTTGGCATATTTTGTGGCAAAAAAAAAGGAGTCTTCAAAAGCGTATCTCCATTTATTGATTTTGAAATCATATCACTTTGATTACTGAAAAAAGACTCCCACCAAATTGAATCAGCAACATCGAAGTACTCATATGTATCTCTAATACATCTTTTAATTTCTTCTAGACATTCAGAATAATTTATGTCTTTCTTCTGCTTTCGTGCATTATGAAATTCAGCAACTGACTGTAATAACAATATCTTTGTTGAAAATATTGGACGCTCTGGAATGAACTTAAAAAACGCTAAACCTGATGATGGTCCCCATTCTTCAACAGTTGAATATTTCTTGTCCCATATAAGTGTTATCTCATCAATTTTTTTGATACGAAATTGATGCTGGAAGCTAATGTCGTTAAGTTGTTCAATGCATTTCTCTTCACCATGCGATCCAAAAATAAACTTTCGCATGTCAATAGTTTCTTCCAACACATGAAAAACAGGCTCTAGAATGTACGATTTTTTAATACATTCAATTAATGATGGCAAGCTCCCAACCCCTTTCCTCCTCAATGTTACTGAAAAACGACTAAACATTTGATCAATATGATCATGAGTATGCCCAACAAGAAGAAAACCAACCTTTATCTTTTTAAAAATCCCCAATTCAACAAGCATGTTTAGATACCCAAAAAGAACTTGATTTTTGTTCTCACGACTTGTGTTGTCTAATTGTAAATACAAAACTTCAAGAAGAATCCCAGACCAATGAGTAACCACATCATGGATTATAGTTATGGTTAGATTTGCATCATTGTGAATATTTGGAGTTGTGAAGAAAACTCTTGGAAACATCTTCTCATTAAATACCATACAACCAACCAAGTGAAACTGAATGAAATTTTCCTCCTGTAATGTTTTTGGTGTGCGGACAAAATGTGGAAGAAGTGTTTTCTTTTGGTCCATACCATCAATTATCAGTCCCATATATTTATTTGGATGATCATAACACTTCTTTCGATGTTTATACAACTTTTGCCTTTCGCTTGTTTACTGGTTGCGATGGTCTTGAAGTTCTTTGACAACGGAATCTGTACATAAAATAAAAGAAACATATGAATAAATATATTTTCATAGTTGATAAGTATCAAATTTTAAAAAACAATGTTTTGAACACATACCTCTTTTTGCCCCTTGACATTTATCTCTTTTTGTTTTAAGAGAAGCACATGTGCTGCAAATCCCCATCCTTGTCTTTTTAGGAATACGAACATTGTTGAATTCAGTTTTCCATATGCTTGTAAAATAAGAATATGTAATAAAATTACCAATTCCTTCAACAGTGTCTGCATAATCTTTGTATAACATGAATATTTCTCGTCTCGAGAAATTATAACACTGTTACCGATGAAATAGGTACCTGACCTCAAAACGGGAACTCTAGCCCAAAAAGTCTCAAAAAACATGAAAAACACCCCAAAAACAAAAAGTGTGTCTTCCAGAACGCACTTGGTTTTTTTTGAAGGTCAAATTTCAACATTTTATAAAATTATGCTAAAAACAAAATTGTTTGTTGAAAAAATGATTGAAAAAACACCCTCAAAACAAAACCAGTGGATGCTGGAATAACAAAAAAAAAAATTGTGTCATAATTTTGACACTTGTAACAATGGAATTAAATACAACATATTAGGAAATTTTTTAAAATCGTAAATTTCTAACATTTTTGATAGATGATGTTAAAGATAAACAGATACATGTCTGAAGGGCTTATCATTTCGAACAATTTTCATCCATATTGTTAAACATAAAATATCTTGACTTTAAACAACCCCAAAATTGTAATTATTGTTAACCATAACCTTAAAGATAAAATTTGGTAGCGCATAAAAACCTTAATGACAAGTTGTAAATCTAAAGTTTTTCAATCTTAAGTGTTCAACATACTTTAACCAATGAAATTATGGAGAAATTATAAGACTTAACAATTTAAAAAAATGAACAAGTAAATAAAAAATTTATCATTGAACAGAAACAAGTAAGAGTAATTTTAATTTTAAAGGATAAAAACTTATCTTTTTTCAAATCTTAGCATAAGACAAATTTAAATATAATTTCAACCAAAACCTAAAAATCAAGCATCAAAACAAAGTTTTATGTTTCAATGACGCATATAATTATTAAAACTTTTAAAAGTATCTTATACCAAATGGTAAAAATACATAATATCATGGTAATATCACTGCATAATCTAAAAATTCAACATTAGTTTCTATTTTCTATTTTACTTATAATTAAAATATCAACATTGGTACATTGAAAATAACATAAATTATTTTTGTAATTCATTGTTGCATTGTCGATATTCTAAAGAGATGAATTCTTCATAATTAAAACATATAATTCAACAAATATAGAAATGTCTCATAACTTCATGAAAAATGAGATGGAAGTCAAAATTTTTATTTCAAGTTACCATGCAAACATCAATTACATAAAATTGTCTTAGATAGTTATTCAAAATCAGCGATAGGTTCTGGCACACCATCATAATCTACATCTTCAGATGAATGGCTCGATGCAGATGAAGATGATCCATATTCTTCTCTTTCATCAACTAGTGCTCCATCTGAGTCAACATGCATGCCCACCATTTCAGAGTTCAAAAGTCTTGTAGATCTACGTCTACATTCTGTAGAGTCCCATTTCAATAGTAATTGTTCTGGTAGCAATTTCTTCAAAATATTTATGGTCTGCAACCGAAAAGTTCCTCTCTTTGTCAAATTGAAGTCATACACAAGTATGTCAACATCCTCCAATTTTAAGACATCTGTGCGGCGACGATTTATATTTGTGCCCTTTCTTTTTCTCTTTCTGCCAATTCTTTTTTCCACTACCATCTTTGGCTTGTACACACCATTGAAAGGGTGGGTACTTGTGGCATACCAATGTACATCAACCGCTGTAATCTCTTCATTTTCATTAATGACCTTTATAACCTTGGCAATCCAGAATGGATAGCCAAGTGGATCTTCATCTGCTAACACTGCTATCATGCAACCCTCCTTAAGACCCTACACAAAACCCCTGTAAAGGTCTTCCATGGCTTCACGTTGTGCACGTGATCTTCTAGAACCAATATAGATTTCTCTTTCCTCTACCTGTGGGGAATTAATAATAGCTTGAGGCTATTGTTGTTCAACATTGTGTGTTTCCTGATGTTCATGTTCATTTGGCATATTTTGTTGCAAAAAAAAAGGAGTCTTCAAAAGCGTATCCCCATTTATTGATCTTGAAATCATATCACTTTGATTACTGAAAAAGACTCCCACCAAACTGAATCAGCAACATCGAAGTATTCATATGTATCTCTAATACATCTTTTAATTTCCTCTAGACATTCAGAATAATTTATGTCTTTCTTCTGCCTTCGTGCATTATGGAGTTCAGAAACTGACTGTAATAACAATATCTTTGATGAAAACATTGGACGCTCTGGAATGAACTTCAAAAATGCTAAACTTGATGATGGTCCCCATTCTTCAATAGTTGAATACTTCTTGCCCCATATAAGTGTTATCCCATCAATTTTTTTGATACGAAATTGATGCTGGAAGCTAATGTCGTTAAGTTGTTCAATGCATTTCTCCTCACCATGCGATCCAAAAATAAATCTTCGCATGTCAATAGTTTCTTCCAACACATGAAAAACAGGCTCTGGAATGTACGATTTCTTAATACATTCAATTAATGATGGCAGGCTCCCAACATCTTTCCTCCTCAATGTTACTGAAAAACGACTGAACATTTGATCAATATGTTCATGAGTATGCCCAACAAGAAGGAAACCAACCTTTATCTTTTTAAAAATCCTCAATTCAACGAGCATGTTTAGATACCCAAAAAGAACTTGATTTTTGTTCTCACGACTTGTGTTGTCTAATTGTAAATACAAAACTTCAGGAAGAATCCCAGACCAATGAGTAACCACACCATGGATTATAGTTATGGTCAGATTTGCATCATTGTGAATATTTGGAGTTGTGAAGAAAACTCTTGGAAACATCTTCTCATTAAATACCATACAACCAACCAAGTGAAACTGAATGAAAATTTTCTCCTGTAATTTTTTTGCCGTGCGGACAAAATGTGGAAGAAGTGTTTTCTTTTGGTCCATACCATCAATTATCAATCCCAGATATTTATTTGGATGATCATAACACTTCTTTCGATGTTTATACAACTTTTGCCTTTCACTTGTTTGCTGATTGCGATGGTCTTGAAATTCTTTGACAACAGAATCTGTACATAAAATACAAGAAACATATGAATAAATATATTTTCATAGTTGATAAGTATCAAATTTTAAAAAACAATGTTTTGAACACATACCTCTTTTCGCCCCTTGACATTTATCTCTTTTTGCTTTAGGAGAAGCACATGTGCTGCAAATCCCCATCCTTGTCTTGTTAGGAATAGGAACATTGTTGAATTCAATTTTCCATATCCTTGTAAAATAAGAATATGTAATAAAATTACCAATTCCTTCAACAACTTCTGCATAATCTTTGTATACCATGAATATTTCTCGTCTCGAGAAATTATTTGGAATATGTATTATGTCTTTATTTGGCATACACTCTCCATGATTTGAAAAGAAGTCTTTCATCCATGTCTTAGCAGTATTTGCAAACGGCTCCACCTCCCATTTATAACGTGCTTCTGAATAATATGTGGGATCCCTTTCCAATCTATCCTGGATTCTTGACAAACGACAATTACCAATTGAATACAACATTTTGAACGCCTTTCTCCAAAGCAATACATTCCCAATATGATAATCATAACCTACTAGTGTAGATTGCATGCAACCCATTAAATATGAATTTTGCATGCTTTTATTCATTGACATATATGTTTTCCTTTTCTCCAAAGCAAAGTTGAAATCCATATTTTTCAAGCAATCCCTTCGACAACATTCACTTGAAATCAAATGAACGACAGAACTTCTTGTCGTGAGATATTTTGTCCTCGCCCTTGTATAACTAGAATGCTTTGGATTGATATGAAAAGGTCTACTCCTACTCCTAGTTGCAATATTTGCTTGCAACGGCTTCATCATTCCATCATCCTTTTTAAAAGTAGTTTCATCACCATTAGGAGGAATATTATCCCCACTATCATCATCCTCAACATAGTTAAGAAATTCATCAACATCATTGCCTGGAAAATTTTCTTTACCATCATCAGTTGAAGAAAACATTTCACAAGAATCATCGGCATTTTTGTAACCTCGACTCAAAAGAAATTCTTCACCATCTTGACCCATGCTTTCAAATTCTTCCCTGGGAGGATTCAATTCTTCATCACCATGAGTGTCTTTGAAATGGTCACTTGGAGAAAATGCAATATTCAGATCCGTGCCTCTAAAATTATCATTTGCAAGAAACTCTTCATCCTCCCCTTCCTCAATGGTGCTCTCATAATCCTTGGGATTAGGCATAAGTGGAAGCTTTGAATTTGTATTCACTAGAATTTCTTCATCCTGCCCCTCCCCTTCCTCACTAAAGCTCTCATAATCCTTAGGATTAGGAATAAGTGAATGCCTTGAATCCATATTTATTGGAAATTCTTCATCCCCCCTTCATCAGTGGTTAAATTATAATCGTTATGATTAGGATGAAGTGAAAATTTTAGCTTTGGAAATTCATCTCCGTCTTCATCAGTGGTGCTGGCATAATCCTTAGGATTAGGACGAAGTGGATATTTTGATGCTGCAAATTCTTCATTCCCCTCTTCCTCAGTGGTGCTGACATAATCCTTAGGATTAGGACGAAGTGCATATTTTGACTTTGCAAATTCTTCATTCCCCTCTTCATCTGTGGTGCTGACATAATCCTTAGGATTAAGACGAAGTGGAAATTTTGACTCTGGAGTTTTTTCGTCCTCCTCTTCATCGGTGGTGCTTGCATAATCCTTAGGATTAGGACGGAGTGGAAATTTTGACGTTGTAAATTTTTCATTTCCCTCTTCATGAGTGGTGCTAGCATAATCCTTAAGATTGGGACGAAGTGGATGTTTTGACTCTGAAACATTATCATTCCCCTCTTCATCAGTGGTGCTTGCATAATCCTTACGATTAGGATGAATTTGATATTTTGACTCTGGAAATTTTACATCCCCCTTTTCATCAGTGGTGCTGGCATACTCCTCAGGATTAGGACAGAGTGGATATTTTGACTCTGCAGATTATTCATTCCCCTCTTCATTTGTTGTTCTCGCATAATCCTTAGGATTAAGCTGAAGTGGATATTCTTCATCTCCCTCTTCATCAATGGTGTCCTCATAATCCTTGGGATTAGGACGAAGTGAAACTTTTGACTCTCGAAATTCTTCATCATGCCCTTCATCACTGTTGCTTTCATAATCCTTAGGATTAAGAGTAAGTGGTATAACTGGCGCTCGATTTACAGAAATTTCATTTTGCTGCACCTCATCAATTTTGTTCTCATCATCTTTAGGATAATGACCAAGTCGATTTTTTGACTCTCTATTCATGGTGAACGAACTCCCGTTATATTCATCACTCTGAATAGAGTTGTTGCGTGACGAAGATGTTGATGTTGTAGAAAGAAAAACTTCACTATCAGAAGAAACCATGGCTTTCAACAAGAATAGGTTGAATGATACAAATTCCTCTCCCACTTACAATATATAGCTTAAAGACTGAAAATTTCCCTCCAAATTTTCGTTTCAAATATTTGGTATAAATATTAGTAAAAAAATGTATTTAACATTTTTTTTAATAAACTGTTTATGTTGAAATATTTTACCGATATTTATATTCAAAATATCCACAAAATATTTATATCATGGATGCCTTCCAAACTAAAATAATGTTTTTATTTGAATGATTTGACATTGACTAGATGTAAGTATTAACTATAATATTACTATAATACCTACATGCAAATATTAACTATTTTAACTAAAATGACTACATGTAAATATTTTAAATTTTAAATTTTAAACTTACGTTATATTCATCTAAAATATATTTCAAAATTTATTAATAATCTGTTGGTCTTCAAATATTTCATCATACTTTCTATTCAAAATATCCACAAAATATTCCTTTCATGCATGTCTTCGAAACTAAAATCATTTTCTTATTTGAATGGTTTAACATTGACTACATGTAAATATTTACAAAAATAACAACATGTAAATATTAACTATAATTAACTACTTGTACATATTTTAGATTTTAAAATTTAATCCTATGATTTAAAACATTGATTACATGTAAATATTAACTATGATAACTAAATGCAAATATTAACTATTTTATCTATAATATTAAATATAATTAACTACATGTAAGTATTTCATATTTTAATTTTTAATCTGAGATTATATTTGAATTATTCAACATTTAGTACATGTAAATATTAAATAAAATATTAACTAAAATATTAACTATGATAACTACATGCAAATAATAAGTATTTTAACTATAGTATGAACTATAATAAACTAAATGTAAATATTTTAAATTTGAAATTTTAATCCCACATTCGTTAAATAGTAAACCAATCAGATAATATTCGCTATTTAAAAGGAATGATTGTTTCTATTCATCACATCACATCAAGTTTTCTGGTATTTGTTAGAGCAAATTTCTGGAGGTGTTGCGTTGGCATTGGTAACTTCGTGGAGGCATTGCATTGGCATTGGAGGCGTTGTGTCGCTATTGGTAATTTTGTGGAGGTGTTGCATTGGCATTGGTAACTTCGTGAAGGCATTGTATTGGCATTGGAGGCATTGTGTTGCTATTCGTAATTTTGTGGAGGCGTTGTGTTGGCATTGGTGACAACAGCTTTTTGCATTTCAAAGGTTAGTTTTCCTTCTATTCTGTCAATTTAAAGACGATTTTGGGGAAAATCTGTTTTTCTATAGTTTTTTTGTGTCCAAAAACTATTTTTTTAAGGTTTTTAGGTTCAAAAACCTTAATTTTTTAATATTTTTTTAGTGAAGAAAATGCAAAAAAAACTAAATTTTTTAGGGTTTTAAGGACAAAAATTTAGATTTTTTTTCTTTTTTAAGACTTATAGGTTCATCTAGATAGAAAAATCCATAAAACGACCATGCACATAAAAAAAAATATATATATATATATTTTAACATTTTTTATTTGTTTTTTTTTAATCATAAATATATCAGTGATTTCATTATTTTTTTTGAGAATTTTTTTATTTTATATTCTATTTTATTTTATTTTTTAAATTTTAAATCTTAGTTTTATTCTTTTTAATTTTAAATCTTTAATTTTTTTTTTCTTTAATATATATATATGTATATATATATTGTATTGTGATTTAGTTTTTTTTTTTTTTTTAGTTATATTGTTATATTAAAACAAATATTTTTTTAATTTATTATATTGTTTTTTTTTTAATTATATAATGTTTAGAAACCAAACATAGTTGTGATTTAATATTTATTATTATTATTTTTTTTAATAGTTTGATATTTTTAACATTTTATTATTATTATTAAATAATGTTTTAATAATTATATTATATTAAAAAAAAAAATTAAAATCGAAATTTAAAAAAAAAAAAAAAAAAAAAATTAAAACAAAATAAAAATAAAATAAAATAAAATAAAAAATTTATAAAAAAAAACAAACAAACAAACAAACATGGCAGACCCCGCCCGTGGGCGCCGGAGGCCGGCCGGGCGGCGCCATGGGGGCGGCTCAGCAGGGGCCGTGAGGCCGGCTGGGCCGCCCCTGTGGCGCTGCCCAACCGGCCCTTGGCGCCCAGCGCGGCAGAGCCATTCATTTTTAAATTTTTTTTTTTTTTTAATTTTAAATTTTTTTTTTTTAAATTATTATTTTTTTTAATTTTTAATTTTTTTAATTTGTTTTAATAAAACCTTTTTTAATTTGTTTTAATAAAACCTTTTTTTAATTTTGGTTTATTTATTTATTTATTTTTTTTTAATTTTTTTTTTTTAATAATTTGTTTTAATAAAACATTTTTTAATTTTGAATTTTTTTAATTTTATTTTGTTCTTTAATTTTTTTTTTTTTTTTTAAATAATTTGTTTTAATAAGACAATTAAAAGTTCATTGAAACATTGTTATATATAAAAATAATAAAAAAATTGTTATATAATATAATAAAAACATTGTTAAATAATAATTGTTAAAAATCTCAAAATATAATATATATATATATATATATATATATATATATCAAAAAAAAAAACTATTAAACAACCATTATGTTTTGCTTTTAAACATTATATAATTAAAAAAAAATACAATATAATAAATTAAAAAAAACATTTGTTTTAATATAACAATATAATAAATTAATAAAAAAAAACTATATAACAATACAATTAAAAAAATAAAAAATATATAATATTATAACATTTGTTATAAATAGTTAGTAATTTTTTTGTTTTTTTTTTAAATATTAAACAAAAACTAAAGTTTGAAAATACTAGTTTATTTTTTTTAATTATTTTATACAATTTAAACACATTTTTAAATTTTTTATAAAATGTATTCAAAACATATTATATAGATATATATACATATGATTTATAATATTTTGTTTTTAAATGAAAATTTTTATAGTTAATTTTACTGCTTTAATTTCAAACTATTTAGTTTTAGAAATAAATTTTGTTTATTAAATTTATTTTATCCGCAATATTTTTCCATATATATATATATATATATATATCAGGAAAATGACATCAAAAAAGATTTCTGGGAATGTTTCTGCACCTAGGGCAGCAGCTCCCAAATCTACAGCTGCAGCTCGACGCACTATGGATACAACTCCCAAATCTAAAGTTGCAGCTAGACGCACTATGGACATTGTTGGACGCAATAAGGAAATTGTTGCACACACTAATAAAAGTCAAGCAAGTGGGGCACCAGGTTCATTAAAGCTTATTTCTGATTGGAAGAACGCCGAGGAAATAGATAAAACCGATTTCTCATGGTATCTTGAAGACAGTGAAATGGAGGCTGATATACACATCTATCTGATTTGTGGTATGATTGACTTAAATGAGCCATATGATGTGATGGGAAGAGTACGAGACATATGTATGGTCCCGAATACAAACACTATTTATGTTTTTGCAAGGAAAGCTCAGAAACATGAAAAGGTTAGATATCGTCTATCAATCGTCAAGTATGACAAAGATGAAATATCTTCAAAATTTTCTGAAGAAATATCAAACAACATTGCAAATAACATTGTAAGTATGCTTATTTTTATTTCCTCTATGCATTATTGTAAGGATGATTCAATTTTTTATAAATTATTGATTATTGACATGTTTTATTTTGTTTCATAGGATTTTGTTCCGGGTCTTTCAAACATGTTTGAAGGTATTTATATGTTGGTGCCAAATGTTATGGATGTGATCAAAACTTTCCACAAAGACAAAGTAGAGGAAAGGAGATTGAAGCAAAGAACAATAGTTTGTGACACTGCAACAGTACAAAGAGGGGATCAACCAAGAGTCACTAAGGTGGGTCAATCTAGTAAACTTAAACGTGTTTCTTTTGAAGGTGTCGAACATGAAACTTAAAATTATGATAGAATTAGCGAGGAGGAGATGAGAACTATTGTGCAAAAGGAGAAAATAGATCAGACACCAAAAAGAAAAATTGCCAAAGATGTCTCTCTTTTACCTCATGAAGGAGAGCTTGTTTATAAAAAAACTGACATGTTATCCAATAAGACTAGGAAATCAAATATTGGTGAACCTGTAAAGGTTGTGAGCAGCAGTGAAAAAAAATTGAAAGCTCTCACGGAAGCAGAAAAATCATAACACCAGGTGCTGAGTTAGAGGATGGCATTATTAAAACAAAACAAAATGCTATTCGACAAAAGTTGAGGAAGAATAAATTAATTCTTGGTGGCCAAACATTTGAGCTTAATGTTAACCAATTTTATGGCCCAGATGAAGGACAATCTAAATATCAAATTAGAAAGGCCCATCACCTACATGTACATAATATGAAAACATTGTTCAAGTTCAATCCATATGCGCATGTGGTGGATTATGTGGTTCTTGTCGATCCATGTCAGGTTCCCAACAAACAAGCATTTGACAAGACAAAATGTTTTGATTATAAATATTATGTAATTGGAGGGAACCATTCAATAGAGGCTAAGAGACAATTGATTTCAGAATATCTCAATAATTATCTTTTTCAAACAGTGAAATGCATCATTTACGCTGGCTTAACAGAAATGAAATCAAAGTTATTGGCATGGGATCATAATGCAGATAATGAGTACAGAATGAAAATGACTTTCATCCAAAGGGTCAGATTTATTCATAATGAATTCATAGAAAAATGTCGTGGGGATAAGACAAAAGTTAGTGTAGCATTTCGAAAGGAATTTTTAATGGAAACATGTTATCAAATTGATGAAAAAAAAGCAAAAGATGGAAAATTGAATACAAATCTCTTCAGAGGCACAGATAACATTTTTCAGTTGGCATTTAGAACTAGGGAGGTATGGGATTTGATTGATGATATTTTTGATCGGTGGGAGAATATTTCCATAAAAAATTAGAAGGTTAGAAAGAGTAAACCCATAATATGTACCAACAGTAAGGGGGGTCCTGAAATGAAGCAGCTTCCAGAGGATATGACTATTACACCTTGGAGAACAATGCAAGGTGTGAAGGATGATAAATTAGTCAAATCAGTATTAGCCCATGTGAAGTTGGGTGAATTATCAATGGAAGAAATGTGTGCAGAATTTCAAAAGTAAGTTTCTTGAATTATTTCTTTTTTTTCTTTCATTATAATTTTCTTTTAAATAAAACATAATGATGTTGGTAGAATTTGTTATACATGTCAATATATTAACGCTTTTAACTTGATTTATTTAGTCAGAAATTTTTTATGAAAATACAAGAACACATGGTTAAAATGTTGAATGAAGACAGTTGGGATGATGTTGTATGCAACTACCCAGAAGCAAGTTCTACATCAACACTAAAAGAGTTTTATATTGCATTCAATATGGTATGTTGATTTATAAATTCATTTTATTCATATTTAAATTATTTTTATTTTATTATATATATATTTTATGTCATTAAAGATGTCGAAGAAGGATGGAAATGGAGTACCAGATACTTTCAAAAGCTTTATTGAAAAAATTAAGATGGAGAACATGAGAAGGAAGCATCTTATGAATGTTGAACTAGATCCTACTCTTAATCATTACATTTGGAATGGGCTCGACAATGTCCAATATCAAATAATACAAGGTGACTGTGAAGACATTGCATCACTAATACCTAAAAGGGAATATGGCCTAGTTATTGAAGATATTCCTCATGGTTTCAATTTCCCAGACATTGAATATGATAGAGAACCATATACTTATCAAGCTTTTAGTAAAGTGGTTACGGGGTTTCAAGAAGTGACAACATCACCACTTTGGCGATTTGTGACATTTCATTTAGACACACAGTTTCCAATGTTATTAACAAGCTTCAAGGTAAAGCAAACTCAAGGATGCAACTTACATGGTAAGATTATGAAATTGTATGTTTGATTCCTCCTAAAATTTTTTATTCATGTAAAATTTAATTGAACTTTTACTATGTTATGTTACAGGCAAAAGTCAAATATTGTTTTTTCCGAAGATCAACCTATTATAAATGATTGTGAGTTCATCCATGTTGAATGTTGGACAAAAAACGATAGCTATAAGCATATTATTATGAATCGAGTAGATGGGAAGAGTCATAGTCAAGTATTGTTTTATGATGCAGTTGTAAGAAAACTAACATATGAGGATAAAGATGAAAAAGGAGATATAGTTAACATTTACCAAAAACCACAAGCATTGATTAACTATCTTATAGATCTATGTTCAAATGAAGGAGAATGGGTTTTGGATTTATTCTCAGGTTCAAGTAAGTTTTATTATACAAATTTAAATTTAAATATTATCTTTTTATTTTTTTATGTCTCCATACTAATTTTCTTACTTATTTTTTTTGTGCTTGATGATTAGGTACAACACTAGCATGTTGCCTACTAAAAAGAAGAAATTGCATTGCCATTGAGAAAGGACTAGTTCAATGCAAATTTATTCAACAAAGAATTAACGCTCTTAAATTCCTTCCAGATGCGAAGCAAGAAGTTGGTTTGAGGAAAGGAGATTTTAATGAATCACGTGTGGCAAAAAAAGCAAAAGAACCTCAACCACCATTATATGGAATGATTGGAAAGGGACACTTTGGAAGATTTGCTGACACGAAAGATCCATTAGAAGACGGCAATGATCAAAATGAAGAAGAAAATGCTGTAGAAGAAGCCATCAATGCTGTTCTAGATGATGTTGAAAATGTATTAGTTGATATTGTTGATGATGTTTAAGTTATGCTTGCAAACAAAGCTTATTTTTTAGAACTATTAATCAGTTTTACTTGTAATGTTTAGACTTTGATATTTTATGAGAACAACCCTTTTTTTTAGCAAAAAACATGTGATTGCTATTATTTTTTGACATAAAATTCAATAAAAATGTTGTTTTCTTAAGTTTTTTTGTTAAGATTATCCCAAAAAATTAGTTTATTTAACATGTTTTTTTCAACAAAAACTCTGTAAAAGTGTATTTTTTGCATTGTATTTATATTGAAAAATTGTATTTTTTTGTCATATGGTTCAAAATATTGGTTTTTTAGCGACAATTTTTTGATGTGCATTGAAAGATTATTTAACAATACATAAACATGTAGAAAATATAAACTTTAGAATATTGACCCTTTTTCCATCTTTTATGTATGTGAAAAAGTGAAGATATCATTACAAGTTTTTATTTAAATTTTTATTTTTTTTATTTTTTATTTTTTTTTAAAACACAAGTTCATAAATGCACTTAAAAATAAACATCTCACAGAAGAAGAAGACATTAGAAAATCTATAGTGTCAAAATCAATCCTATAAAAAAACGTTGGTGATGATACACCACCACTATTCAAAATCGACATAAAAAACATCACTTAAAAAAAAAAAAAAACAAAATGAAAAAAACTTAAAGTGCCAAAAACATGCTCAATTTTTTTTTTCTTGATTCTGCATCGCCACTTTTTCAAAATCAGGTGTTTTTCTTGATACTTCAAAAAGTAGGTAACAATGAGGTTACCTATTTCATCGGTAACATTGTTTTATCTGGAATATGTATTGCGTCTTTATTTGGCATACACTCTCCATGATTTGAAAAGAAGTCTTTCATCTATGTCTTAGCAGTATTTGCAAATGGCCCCATCTCCCGTTTATAATGTGCTTCTGAATAATATGTGGGATCCCTTTCCAATCTATCCTGGATTCTTGACAAATGACAATTACCAATTGAATGCAACATTTTGACCGCCTTTCTGCAAAGCAATACATTCCCAATATGATAATCATAACCTGCTAGTATAGATTGCATGCAACCCACTAAATATGAATTTTACATGCTTTCATTCATTAACATATATGTTTTCCTTTTCTCCAAAACAAAATTGAAATCCATATTTTTCAAGCAATCTCTTCGACAACTTTCACTTGAAATCAAATGAACGACATAACTTCTTTTTGTGAGATATTTTGTCCTCGCCCTTGTATAACTGTAATGCTTTGGATTGATATGAAAAGGTCTACTCCTACTCCTAGTTGCAATATTTGCTTGCAACGGCTTCATCATTCCATCATCCTTTGTAAAAGTAGTTTCATCACCATTAGGAGGAATATTATCCCCACTATCATCATCCTCAACATAGTTAAGAAATTCATCAACATCATTGCCTAGAAAATTTTCTTTACCATCATCAGTTGAAGAAAACATTTCACAAGAATCATCGGCACTTTTGTAACCCTGACTCAAAAGAAATTCTTCACCATCTTGACCCATGCTTTCAAATTCTTCCCTGGGAGGATTCAGTTCTTCATCACCATGAGTGTCTTTGAAATGGTCACTTGGAGAAAATGCAATATTCAGATTTGTGCCTCTAAAATTATCATTTGCAAGAAACTCTTCATCCTCCCCTTCCTCAGTGGTGCTCTCATAATCCTTGGGATTAGGCGTAAGTGGAAGCTTTGAATTTGTATTCACTAGAATTTCTTCATCCTGCCCCTCCCCTTCCTCATTGAAGCTCTCATAATCCTTAGGATTAGGAATAAGTGAATGCCTTGAATCTATATTTATTGGAAATTCTTCATCCCCCCCTTCATCAGTGGTTAAATTATAATCGTTATGATTAGGATGAAGTGAAAATTTTAGCTTTGGAAATTCATCCCCGTCTTGATCAGTCGTGCTGGCATAATCCTTAGGATTAGGACGAAGTGGATATTTTGACGCTACAAATTCTTCATTCCTCTCTTCCTCAGTGGCGTTGACATAATCCTTAGGATTAGGACGAAGTGCATATTTTGACTCTGCAAATTCTTCATTCCCCTCTTCATTTGTGGTGCTGACATAATCCTTAGGATTAAGACGAAGTGGAAATTTTGACTCTGGAATTTTTTCGTCACCCTCTTCATCAGTGGTGCTTGCATAATCCTTAGGATTAGGACGGAGTGGATATTTTGACGCTGTAAATTTTTCATTTCCCTCTTCATCAGTGGTGTTGGCATAATCCTTAGGATTGGGACGAAGTGGTTGTTTTGACTCTGAAACATTATCATTCCCCTCTTCATCAGTGGTGCTCACATAATCCTTACGATTAGGATGAATTTGATATTTTGACTCTGCAAATTTTACATCCCCCTTTTAATCAGTGGTGCTGGCATACTCCTCAGGATTAGGACAAAGTGGATATTTTGACTCTACAGATTCTTCATTCCCCTCTTTATTTGTTGTTCTCACATAATCCCTAGGATTAAGCTGAAGTGGATATTATTCATCTCCCTCTTAATCAATGGTGTCCTCATAATCCTTGGGATTAGGATGAAGTGAAACTTTTGACTCTGGAAATTCTTCATTATGCCCTTCATCATTGTTGCTTTCATAATCCTTATGATTAAGAGTAAGTGGTATAACTAGCGCTCGATTTACAGAAATTTCATTTTGCTGCACCTCATCAATTTTGTTCTCATCATCTTTAGGATTACGACCAATTCGATTTTTTGACTCTATTCACGGTGAACAAACTCCCGTTATATTCATCACTCTGAATAGAGTTGTTGCGTGACGAAGATGTTGATGTTGTACAAAGAAAAACTTCGCTATCAAAAGAAACCATGGCTTTCAACAAGAATAGGTTGAATGATACAAATTCCTCTCCCACTTACAATATATAGCTTAAAGACTGAAAATTTCCCTCCAAATTTTCCCTACAAAAAATTTCACGAAAAAATTTCCCTCCAAAATTTCCCCCCAAAAAATTTCGAGAAAAAATTTCCCTCCAAAATTTTCATTTCAAATATTTGGTACAAATATTAGTCAAAAAATGTATTTAACATTTTTTTAATAAACTATTTGTGTTGAAATATTTTACTAATATTTATATTCAAAATATCCACAAAATATTTCTATCATGGATGCCTTCCAAACTAAAATAATGTTTTTATTTCAATGATTTAACATTGACTAGATGTAAGTATTAACTATAATATTACTATAATATCTACATGCAAATATTAACTATTTTAACTATAACGACTACATGTAAATATTTTAAATTTTAAATTTTAAACTTACGTTATATTCATCTAAAATATATTTCAAAATTTATTAATAAACTGTTGGTCTTCAAATATTTCACCATACTTTCTATTCAAAATATCCACAAAATATTCTTTTCATGCATGCCTTCGAAACTAAAATAATTTTCTTATTTGAATGGTTTAAGATTGACTACATATAAATATTTACAAAAATAAGAACATTTAAATATTAACTATAATTAACTACTTGTAAATATTTTAGATTTTAAAATTTAATCTCATGATTTTAAACATTGAGTACATGTAAATATTAACTATGATAACTAAATGCAAATATTAACTATTTTATCTATAATATTAACTATAATTAACTACATGTAAGTATTTCATATTTTAATTTTTAATCTGAGATTATATTTGAATTATTCAACATTCAGTACATGCAAATATTAAATAAAATATTAACTATGATAACTACATACAAATATTAAGTATTTTAATTATAGTATGAATTATAATAAACTAAATGTAAATATTTTAAATTTGAAATTTTAATCCCACATTCGTTAAATAGTAAACCAATCAAACAATATTCACTATATAATAAGAATGATTGTTTATATTCATCACATCACATCAAGTTTTCTGATATTTGTTAGAGCAAATTTCTGGAGGTGTTGCGTTGGCATTGGTAACTTTGTGGAGGTGTTGCGTTGGCATCGAAGGCGTTGTGTTGCTATTGGTAATTTTGTGGAGGTGTTGCATTGGCATTGATAACTTCGTGAAGACATTGCATTGGCATTGGAGGTGTTGTGTTGCTATTTGTAATTTTGTGGAGGCGTTGTGTTGGCATTGGTGACAACAATTTTTTGCATTTCAAAGATTAGTTTTCCTTCTATTCTATCAATTTAAAGACGATTTTGGAGAAAATATGTTTTTCTATAGTTTTTTGTGTCCAAAAACTATTTTTTTTAAGGTTTTTAGGTTCAAAAACCATAATATTTTTATATTTTTTTAGTGAAGAAAATGCAAAAAGAACTAAATTTTTTAGGGTTTTAAGGACAAAAATTTAGATTTTTTTTCTTTTTTCTTTTTTAAGACTTTTAGGTTCATCTAGACAGAAAAATCCATAAAACGACCATGTACATAAAAAAATAGTAATATTATAACATTTTTTATTTGTTTTTTTAATCATAAATATATCAGTGGTTTCATTATTTAAAATGTTTTTTGTTTTGTTTTTATTTGAGAATTTTTTGATTTTATATTCTTCTTCTTCTTCTTCCTTTTTTTTTTTTATTATTTTAAATCTTAGTTTTATTCTTTTTAATTTTAAATCTTCAATTTTTTTTTTTGGTTTTGTTTTGTTTTGTTATATATCATATTTTTATTTTTTTAATTGTATTTATATATATAATGTTTTTGTTTTTTTTTTTAAATATTAAAACAAATGTTTATTTATTTATTTATTATATTGTATTGTTTTTTTATTTTAATTATATAATGTTTAAAAACAAAACATAATTGTTTTTTTTTTCTAAGTTAAAGTATTCTATTAACAGTAAAAATATAGTACATCAAGCTGAAGCCTTAGCAGTGCCTTCGTGGAGGCAATTTGAACAGACAGAGCATAGTTTTTGGCTGCCCTGCGGGAGGGAAACCAGCCAGAAGAGCCACCAACTAAAAAAATCCCACGCAGGGGATCGAACTAGAATGTCTTTGACAAAAACTTGGAACATTGACAGTAGATAACAGTAGGACTGGACCATGACAAAAACTTGACCACTGTAAATTCTGAAGATGGTCACTGACAAAAACTGGACCATAACAGTAGTAAACATTAAAACAACATAACACGCCCTCAGAGAGGGCAGGGAAATAACATGTGAAAGATAAAAAGAGGGTCGAGTTACTCATCAGGGGCAACCTCCTCGATCCTGCATCCATAATCTTCCGGTTCGCCACGATCATTGGAGCGTTCTGCGTTGGAGTGGACCACTGAAGGAGTTTCCATCAAATTTGCCTGATCGCGACCCGAAACCTCCTGCAAAATCTCCTTGCTTCCGCTGGGCTAGCCCCTTGAACCTTTCTGCGCTGCGTCCACGTTTGCGCCCTTGACAGGTCCCTGCTCTTTCGACAGATTCTCAGGCTGGGGCTCCTCCAAAAAGACAGCAGAAATGGCCACAGTGACTCTCGGCCTATTGAGCACGCAATCAAAAGAGAAGAGGGCAGTGTGGGACTGTGCGGGCAGCGCGTCGCCAGAGGGAGAGTCAAGCCTGTGTCCAGCACGGAGCAGGCGTCCATGGAGGAGACGAGGGAGGCTCTCAGAGGGAGGAGAGAATTCAGATGGTGAGCTGGAAGAGGAGGGTGAACGCCTCCTGGCACTGCGAGAGGACCCCCGCCTGCATCGCATCCTCTGCCGTAGCCTAGGCATGCTTGCCGAATTAGAACTGGAGCTCTGGAAAGCCGGAGAGTTGACAGGGTGCAGCGAAGGAGGAATGCTCAGAACAACCGTGGCCGACATGCAAGGACCCGAAAGAGAGATGTGTAGACGGTCATCAAGCTCCAAGCAGCAGGTGCTGCGACTACGTTTCCCAGTGGCGGTGCGCTCGCTGGCTTTGCTTGCAACAGAATTACACCACCAATTCACCGGCGCAGGGGAGAGCGGAGCCATAACATATAACAGCTTACCCCTGCAACTATCTGACCTCAACATTGAATGACCGAACTAGTTAACCTGATACGAAACACTATTGCTGCAGTCGAGACTGCCTCGAGCGCCATCCTTCATATCGAAATGTGCCTCCATGGTTAATGCCATAAAAAGCAAGCGGGGTGAATTAACTGCGATCAGGTGGGTGCATTGGTCCCATGCGGGAAGGCAGGTGGCCTCCCGTCCGGTTGACCTCCATCCCATCATCCTCATTAACGCTGCCAGCACCCGCATCCGGGGAACAAAACATAATTGTTATTTAATAATATATATATATATTATTATTATTTTTTTAATATATTTGTTATATTTTGATATTTTTTACAATTTTTTTTAAAAAATAATGTTTTAATAATTATTTATTAATTATATTATTAAAAAAAAAATGCATTGGCCGTAGACGCAGATCGCGCCCTCGGCGCACTGGAGGCCGGCGAGCGGCGCCACGGGGGCTGCCCAGCTGGCCTCAAAGCCCCCGCTGGGGGGGGTCAAATTTTTAATTTTTGTTTTTTAATTTTTTTTTATTTTTTAATTTTGTTTTTTTTTTTTTAAATTTTGTTTCTTATTTTTTTTTAATAAAACAATTAAAAATTAATAAAAACATTGTTATATATAAAAATAATAAAAAAATTGTTATATAATATAATAAAAACATTGTTATATAATAATTGTTAAAAATTTCAAAATATAACAAACATATATATATATAATTTTTATTAAATAACAATTATGTTTTGTTTTTAAACATCATATAATTAAAGAAAAAAACAATACAATATAATAAATAAATAAAAAACATTTGTTTTAATATAACAATACAATAAAAAAAAAAATCATGTAACAATTCAATTAAAAAAAATAAAAATAAAAATATTATAACATTTGTTTTTAACATTTAAATATATATTTTTTATTTTTTTAATTTTTTTAATTTTTTTTAAATTTAAGTATTAAAACAACATTATAAAAAATTTAATTTTTTTATTTAATTTTGTTTAATTGCTTTTATTTAATTTTGTTTATTTTTATTTAATTACTATGTAATGTGAAATAGAAATTTGTAATTTTCAAATATATTAAAAGATTATATAAATTTATAAACTTTTATATTAATTTTTTATAATTTTAAGTTTATAATTTTTTAGTTAATAGCTATGTAAAGTAAAATAATTTTTTATTTTTTTTTGTTTTGTTTATTTTTATTCAATTGCTATGTAATGTAAAATTAATTTTTAAAAATTTAAAATATATTAAAAGATTATAAGTTTTTTTAATAAAATCATTGCCTTAAAAAAAATAAAATTTAATTTTAACATTTGTTATAAATAGTTAGTAATTTTTTTGTTTTTTTTTAAATATTAAACAAAAACTGAAGTTTGAAAATAATAGTTTATTTTTTAAAAATTGTTTTATATAATTTAAACACATTTTTAAATTTTTTATAAAATGTATTCAAAACATATTATATAGATATATATACATATGATTTATAATATTTTGTTTTTAAATGAAAATTTTTATAGTTAATTTTATTGCTTTAATTTCAAGCTATTTAGTTTTAGAAATAAATTTTGTTTATTAAATTTATTTTATCCGCATTATTTTTCCATTAACTAATATATATATATATATATATATATATATATCAGGAAAATGGCATCAAAAAATATTTCTGTGAATGTTTCTACACCTAGGGCAGCAGCTCCCAAATCTACAGCTGCAGCTCGACGCACTATGGATACAACTCCCAAATCTAAAGTTGCAGCTGGACGCACTATGGACACTGTTGGACGCAATAAGGACATTGTTGCACACACTAATAAAAGTCAAGCAAGTGGGGCACCAGGTTCATTAAAGCTTATTTCTGATTGGAAGAACGCCGAGGAAATAGATAAAACCGATTTCTCATGGTATCTTGAAGATAATGAAATGGAGGCTGATATACACATCTATCTGATTTGTGGTATGATTGACTTAAATGAGCCATATGATGTGATGGGCAGAGTACGAGACATATGTATGGTCCTGAATACAAACACTATTTATGTTCTTGCAAGGAAGGCTCAGAAACGTGAGAAGGTTAGATATCGTCTATCAATCGTCAAGTATGACATAGATGAAATATCTTCAAAATTTTCTGAAGAAGTATCAAGCAACATTGCAAATAACATTTTAAGTATGCTTATTTTTATTTCCTTTATGCATTATTGTAAGGATGATTCAATTTTTTATAAATTATTGATCATTGACATGTTTTATTTTGTTTCATAAGATTTTGTTCCGAGTCTTTCAAACATGTTTGAAGGTATTTATATGTTGGTGCCAAATGTTATGGATGTGATCAACACTTTCCACAAAGACAAAGCAGAGGAAAGGAGATTGAAGCAAAGAGAAATAGCTCGTGACACTGCAATAGTACAAAGAGGGGATCAACCAAGAGTCACTAAGGTGGGTCAATCTAGTAAACTTAAACATGTTTCTTTTGAAGGTGTCGAACATGAAACATAAAATTATGATAGAATTAGTGAGGAGGAGATTAGAACTGTTGTGCAAAAGGAGAAAACAGATTAGACACCAAAAAGAAAAATCGCCAAAGATGTCTCTCTTTTACCTCATGAAGGAGAGCTTGTTTATAAAAAAACTGATATGTTATCCAATAAGACTAGGAAATCAAATATTGGTGAACCTGTAAAGGTCGTGAGCAGCAGTGAAGAACAAATTGAAAGCTCTCATGGAAGCAGAGAAATCATAACACTAGGTGCTGAGTTAGAGGATGGCATTATTAAAACAAAACAAAATGCTATTCGACAAGAGTTGAGGAAGAATACATTAATTCTTGGTGGCCAAACATTTGAGCTTAATGTTAACCAATTTTATAGCCTAGATGAAGGACAATCTCAATATCAAATTAGAAAGGCCCATCACCTACATGTACATAATCCGAAAACATTGTTCAGGTTCAATCCATATGCGCATGTGGTGGATTATGTGGTTCTTTTCGATCCACGTTAGGTTCCCAACAAACAAGCATTTGACAAGACAAAATGTTTTGATTATAAATATTATGTAATTGGAGGGAACCATTCGATAGAGGCTAAGAGACAATTGATTGCAGAATATCCCAATAACTATATTTTTCAAACAGTGAAATGCATCATTTACGCTGGCTTAACAGAAATAGAATCAAAGTTATTGGCATGGGATCATAATGCAGATAATGAGTACAGAATGAAAATGGCTTTCATCCAAAGGGTCGGATTTATTCATAATGAATTCATAGAAAAATGTGGTGGGGATAAGACACAAGTTAGTGTAGCATTTCAAAAGGAATGTTTAATGGAAACAGGTTATCAAATTGATGAAAAAAAAAGCAAAAGATGGAAAATTGAATACAAATTTCTTCAGAGGCACAGATAACATTTTTCAGTTGGCATTTAGAACTGGGGAGGTATGGGATTTGATTGATGATATTTTTGATCGGTGGGAGAATATTTCCATAAAAAATCAGAAGGTTAGAAAGAGTAAACCCATAATATGTACCAACAGTAAGGCGGGTCCTGAAATGAAGCAGCTTCCAGAGGATATGACTATCACACCTTGGAGAACAATGCGAGGTGTGAAGGATGATAAATTAGTCAAATCAGTATTAGCCCGTGTGAAGTCGGGTGAATTATCAATGGAAGAAATGTGTGCAGAATTTCAAAAGTTTCTTGAATTATTTCTTATTTTTATTTCATTATAATTTTCTTTTAAATAAAACATAATGATGTTGGTAGAATTTGTTATACATGTCAGTATATTAACACTTTTAACTTGATTTATTCAGTTAGAAATTTTTTATGAAAATACAAGAACACATGGTTAAAATGTTGAATGAAGACAGTTGGGATGATGTTGTACGCAACTACCTAGAAGCAAGTTCTACATCAACACTAAAAGAGTTTTATATTGCATTCAATAAGGTATGTTGATTTATAAATTCATTTTATTCATATTTAAACTATTTTTATTTTATTACTTATATATATATATATATATATATATATATATATATATATATATATATTATGTCATTAAAGATGTCGAAGGAAGGATGGAAATGGAGTACCAGATGCTTTCAAAAGCTTTATTGAAAAAATTAAGATGGAGAACATGAGAAGGAAGCGTCTTATGAATGTTGAACTTGATCCTACTCTTAATCATTACATTTGGAATGGGCTCGACGGTGTCCAATATCAAATAATACAAGGTGACTGTGAAGACATTGCATCACTAATACCTAAAAGGGAATATGGCCTAGTTATTGCAGATATTCCTCATGGTTTCAATTTCCCAGACATTGAATATGATAGGGAACCATATACTTATCAAGCTTTTAGTAAAGTGGTTACGGGTTTTCAAGAAGTGACAACATCACCACTTTGGCGATTTGTGACCTTTCATTCAGACACACAGTTTCCAATGTTATTAACAAGCTTCAAGGGTAAAGCAAACTCAAGGATGCAACTTACATGGTAAGACTTTGAAATTGTATGTTTGATTCCTCCTAAATTTTTTTATTCATGTAAAATTTAATTGAACTTTTACTATGTTATGTTACAGGCAAAAGTCAAATATTGTTTCTTCCGAAGATCAGCCTATTATAAATGATTGGGAGTTCATCCATGTTGAATGTTGGAAAAAAGACAATAGCTATAAGAATATTATTATGAATCGAGTAGATGGGAAGAGTCATAGTCAAGTATTGGTTTATGATGGAGTTGTAAGAAAAATAACATATGAGGATAAAGATGCAAAAGGAGATATAGTTAACATTTATCAAAAACCACAAGCATTGATTAACTATCTTATAGATCTATGTTCAAATGAAGGAGAATGGGTTTTGGATTTATTCTCAGGTTCAAGTAAGTTTTATTATACAAATTTAAATTTAAATATTGTCTTTTTTACTTTTTGTGTCTCCATACTAATTTTCTTACTTATTTTTTTTGTGCTTGATGATTAGGTACAACACTATCATGTTGCCTACTAAAGGAAGAAATTGCATTGCCATTGAGAAAGGACTAGTTCAATGCAAATTTATTCAACAAAGAATTAACGCTCTTAAATTCCTTCCAGATGCGAAGCAAGAAGTTGGTTTGAGGAAAGGAGATTTTAATGAATCACGTGTGGAAAAAAAAGCAAAGGAACCTCAGCCACCATTATATGGAATGATTGAAAATGGACACTTTGGAAGATTTGCTGACATGAAAGATCCATTAGAAGACGAAAATGATCAAAATGAAGAAGAAAATGCTGCGGAAGAAGCCATCAATGTTGTTCTAGATGATGTTGAAGATGTATTAGTTGATATTGTTGATGATTTTTAAGTTATGCTTGCAAACAAAACTTATTTTTGAGAACTATTAATCAGTTTTACTTGTAATGTTTAGACTTTGATATTTTATGAGAACAATCCTTAGTTTTTGCAAAAAACATGTGATTGCTATTATTTTTTGACATAAAATTCAATAAAAATGTTATTTTCTTAAGTTTTTTTGTTAAGATTCTCCCAAAAAATTAGTTTATTTAACATGTTTTTTCCAACAAAAAGTCTGTAAAAGTGTATTTTTTGCATTGTATTTATATTGAAAAATTGTATTTTTTTGTCATATGGTTCAAAATATTGGTTTTTAGCGACAATTATTTGATGTGCATTGAAAAATGATTTAAAAATACATAAACATGTAGAAAATATAAACTTTATAATATTGACTCTTTTTCCATATTTTATCTATGTAAAAAAGTGAAGATATCATTACAAGTTTTTATTTTTATTTTATTTTTAAAACACAAGTACATAAATGTACTTAAAAATAAACATCCCACGGAAGAAGAAGACATTATAAAATCTATAGTGTCAAAATCAATCCTATAAAAAAACGTTGGTGATGATACACCACCACTATTCAAAATCGACATAAAAAACATCACGTTAAAAAAAAAAATTAATTAAAAAAAAACAAAATGAAAAAAACTTAAAGTGCCAAAAACATGCTCAATTTTTTTTTTCTTGATTCTGCATCGCCACTTTTTCAAAATCAGGTGTTTTTCTTGATACTTCAAACATTAGGTAACAATGAGGTTACCTATTTCATCGGTAACAATGTTGCTTGTGTTTGTGATAGAGGGTAATATCGAATGATTTTTTTTCACAGTATAATGTTGTTGTTGGAAACATGCTTCTATTTGTCCCATATTTCATTCTTAGACCACATATTCCATACAAAGGGCCTTCTAATCATTTGAGGTTTTAACATTTCTTATATTGTAACAACGATCTACGTAGGCATGGACTAAAAACTCATTGTCTTCAAAAAGTAAGGACAAATTTCGCAAGAATGTAGATGTCCTAGGAAATATTATTGTTGCAATGTTTTTTTTGACAATGTGTTTGTGTTTGTGATAGAAGGAATTTCATCATGCACTAGATTTACTTTACAATGCAATGTTGTTTCCAATCTCTTGTATGTGATAGAAAAAATTCTTCAATGTGTTTGCCTTTTTATGGTCTCTATAGCAAACTAAGAATATACATGACTATAAAAGATAAATTTTGTGTATACATGATGTTGTTGTAGTATCTACTATTGTTGTTATTTATTCACAGTGTATTGTTGTATTTTGGTAACGTGCTTATGCTTGTGCTAGAAGGAAAGCTAGCAGGTGCTAGTTTTCTTATAGACACAATTAAAAGAACATATTAAATTATTTAGGGGTGGAGCCCTTTTTCTAATCAACACCATGATTAACTATTATTGTGAGTTCTACACTTGTTATTGTTCTTGTTCATTTTGTTACACGTACAATGATGCAAGTAGTGGTAGTATTTATAAATTCATATTTTATTCGATAATTTGAAACTATGATAATAGTTTCTTACTTTATTTTCAGAAACCATGGACCCTGAAGCTAGTGGGAATTCAAAGGAATCATCCACGGAAAAAAGGAAGTTCACCAAATACAACACCAAAATCTTTAAATGGTACGACCATTTTAAAATTAGTTTGTACTATGTTACAATGGTTGCTAATAAATGATTGTTGATTAATGAAGTTCATGTTATCCTTATTTTTTAAGAAAACTCTCATATGCTTTGAGCTTCTTTCCTTTTTGCATATGTATGAAATGAAATGTTATAGAAGATGAAGTCATATTGTTTTTTAATTTATTTAAAATTTTACCATTATACATTCTTGCAAATGTTTGCAGATGCTAAGAACTACGGTATAAACTGTGAGATTCTAAAAATCTATTTTATACTCATTTTCAAATAATTTGACAAAATCCTAGTATGCAATTTACAACTTCATGAATTTTGATTTGTTATTGAATAATCTCCTACCTAATATTGCTATGAAAATTGAAATACACCATGCTAGTTGGATTTTCCACATTAAAGATCCATTTTCACACAAAAACACATGCAAATAGCACTAGGAGTGGGTTTTTAATGTGAAAACTCCATACTAACAGGGGTATTTCGCTTTTCCTAACAATTTTAACTAGGTGATTATTGTTGGTGTCATATAGTAAACTTGCATTACACATGTGCTCCTTTATTATTGTGTATGTAAATGAAAATAGTATATTATAAGGTTGTTTAATAATATTTTGTATTTCATTCCTTCCATAATTTTTTTAAAATTTTTTTTCATATGCTGTGGAATCTCGTGTCCCTAAAATTCCAAGTAAAGGAGTGAAGAGAAAACGAAAAACAAGTGATATACAAACAATGTCTCCTTCAATTGGTATGGTTGTTTTATATTTTATGTATACCCTCTTATAATTTTGCTTTTCCTAACAATTTTCGCAAGGTGATTACTTTTGGTGTCATATAGTAAACTTGCTTAACACCTGTACTCCTTTATTATTGTGTATGTAAATGAAAATAGTGTATTATAAGGTTTAATAATATTTGGTATTTGATGCCTTCCATAATTTATTTATTTCTTTATTTTTTTTTCATAAGCTGTGGAATCTCATTTCCTTGACATTCCAAGTAAAGGAGTGAAGAGAAAACAAAAAACAAGTGATATACAGATAATGTCTCCTTCAATTGGTATGGTTGTTTTATATTTTATGTATACTCTCTTATAAATGGTTAGATTAGGTGGTCTTGTAAATTTTAAAATAACATTACATGACAATATTTGAAATTTTAATTTCACTTTGATTTGTGCAAATAATTTTTTATTTTTGTATGCAGAATTGGTTGGCACCAAAGCAAGTGAAATGTTACAGTCATCATTTAAGAAAAAGAAAAAATCAACTCAAATGACAGTATAAATAACACCTTCAACTTCTACCTTTGAAGCGACTCAAAAATACAACACATCTAATGAATATGAGTTTGTGCATGATTGGTATGTCCAGATATAAACTCCTATGAATATGTATCCTGATATGTACGTATTTGGATCCATAGATGGAAAAGAACCTGAGATATTAGGAATAATTATTAATTTCTATGCTTACAATGAAAATGACATTGACTTTCAAGTGGAGGTGATTAAAGAAAATGAAGTAAAATTAATTTCTTGTCAAGTTGAGTATACACAATTTAGATCAGATTTGATTGAAGCTTCAAGTAACGATTCACAAAATACGATACTAAAACCAAGACCAAAATATTATATGGATGATTCATTGTTTATATAGTTGTTTAATGCTTTTATTCATTGTCACAATTTATAACATTTTTTTTTTTATGTTTATTATAGTGACAAGCAGGGAGAACTAAGACATTGATCAAATGCATGTGAAACAAAGCTATAATCAAGCAAATGATATCATATTAGGTAGAAAATATTCAAAACTATTAACCTCGGTCCCGTAAAGCATACAAGAGAGAAACATAGAGGACAGTGAAGAGAAACATGGGAACCATAAGAGACAGACACAAGAATCTACCCAGAATTGGATGAATCCTCAATATGACATTTATTTTCTTTATTTTTTGTAACTTTAACCCAATTTTCATGGAGCGGGTGGGATAAAACCACATGAAGATTGTTGTTGACTAAAGGTAGAGTCTCCTTATCCGAATTGGAGGAGGAGGACTTGTGTTCACTTCTGAGCACCTGAAGAAACATTGGGTCTCCCAGGATCTGCTGAGGGCATATTCTTCTCCTGCTTTGCTACATCGCATCTGCTTCAATCTCATCCTCATCTGAACTGAAGGACTCATGTCATCCATGGGAGGCAGATCACAGGGTTTCCAGATTTTAGAGTTTGATTTGCGATTACTTCTCTTATTTTGGGCGAGGAACATAGTACAAGAGTTTTGAAGATGCCCTGTTTGATGGCAGTGATGACATCGAAAAGCAAAATTCTCATAGTCTTGGGTCTTTGTCCAAAGGAAATCACCAACTTTGAGATTAATTTGATCGGGTAGACCTTTACTTATGTCAATTTCAGCAGATATTCTACCATAGGTGTAAATGCCTGTCTCCCCCCTGGAAGTATCTGTTTCTAGAAAGCGACCCAGAGAGTTTCCAATTCCTTGAAAGATAGATATCAAATTAGGTAGTTAACATGAACTTTGTTGTTTATTATTTTGTTTGTTGTTTAATTCAATTAATCATTGTCACAATTTATAACGTATTCATTGTACATTATAGAGACAAATAATGAGAACAAATACAATAATCTGAAGAATGAGAATCAAATTATAATCAAGAACAAAATATAATATCAGGTACTTATAATTTTCCCACTTGTTTTCCTTATTATTTAATGATTTTTATTCATTTTCACAATTCAAACTATTTTATATGTTTAATGTAGAGACAAATAAAGATTAAAAAATTGATGATGAGGTGCAAAGTTATAATTATGAAGATAATGCCATATCAGGTACTTATTACTTGTCCTTTTGTTTTTCTTATTATTCTTCAAATTTTAATGCTTCTAATACCATAACACTGTATATGTTTATTATAGGAACAAATAAAAATAAAAAAACTAATAATCAAAATAATGTTAAAAGTGTGTGTGTGTATTTCGTAGGTTACATTGCTAATTCTTTTCTTTAATTGCGAATTTTGTATTGAATGTATATTATATTACATAATTTGATCATATTTAATTGAAAGTTTAATATTTTTACCTCCAGGTTCTGTGAAGATGATAAAAGAGAAGATTGTTTCGATCTATAAATAGTCGAAAAAACACTCATGGTAAGTGTATTGTTTTGATATATTTTTAGTAATTTTTGTAACATGAATAAAATGGTTTGACTAGACTATTTTTTATTGTATTTCAGCCCAAATAAATGAAAAGAAATTAGTTATTCTTGAATTAAAAGACATTTTTTTATCATAGCATCGATGATGAAGCAACAAACAAAGGACATATTGAGAAAATGGGAATTGATGCAGTTATTTTTTTTTGGTAAATAGGACTAATTCTATTAAGCGATCATATGGTACAAGAAGATATTACAATCAAGAGAGGCAAGAAGCGGCATCTGGAAATGATAAATAATCAACCTCGGTCCCGAAGGGTGAACATGAAACAGACAAAAGAACAGTGAAGCGTGACTAGGAAACAAAAGAAGAGAGAAACAAGGTGCTACCTAGAGTGGGCAGCAACCTCTATGTGAGATTTTTTCTCTTTCTTTTTGTTGACTTTTACCCATCTAGCTTGGTGTGGATGGGCTGGAACACTTGAATATTGTTGTTGACTGCTAGAGGAGTCTCCTTATCTGAGTCAGAAGAGGAGGATTCATGGGTGGGTTTATAAGAGGTCAACATGACAGGGGATCCCTCAGGGACAATGGGGGATGAGTCTCTCGTCTTCTTTGCCTGCTCCGATTCTACATCAATCTCCTTCTCATTTGAGCTCGAGGTGTCGGAAATTGATGCAGATTACACAATAGAGAAAGCTATTTTGGATTCATCCACATGCAAAAACATTTTTTGAAATGTGTTTCAAAAATGAATATTTTGAAATTGCAATTTGGACAACTTCGAAACAAAACACAATAAGGGTTCTAAAAAAGTTTGTTTCAGAAAAATTACAAGATAAACTTGTGTTTATGTGGATTGCTTCAGAGTGTAAACCAAAAAAGGGACATAAGGTCATTGACAATCCAACAAAAGGTATACTCACTAAATCATTGAAAAAAGAGTGGGAAATGCATACCCAATATGATGCAACCAACACTATTATAGTGTATTGTTCACTTGAGAGAATGAAAGGAAATCCAAAAGAAAATGTGATTCTAATAAAAGAATTGTTGATTTGGTTTGTCATAAATAGAATAAAATAATTTTATGTTCTTTATTTTTGTGAGATATTATTGTATTGATAACAATCATTGATTTGAATGGTTGTTTAATGTTTTTGTATCAAAATTTCCCATGCTATAATTTTTTTACAATGGATTAGATTGTATGTAAAAATTAATAGATAATTGGTTTATTTGTTTGAATTGGATCATTACAATTATTTTTTTCAATTGTTGTTTAAGTTATCATTATACCTCTTAGAAATTAGTAATGCAAATGATGGCTCATTGCATTCTTATAAATGTTTTTATTTCATATAAGTTGAAAAACTATATTAGGATGTATGTAGCACCAACAATAGACATAGAATCTTTATTAAAAGAAGCACCAAAAGAAACCAAAGTAGAGGCTATATAAATTAGCGTATAATTAAGTAGGTTTGAAATTTAAAAATTATATTATATTATGTGTGGAAACTAATATATAATTAGTTTGTTTAATTGCAACCATTGTAATTATATCTTTCAATTGAAATTAAACAAATAATTATAAGTCTTAAAATCAATGATTTAAACAGTGGGTCAATGTGATCCTATAAGACTTGCTTATTCCATACAAATTAAATAAAGGTATTAGGTTGTATATATAAAGTAAACATATCATCAGTTTGTTCATTTTACTGGGGCCATTGTAATTATAATTTGTGATTACCATTAATTCATAATAAATACTAACATCATTTTTGAAATGTTAGGTTTTTATATCATTAAGCAATAAAGTGTTGAAGTGGAGATATGTTAATATCATACATGTGGTTGCAGTGCAGTTGCAGATGCAAGTGGGCATCACTATAAGTCAAAAGATGTTGATATTTGAAATGGAAGGAGTTTTCTTCCAATCGTACACCAAAGATGAACAAAATTTTTATATTCAAAGAGAACCAGATTGGTAGTTCAGTGATAGGTCATATTTTTTAAGGCTTAAAAAATTATGATGTTGCAATATGGACATTAAATGTCACTGACAAGCACTTGAAATATCAAATATTGATATAGAGGACTTTAAATTCACATGGAACAAGTCTCAATGTCATTTGCAAACAAAATTAGAAGCGGGGTGGACAATACAATTTTATGAGAAAAGGTTGATTGATGTGTGGTCTGAATATGGAGATAATTATGAAGAATCAAATGTATTGCTAATAGATACAACAAAGCATACTTATCAATTCATCGAATATCGATCAAACCACATCTTGATAAAAGCATATACAGGAAAAGAGCAAGATACTTGGCTTATGCAGGTTTTATTCCCCTTTCTTAAGACACTTCATCGTATGAAAGAGAAATGTGAGTGCATTCGAATGTTCAATAGAGCATGTACTTCATTGTAGTGGACGAAGATAATTTTCTTTATAAATTTGTTCACAAGTACATTCCAATTTTTGAATGCAATTTGAACATAGTTTTTTCTGAATCAATTTGTATGATTTTATATCTTTTGGAATATTATATGGAAATTTTCAATTATTATTATTATTATTATTATTTTTTTTTTGAGAAAAAAATCATAACTTTCTAATAATAATAAAAAAATTACATTAGGAATTGTCAATTATATTATTATATATTTCTATTATTATTTTTATTTTTGCAATGACTTTGTTGTATCGATTTTTTTTTGCTAATATGTGTGTGTATGTGTGTTCTTAAATGAATTATTTGCCATTGAAATAATCTTACACGAACCATCAAGGCATGCTTGTAATTTTAGTGACTTCTATTTAATTATATGCATAATACTCATATATAAATGTGAAAAACAAGTTTTGAAATATAGCTCATTGCAAACAAAAGTGCAATTCTTATTGAAGAAATTATAATAATTTACTTGATAAATGCTACATGCACTATTGGCTATTCAGGCTAATGGGAAATGTGTCATAGGTAAATGATTTGAACTTTTTGAAGCATAAGATATGTGATTTCTCAACCCATATTTTAAATAAATTTATATACTTAAATAAATTAATGGTTGTCGTTAAAATCATATCATATTGAAAATCAACAACACTCAAAATTAGTTATTGACCTTTTACCTATAAAAAGCATTAATATGACTGCATACATGTGATATTTATTTTTTGAGATAAAAATCTATTATAAATAATTTTTCATTTCTAAAAGAAAACATATAATTAATGATAATGTTTGCTAAGCATTAATATGAGTGCATACATGTGATATTTATTTTTTGAGATATAAATCTATTATAAATAATTTTGCATTTCTAAAAGAAAACATATAATTAATGATAATGTTTGCTAAGTGGACTATCAAGGTTTGATTGGATGCTATCATAAATAAACTGTCTTTGAACTTTATTTGATATATATATATATATATATATATATATATATATAAAAGTAAATTTGTATTTTAATAAACTCAAATCATATCATATGAGCCATAATTATATTATTGATTTTTACTTAGTTATATCCATTAATATGAGTGTATAAATGTGATATATAATAACCATATACTATAAGACATTTTTTTCCAAAAATAAATCTAATAATTTCTTGATAAAAAGTATTAAGTGGACTATTTAAGCTAATGGGTGATGGGTCATAGGAGAATACTTCAAGCTCCTTAAATTGTAAGGCATTCCATTTTTAATCCATAATTTATTTATTTATTTTTTAAATCAACTATTTGCGTATGTAATCATCTTATCCCATATAAGTTAATAATGAATTCATTTATTCACCTTTATTTGTCTACCACGTAGTTTGATACGAGTATTAATTTCATATTGTATTTTTTTGAAATAAAACTCCAAGTGAAACAAAATGTTCTTCTTAATAAAACATGGAAAAATTAATTAAAATTGTGTTAAGTGGGCCATCTAGATTAATTAAAGAAATAGATCATAAATGGTTGTATTTAAACTTTTTGCAACATAAGACATATATTTTCCCATCCATTTTAACATTTTTTCAGTTTCGATTCTTAAATAATTTACTTGTAATTTAAACAATCTCATAGAATCCACCATGACTCGAAGCTATTTATTGTATTGTATTTGGTTATATGCATTAATGGAAGTTTATAAATGTGATGTGTTTTTGAAATGTAGCTTCTAATGTAAATAAATATATATTTTTTATAAAACAAATTAGAAGTAATGGATAATAAGTTATAAGTGGTCTAATATAAAGCCATTTATCAACTTTATTTGTTTATCATGAAGTTTAATATAAGTGTATAATTGCGACATTGTTTTTTTGAAATAAAACTCCATGTAAAATGAAATGTTTTTCCTAACAAAACATGAAATAATTAATTGATAATGAATAGTACGTAGGATACTCAAGTTCTCTTAAGATATAGGTCATAAATAAATGTATTTCAACTTTTTACAACATACACCATTTGATTTTCCCATTCCTATTAACATTTTGTAAATTTCAATTCGTAAATAAATAATTTCTAATTGAAATAATAAAAACCAACTAGACATAAAGCATGACATATTAAATTCTATTTAGTTATATGCATTGATACAAGGTTATAAATGTATTATATTTTTGAAATAAATCTCTTTTAGTTAAAGATACATTTCTTAGAAAAAATAATAATTTGAAATCAATCGATGATGAGTTCTAAGTGGTTTATTGTATTTTCAATCGATAACTTTTTCTAACTATGCATTTTAAATTCAATTACTTTTATATAAAATCATGCAATATAAGTCGATATGTCAAGAAACAATTGATTGATTTATATTTACCTATCATATGGTATAATATGAATGTATAAATGTGACATTGTTATTTCTAAAAGAAAACTCTATGTAAAAAAAATGTTTTCTATTAAAACATGGATTAATTAATTCATAATGAGCATTAAGTATACTATTCAGGCTCATTCACGAGTTGCGTCACAAATGAACATATTTAAAAAATTTTCCACCATATGACATGATTTTCCCATCAAGATTAACATTTTGTAAAATTCAATTATTAAATAAACTATTTGTAATTAAAATAATCTTATAGAAGCTAACAAGGTGTGAAGCTATTTATTGTATTCCATTTAGTTTTATGTATTGCTACAAGTTTATAAATGTAATATATTTTTGAAATAAATCTCTTGATGTAAGTAAAGATACATCTTTTACAAAACCAATTAGAATTTATTGATAATGGGTTTTAAGTGGTTTATTTAGACCACATGGAAAATCATGTGTAATAGATAAATGACTTTTCATACATATTTAATATTCAAAATTAATATTTTAATGATAATTTATTAGTAGTTACATTAAGTATTTAATAATTAAAGAGCATGAGGACTTATATAAATTTCAACTAAAATCCATAAGTTGTGTTTCGCATTTATTTATTCCCCATTAAAATTTTTTATCACTTTCTTCTCTTGGTGAAAGTAATGGTCAATCATGGTTTTTCGTACAATAAGTTGGAACTATTACATTAGGACCGTTATTAGTTTTTGACAATGTTGACAAGGAGAGATAAATATCCAGACTGCCATCAAGTGTACTATTTTTTGAAAACCCTTGCTTCCACTACTTACTTGTCTATGTATATTGATTCTCAACATCCACTAATTCTTGTTTACTTCAATTTGTGATAGTTTCCAAATAATGGAATGACTTGAATACCCATTTAAGAACTCTCATTCAATGTACTTGGATTTGAGTGGAGATAGATCAATGATACCCAACCTTCTTGAAATACCTAGATCAATAGTGCCTAGCTTTTATAGTGGATGCATGGATGCTGTCAGAAGAGTTATCACCTCCTCATTAGTGTTACTTAAACGCATGAAAGGGTAGAAAATTTAGCACAAAAACATTTTACTAAGTTTATAGTAGACTAGTTTGAAAGCAATGCAAGGGAGGCACCTCCTTTCCACTTACACTAAGATCCTCACATCACCATTATTTAATCAACAACTCTCTCGCAGGTTGTGGGAAAGGGGGTTAGAGTCGTCTAACACAAAAATCAAACATCAATGACTCTAGTATGTTATCCATAACTATAATATATTTCTTGGATGTTAGACATACTAATATGGTTTACCTTAAATAAATTGTTTCTAAGAGTTTTCTTTCACACTTATATTGTGCATTGATACTATTGTACCTAACAACCCCATGTTTGACCTATTCATGGTCTCTAATTAGTTTGACATTCTTAAAATTATTTTTATCTTAAATTAAATTAATATTGTGATTTACAAAAGAATGAAGGTTGTTGAAGGCCTTATAATAGAATACTTCCAAATTTAATGAAATATGTGTTAAATGAAGACATGGTAACAATGCATCTTATACCTCCAAGTCTGGGGATGTCCTGAAAATTGGCTACTTGGATGAAGAAATGGTAAGCACCATCGCATTCCTTGTGAAAAACTGTGAAATATGAGTATAAACTCTACCCTTTTCAGACTCCGTCAAATCTGGGCTCCCCGAGAATCTTTTAGATTTCTCACAATATTCTCTTCGGACATGGATAAAAATTTTGCAGCTCAGATCAGAAAATGGATTGCGTCATTAGCCTCTTGGTGAAAAAACAATTCAAATGAGTATAAAATTAGCATAGTTCTGACACCGTAAAAAATTGGCCCCTAGGGAATCTTAAAGATTCCTCAAAGGTTCCTCATAGAGAATATTCTTTGGAATATTTCCTAACATATTCTCTGAAAATATTCCTAGAAAGCATGAACATGATCTGCAATATGTTGTATCCCTTGTCTGCATAAAAAGTTCCTTAACAAGCCACAATTCCTTCTCCTTCACCTTTTTTCTTCGGAGCCGTAAGTGATGAACCGACACTTGTACTCTTTGTAAAATTGTAGTACATCTTTACAAAATATATGTTTAATTACATGACCTATCATGACCCAAGAAACCCCATAGTTTCCAATAGTTTATAACAGACTCCTTGGTTAAGTTTACATCAAAAACATAACAAAAACCAATACTCCAACTATTAACAAAATTCCAAAAGGATCACTGTGTTGCATTCATAAGTGATGGAAAACACATCATCACTTTTACAATAATTTTTCAACATGATATTTACAAAATGTGGCCATGACAAGCTACTATACCTAATAAAACCATATCTCACCCATCAAAGTGAATGGGTCGTCATTTTGGAGTTGATTCTCTTGTTGAAAATCTTCATTGACTAGTTCCTATACAGGTACTTTGTCTTTCTTGAAACGTTGCTCTGGATGGAGCTCCCAATATGTGGCTCTCTAATACCCACCTTTATTTCAATGACTACAAAAATTCTTCCTCCTCCAGACCTATTGAACCTTCTTCCTTCCATGATTCGGAGAAGGAATTTCATGTTGTGTCCTCTTTCTTACTGTCATTATTTTCCTACACTTGGAAACTACATGGTTATACAAGCCACAAAAACTACATTGTTTTATATGCAATCAATTTTTCTCATCATCAGAAATTGTCATGTAATCGAAAGGAATGTTAGCATACTGAGACTTTTTATACCTCACTTGTTTGTATCTAGTGCGAATATGGCGAGAAGAACTTGCCTTAGCTCTTCCTCTGCAATGCTCAGTCACGAGAAGATTGTGATGTGTTTTAAAAATCCTCTTTCCTTAATGGTTTCAAAAATGGCTTGGATTATTTATGTGAAGAACCCATTGCATCTTCTGCCTTCGAGCACTCTCCTTCAATGTACCCTAATCCCGTAAATGGAGGTATTTGTATAACTTCCAATGGCTGAGTAATTCCTTAGCCATTAACACCAAGTCCTCCTCCTTTATACCCCATATTGGTAAGGAGTCTCACGTCGGTTCCAAAAATGGGCACCTTAATGCTTCCAACAGAAATAACATCACGTGAAAATGAAACTAAAGAACTATCAACATTGTTTACCTCAATTTTTGATTCTAAAGCAGGTGATAATGGCTTCGTTAAGCCTTTGTTACACTTCATATTTTCCAAAGCCTCTTCCGTGGCTCGTAATTGAAGTTGCAATCTCTTCTTCTCCTCTTTTGGTTCTTGTAGAAGTATCCTTATTTCAAAATTCTCTCCTTGAAGGCTCTAACTAATCTCTTCATTCAAATGATGAGAAGAATACAAAGAAGAAGTATATTCACTTGAAGATGGAGATGGAGCATCGTCCTCTGCTCTCTCTTTCTCTTGTTCCTCTTTTTCCATTTTCTACTCATAACCTACATACATTATATCTAACATGCTTTCCATCCTGTAGAAGGCCTCATACAAATCTCCACGATCCTCCGTTTTCTTTCTTGTTGCACGGTCAATCTATGGTATTCACACTCACAATTCACATCAACAAGAAGACCGCTCTGATACCAAAATTGATCCAAATTTTCTCAACTTTTGGAACTAACCAAGACTACTTTTACTTATGTGATTTTAGCATAATTGCATGTGAAAGAGTATGAAAAACCACATGTGCATACTTTAAAGAAGAGGAAACATAAAAGCAACCATCGAATCAAAGAACACACACAACTTGATAATGAAGTTCACCTAATGTGGGCTACGTCTTTGAGCCCAGTGTCAACAGTGGGGAGGCCGCTTCATTAGTTCTTGTAATAAGATGATGAGTACTTTATGTAACCTCTTTCAATACAAGGATGAAACCCATTATCTAGAGTGACATGTCTCTCCACAAAAAGTTATCCTATAAGAACTCTCACTCATAAAAGCCCGCCTCTAGCATGACAAAGGAATAATATCTCACATAAAGTGACATACAATGATCCTCTCATAAAGTGGCATAAATGGATCTTAAAATCAAATCATCATCTCAACAAAAAGCAAATGAAGACATGGTAACAATGCATCTTATACCTCCAAATTTGGGGAAGACCTAAAAATCGGCTACTCAGATTGAAGAAATGGCAGGCACCATTGCATTCCTTGCAAAAAACCTTGAAATCTGAGTATAAACTTGACCCCTTTATGACTTGGTCAAATCTGGGATCCCCATGAATCGTTTAGATTCCTCACAAGATTCTCTTCTGGACATGGATGAAAAATCGGTTGCTCGGATCAGAAAATGGATTGTTCCATTAGAGTATTGACAAAAATCTGCTTCAAATGAGTATAAAATTGACATAATTATGACACCGTAAAAAGTTGGCCCCTTGGGAAACCTTGAAGATTCCTCATAGAGAATATTTTTTGGAATATTCCCTAACATATGCTCTATCAATATTCCTAGAATCTTCTGGATATTGATGACTTCATTGGCCTGCTTGCACCCTCATCTCTCATGTATTCTCCATCGTTCTCCATGGTTTCCAGAGCCATGGAGGGAATTAGCAGGCATCATCGAAAGGTACGTTACGTTCGATGGACGATATGATGTGGTAAGAGGTCAAAATTTTAAATTAATGACAACATTGAGATGGAAGGTAATCCTAAACTTTCCCAATTTCCTGAATTCCATATTGCATGAAACTGCTTTAAACTCAAAATATCTAGGGACCAAACCTTAGTTGTAAGTCATTATGGACTCATAAAGCTGATAATTTTGAGAGGATTGAGTCAAGTACAATTAAGTAGGGAAGATTTCTTAGGAAACCCTGGGGCTCCATCATAAAGTGAAGCACCCATTGAAGATTATGGAAATACCCTACTTAATAATGAGCAACCAGAGGTGAATGAGGAGGCCAATCAAAATTAAAACTTCATGGTAGAAGGTACCTTGAATGGAACAACACAAAATTTAGCCCCTGAAAAATTAAGTAGGGCAAAGAAAAGAATGGCTTCTTTCTTGGCCTCCATACCTAAAAGAAAGAGAAGACCGACTAGGATGGCTAAGTCACGAAATCTTATCGATTCCTCTGAACAACCACTGGAAGAAAGTGGGGCTCAATAATTTTTTTGATATAGAAGGAACACAAAGGAGACCCATCATGGGAATTCTACTTAAGAGCAATAAATGGAGGTAGCCCAAGCTATGGAAGGATTGGATAAATTTATGGAGTCTGTGAATTTAGAAGAAGTTGCAGTTTGTTCAAAAAATACTTTTGACCAGAAGACATAACCTAATTATCCAACCTATCCCCCTAATTTTGCAACCACTGTTATTTTAGAATCCTTGGGAGAACCTGAAAATGTTTTTCTTCAAGAAAATTATACAAATTATTTTGCAACTATCCTGGAACTCTCCTCCCGTGGAGAAGTAGCTCTACAATTTTCCTTCGGAAAATTTGGAACAAGAAGTCGATATTGAATTTTCAATCAAACCTCAGGTTGAAAGAGATATCCTGGAACCTATAATTGATGTCACAATTGAGTCCACCAAATAAATGATGGTTGAAAGACCTGAGGCCTTATTTGTTATTTCCCCTTCCTCTTCTCTAGTTATTATGGCCAAAGATTTTGCATAGAAGATCAACAGAGACCTGAAGGATAAAGGGAAGAGCAAGACTAGCAAAGAAATGGAGTTGTTGAGAAAAGAAAATAGGAAGCTACAAAGGAATGTAGGGCAAGTAATAAATGGTTACAGGACAGTAAGCCTCAAAGGAGTCATGAGTAGGAAAATGATAAGAAGAGGGAAGTTCGGGAGAATTAAACTCAAACCGAATTTGAAGAGTTTGCTGCTACTTCTACTGTGGGAACTCAAACTAAGTTGGACCCATCAATAATTGATGTTTCGATTACTAAAGCAGGTACCCAAATAGATTCACCAATCCTCATTGCAAGAGGATCACAAACAGAACATGTACCTCCATATACTCCTTTAATCGTAGAAGCCACCATCTAGGTTCTAAATAAAACAATGGAGAAACAAAAAGAAACTATAGCTCGATACTAGAAAGAGGTAGTACCTCAGAAGGAGCATCAAGAGTTACTTCAAAAGTTTAAGACATTGAAAACCATGGAGGACGAGACTTATGCCAAAAATAATCACTCTGAAGGGTCATCTTGAAAAGGCCATGGAACAAATAAAGGAAATTTGTTATATATATTCTAACTCTCTCTCATGTAGATCTCCAGCCCAGAATTACGATTTATTTTTGTTAGAACAATATTTACTTCTTAAAGTCAATTCCATACGGTCATGACCACCATATGAATTCATCAATGTTTTAGAATTTGTTACCTCTTTTCATAAGCATGATGATCATATGAGATACTTTTTATGTGTATAGTACATGCATAATTTCTTCCTAGAAGAGCAGGTGGATGAGAAACCTATTCCTTTCATAGGGGATGTGCAGTTTCAAGCTTTTATATCGTTATCTTGGAATCAAATAAAGTGGGCTAATCTTATCATATGTTTCAAAGAAGAGAGATTGGCCTGGGCCTCTGGGTTAGAGAGGAACCACATAACCCTTTGCACACACTCGTCTGTCATAGAAGGTTTATGCGAAAATTTGGTGTTTTTGCTGTCTTGGAACCTATTCACAATGAAGTTCTGCAATCAGGAATAGAATACCTGGGAGGCATTAGGATTGAAGCTCTCTGAGGAGCCAAGCAGAGATGGCAAGCATCATATGGTGATATTAAAAATAGAGAACATTTTGGCTTTGAAATTTCCAGCATGCTATGAGTAAGGCATGAGATTATTTTCATCTAGTGTTGTAAAAATGTCCTAGTTGGATGGGGTGTAGATACAGATGCCCTATAATCTGGTGTCCTCAATCCTCCTACAAATCTGAATATGACTTGATAGAGGCAGGTAAGTGTGTTTCCTTTCAAGAAAATTGAAGTAGGAATGGATCCGAAATATAGGAGAAGAGTCTTACCCAACATATTCCCTAACTACTCTTCATGTCAATCATTTGTTTGCATGAAGTCATGCAAAAAGGTATGTTGGGGGATGATGTTGGGCTTCGTAATTGATACAATTTTCTTACCTTATTTCTTATTTTTATATTGGTTTTCTAAGATTTTTGTGTGCAGAATGTGAAAACTAGCGCGATATAGATTCTAGAAAGGAGTCAGTGGATTTTCATTATTTTATCTCTTTAATGGATTGATTTAAATTATGAAATGTGCGGTTTACTTATGATTTGAACTGTTATTTGAAGAGGGATATCTGATACCAGATGTTATTCCTTGGAATAGCCAAGGAAGAACGAATTATATTGGGTTGTTAGGGTTAATTATAGCCAGCTGAACGATATTGGAACTTATCCTGGATGAATTAGTTGGAGAAAAGATCCTGACCATGCTATTCCAGGAAAATATGGAGATTTTGTAATACGAATAAAGCATCCTATGAATCTTCAGATTCTCAGGATCGCTTTCCATTTGAAAATAGAATCATTTTTTCATATAAAAAGGAGGGATTGAACCTCAATAGTTAAGTTCGAGTTGTAATCATTTTGATCTATATTGTAAATCTCTACAAAAATTTCTTGTAATTTACTCATTATAATTTAATGGTGACCCCTTCTGTTTGATTTTAACTTATCCCGCTGAGTTAGCTATGAGGCAGTTGAATTCCAGAGATTTTGGGCCCAGTCCTGGATCCACTACTGTCATTTCTTGTATTATTAAGTTTATATTCCGCTTTCAGTTCCTGTTATTCAATTATTTTATAGATATACTTGCTGATAATCAGATTCATTGTTAAAGTGTGTGTTTTTGCATCAATTACAGTTGGATATCATAGAATTATATTTACTGCAATTGGTTCCTTGAAGTGTTATCTTTCCTTGATGTTTCTTGTTGGTTAATGTAGAGTTGTTAATTCTTAAGATTTGATATCGTTTATGGTGAATTAATTTCTATCTATAGTGTTGTTCCTTCCCTACAGATGTGGTTCCCTAGGAAACAACTTTGTATTTGGTTGGATTTCTTCACTGATTTTGGTAGGAGTCTTAACGATTTGATTCCTTTAGCAGTCTTGTTTGTTTAAACTTGAAGTTTGATTCACCAAGTGTGATTTGTTTCTTTCATTAAGAGCGAGTTGTTCCTTTCATTCATATGCTTTTACTTTTTGTTAGGTTCATACAAATTAAGTGATATTAGCATTGTCTCTTGCACAAAATGTGTCAACAACCTTGAAATAGACAAACGAAACTCCGGGTTGATAATTTAATGTGTAGAGGTCAATTGGCATTTTAGGAGAAACAAGATGTCCCAACACACCTCCACCAATGCCACAACTACTCTTAATTGATATACTATTTCTTATGCCTGTCATGGAGACAACCAAATATTTGCGCCCCCCACGGGTTCCATGACCCCCACACCCAACACCATGCACTAAACCAGCACCTTGCCAGGAGCTTTCACAACCCACATTTGCTGTGCCATCTCGAGCACCGATAGGGGAAGATGAGCCTTGCACCTTAGCCTAGGCCAAGGCACGCGAGGAGTGTAGAACAGGCTTCATGATGAAGTCTAGAAGGAGGTTGAGGCCCCAAAGGAAATATCCAAATTGAACCAAAGGCCACTAGAATGAACCAACATTACATAGACAAGAATTAAGAGCCCCAACAAACAACCACCTTCCACTAGAGGAGAATTAGATCCCATTGTAGACTAAGAGGGAAAGAGAATCCAAAAACACAATTACCCCCACGGGAAATTCACCACAAGACAAGAACCGAGGTAGACCAAAACAAGAAAATAAATCAATGACAGAAAAGGCCAGAAGGTGACTAGCACACATAACATGAGAGTAATTAGAAAGGAAGGCCCCCAAAATCTAAGCTGACATTAGAGCCACAAGGCAACACCGAAAGGAGATCTGAAACTGGTGGCCCTGAATGGGAAGAACTAAGGGACGATAACACCCAAATACCAACATTTCCCTTGAGCCAAATCCGCTGCCCAAAAGGAAACAACGCCACCAGAAGACCCGAAGCTAATTAAACAAGTGGAGGACACCAAACACAGATGAACTAAGAGGAACCAACCGAAATACCAAGGCGAGAAACCAAGAGAACGTAGAGCGACTAAGCCTGGAACTAGCCAAAACTACAGATGACATGCCCTCTAGCTTAGGAAGGAGAGGGAAAGTTTTGAAATTTGCAGGAAGGAAAGAGAGATTATTGTATTAGGCCCACGGATGAGAAAAAGGTAGGCGACCACCACTTTAGCCCAATGTCCAAGAGAGATAGGAGAATACAAGAGTACGTGTCCCTCGTCGAGCTAGAGAACAACCAGAGAATTTCATGAACCATGCAATTTAACCAAGGGTGCGACAACGCCATTAAAACCTGATTCAGAATAAATATGTTACATGCAAACGAGAGAAATATTTTCACACAAACGAACCTAGAGACATTAACTACCACGTGGTGGAGGGGCTGATGACCTTCCCTCCCCCGCTTTAACCGAGAACCAACTGTCATCCATCATGTGACCAGTGACTTCCGTATCCTGACATCCCATTGAGAAATTTATAATAACTAATATTAATATTCATAATAATGTTAATATATTAATCTAAATATAATTAAATTAATGTTCAATATTATCAAATATTTATTTTTATAAATTATTTATAATTAAATTATAAAAATGTAATATTATTAATGTTATTTAAAATTATTAATATCATAATTAATAAAATATTTTTATTTATTTATAATATTTAATGATGTTATTGATTAATATTATTAATATTTAATAACGTTATTGTTTAACCAATTATTATTATTATTTAATATAATATAATAGTAATCGATTTATTTTATATAATAAAAAATAAGCATATATATATATATTCTTTTAAATATATAAATAATTATTTTTAGCAATAATTAAGTTGATAAATATGTTTATTTTGAATTAAATTTTTACTTATTAAATACAAAATTAATTAAGTTTTTAAATATGTGAATTGATTTAAAATAAAACAAAGTTAAATTGAAAGTTCTATTTCATATGCTTCTCAATAGCCATAAGTTTTTTTAATTATAATTTACATTAAAATTATTTAATATTTTTATTACATTATTAATACAATTTTCTATTTTTGATAAAATAAAAAAATCTTAACAATGTTAAATATACCAAATCAAAGGCTGTGCTCTTTTGAAAGGGGTTTTCATTGTAAATGGGGAAAGCACCTTCCAAAATGCTTGAAACTGTTCATAACCAAAAAGCAGCATAAGAAAGATATCAGCTATGTAACAGGGGTCGCCATAGCAAAGGCCCATCTTTTCTTTCTATCATAAATAAAATCTATAATCATTACAGTTAAAAATAAATAAATAAATAAATAAATAAATAAATATATATATATACCAAATTAACAAAATTAGCTATGATGTTGCTCTATCAATATTGCATTCTATGATATGCAATAATTTAATAGTTTAATGTGTGAGTTAATAGTTTAATATTGCATTCTAACATAGTGTAATGTGCTATTTTAATTCATGAAATATAATTATGTTATGTGCTATTTTAATTCATGAAATATAATTTTAATTATAAAAATTTTATTTTTAAATAGTGGAAATAATGAATGATAAATATAGTTTTTTTTTGTAAGTCAGAGGAATTGGTAATATTAGACAACTTTTACACACGAGGTGCGGGGTCAAACTCCCAGCTACCACTATAACCTCTCATGGATCGCTCAGCCTACAAGAACAGTACCCAAATAAGATGAGGCTCAAACTCATGACCTGCTTAACAATACAAATGTGTTAATAGTGCGTTCCCTGGCCACTAGACCATACCTCTGCGGACTAACAATAAATATAATTGATGTACTAAAAATATATATTAAAATTATGCATAACCAAATACTATGAAAATATTTATTATTTTTATTAACTAATTTTTCATATATATAATTACAATTTTCAATATCAATATTATAATTATTTATTTTTAATATCAAATTATTTATTAAACTCGCACTTATATTAAATCTGTAAAAGTTTTTGATAAAATTATCATTTAACATTTTGTTACCACTCAACTTAATTGAATATAGTTTTTATAGAAGTCACATGGAATATTAAGTCCATGAAAAGAAAACATGAAGCAACAAAAATGTTTATGATAACACAACTACCTGTAAAAGTCATAGCGTCTCGTTTGATCATTGATTTACTTTGAATTTTATATTATGGGATTATTGAAGGCAACAGAGTTATCCAATCTTGATATTGAACACTAAGTGATCGCTGAGGATAATATGAAAATCAAATCTCATTCCTCATATCCATTTACATTTTATATGAATACTTTTATTGTAAGATAGATTTAATTGTTAACTAAATGATAATTTTTAAACAAATAAATAGGTAAAAGATTCTCGAATGATTTTTATAAATTTTCACAAGTTTACAATCAGAGATAAAGTATATATATCTTGATAAATCTAACAATCAAATAGATCCTTTACAAATTCTAATCCGAAAGATTTGTAAGTTGGTTTACCCTTTTTACAAATGAATTTTTTATTTGATATCAACTATACTTGGATTGATATTGAAATTTTTTATTAAAAAAAGGGAAGTGATTATAATTTCTAAATATTTAATGTAAAAAATTTTAAAGTTTGAAATTATGAATTAATGAATATTTATAATTAGTAATAGTTAATAATTACAAGGTAATTAGTTTAGATTTTAGTTTTAAATTTATTAAGTGTTAAGAGGAAATATTTTTTTGAGTGTAAAATCTAAAGGAAAGTTTGTAAGTGTAAAATTTGAGAAAAAGATTGCATCTCAAGAAATTTGATCTCTCTCAAAATTTTTGCATTTCGGAAGATTTGATTCTTCTCATCGCTTGATAGATCTAGAGTTAAGATGGAATTAAGATGGTTGTAAACATCTTACTTTTGGTTAAGTAAAAATTTAAGATAATATAAATGTTGTAGTGTTCATAAATGAGTGTAAACATTTTAATGTTGGTTCAAATAAAAACATATGATAGGAGAGATGTTGTACTATTCTTAAATGTGTAAAAATTTAAATGTGGACTCAATACAAATTTATTTCAAAGATTATATTTGTCCATACTAGATTAAGAATTTCATATGACAATTCTTTATATCACATGGATTAATATAAATAAATAAATTTATACTCATGCAAATAAATATAGTTACCTAGATATTAGATTTAAGACTTTTGTGATCCATATTGTAAATTAAAGAGTTTTTCAAATTAATCACCAAGCTACGATGATGTGATTAATCCGAAAGACTCTATAATCTATATTTACCTAGAGCTATTGCTTACCATAATTTAAGCAAGTCACTTAACATCTATTTTAATAACAATTTAATAGGATGTAAGGTATCTAGCTTAATATTAGTAAGATATCTAGTTTATATATATATATATATATATATATATATATATATATATATATTACACATATAGGCTTATGATAATTTTGACATTCGCACACATAGATTTAAAGAAATAGAAAATATATAGAAAATAACTTAACATAATGATAAAGGACATACTTTAATAGAAATTCCTTGTCATCGATAATTTTTCTGATATTGTTGGATTTTTGGAAGCCTTTTTAGATTGTCGTGAAGAGAAAAGTTGGCATTGTTATTACAATTGTTGCATTTTAAGAAATGAAAAGTAAGTTGAAATATTAATATGCAATATTTGCAATTTTGATTTTTCAAAAAAGTGTCAACCAAGATTTTACATTTTAAATTATCATTTTAAATTCAATAATTTCAATTTTCTTAATTAATAATAATAATAATAATAATAATTTCTAGCATAAATTTACAACATTTCCCCATATTAAGATATCTTAATATATCTTCTTAGAAGAATCAAACTTTCTCCTTTACATGCTAAATATAAATATTAAAATTATAATGGTTACAATCAAAACCTTTTGAGACATATTTAATTTCTTGAAATAATATAATGATTTCTTTAACTTGTCTATTATAATATCTTCTAAATCCATACCATAGCTTGTTAATCTTGTGAGCATATGTAACACAAACAATTCTCTTAACTTATACAAAGCCTAGGACCTCTAAACTTCTAAACCCTTTCGCCTCATCATTTATTCCATATCTTCTATAAGCTTGGAACTTATCGTTATCGTATTTGACTATATGATAAAATTGTGGATATTTCAATGATTTTCCCACCAAAACATATCTTAAACTTATAGTTGGCATAATAATATTATGTCACTTTTATGTTCAATTACATAATTTTAACATTGTAAAGCGTCATTATTTGAAAACAACTTTCCTATTGTGAATCGTATTATAACTTGAAACCATTAAATTATATGTTAGACGATTAAAATATATTGAATCGTTGGATGAAAAGACAAAATTAGTTGCAAATATTTTTTTTACAATGTAGTTATGAAAACGCATACAGAATTTTGCAGCTTGCAGTTATGAATCGAGTTTCTTCCACTCTCATTCTTTTTCAACATCAAGAATACAAGATTTTTTCTCTATGCCCTCCTCCTCTTCGTCGCTGTCCCCTGTGCATTCAAAAAAATTGACAAACATTCAGCTTCTAACTAAATCAGTGAGTTTCTTCTCAAAACCAATACAGAAGACTTTAAAAGAGCTTGCTTTCATTTGAATTGTCATCACTAGGTAAGTCCTCCTCGATGAAATCATCTCTAAGTGGTTTTGTGTTAGAGGAATGTAATCGTTTCTAAGCTGCTCTACGTCAGAGAACATAAAAATATTGAACAAACCAAAGTTATACTAATAAATAGCCGCAACTTCTTTGTGCAGGAAAGGAACTGTGCCTTGTACCTACCTTCCAACAAGCCCGTAGCATTCTAGAATGGCTAAGCCACAAGCATGTGCTAGCCCAAATTGGATGAAAACTTTGGGAAACGTTGCTGCTTTTCTAAAAACTGTGATATCATTTCATGTAAGCTTTACCCACAAAATTTTGTATCAAATTTTCCAAAAATCCAGAATGCATTATAATAAATGTGATGGTAATGATGGTTGTAGGTATATGCAAGTCCTATGTATGAATTTTTGGATACAAAGTTTGGAAGAATAAATGAATGCGCTTATTCTGCTAGTAACTGGATAGTTAGGTTAGTAGCTAGAGGAACTCACTTGACAACAACCACATTTCTGGTGGCGGTACTTCCATTTCTAGGAGATTTTGTAAATTTGACAGGTGCTGTAAGTATCATTCCATTGACATTTTTTTTTGCTAACCATATGTTCATTAAAGTTAGGGGAAATGAATTGAGTGTATTAAGAAAGACATGGCATTGGGCGAACGTATTGTTTTTTGGCGTCCTGGCACCAACAACAGCTGTCTTTGCTCTTTGCTCCATTATTATTGATTCCAAAACATACCATGCCTTTGCTGATCTCTGATAAGGTTTATTCATTTTATTTTATTTATGAAAATCCAAAATATTCACGTTATTAATGTATGATAACAATATAAACAATTATACTGATAATCAAGATGTTTGAGACATTTTGATACATTTGATTAAAAATTATTTACTTAGTGTTTTCCTACATTATATAATTTTTTGTCATTCTGGTTCCATTGTAAATTGATGTTTAAACCAACATATGTTTTGTTTAGACGACAATGCATGGGTGTGTGAGCACGCACTTCGATCAACCCACCTGCACATGCTGCCAGAATTAACAATGGAAGACATTGGTGCATAAAGGGGGTAGAGAAATGGGTCTCATAGAAAGTGATATTGTGTTCATTTAACTAATGGGTTATGTGGACTTATTTTAGTTACTTTTGGGAAAATAGTGAATTTTTTGTCGTAATACTGTATCTATGTATCTCCATAACAAATGGTTATGTGGATCGGATCATTGGTTATGTGGATCAGATCCTTTTAGTTCTGGGAAGATTAGCGAGAAACTCGTAATTCTCATGTCCTCCCATGCAATATACATTGATTGTATCAATACCTAATTATTTTTGTGTAGTTCATTTCGTAATGGCCACGTGCCCACCACATGCATCCTCAATGCCTCAAACTGAAATAGGATTTGAAAGTCCACTTTCTTATGTAAGTTACCACAATCATATGTTAGTTATCAACTATTCAAAACTTTGTAAATTATTAATCCATATTTGTGTATAATAATTTTTAAAATTTTTTTATTGTTGTACTTTAAATGAATGAACAATCACCAACAGAAGTGTGTGGAATTATAGTGGTTCCCAGTGCAAGCTGTGGAAGAATATTTTTACCGCAATTCAAACCTTTGTAAATTATTAATCCATATTTGTGTACAATAACTTTTTTTAATTTTTTATTGTTCTGCTTTAAATGAATGAACAACCACCAATAGTTGTGGAAGAATATTTTTAAAAACTAGATTGGGATGCCTTATTATCAAAATAAAAATTGGGAGAGGGCACAATCTACATTTTTCTCCATTCCACATAATAAATTATTTTAAAATTTTCAATTGACAACCTCTAAAGTATATCAAATTTACAATGAAAGACAACATTATTACTGAACTTGATGGATTCTCCTGTCTTTATTAAAATTAACCAAAATCACTACAGATATCTTGCTTAACAATCATTAGATCTCTTTAAGAATCTTACGACGTTTCCTTTACAACATCTAATAATAATACAATGGCTAATATTTTATATTTTTAGAGATTCAAATCAAATATAAATAAGATTCAAATCAAATATAAATGATGTGCTGAAGAAAGATATATAATCACATACGGTTGAACACCTTGAATACATTTACTCACACATAGATTAAACATAGAGGCATGAATGTTTACGTGGTTAAAAACCTTGAAGGACGCAAAGCAATCCATGGCACTATTTTTTTAATTTTTGTGAAAAATGATTTACATCAAAACATCTCTTGAATCATTCATTGAAAAATGATACTTCATGGTTTTTAAATACATATCATAGTTCAATTAAGTGATATGACATATATCATGTTATTATGACTGAGTAGATGTTTAGCCATCAAAATTATCATGCGTAAAATATGTTCATGACTGTTATATTAATAAAGTACAAACACTGACTAAAAACACACTAAATTATCACTATAGTTAAAATCGCATTATATGTATATGAATTTAAGGAAAATTATTGTGTTAAAATATCCTAACATACCCATTAGAAAATACTTGGAATATGATTGAATGATTAATAAAAGTGACAAAAGGAGAATGAACGAGGCATTGAAATCCATACTCTTAACACAATTTCAAGATTTAATAATTTAGATTCTATCAAGGCTTTATGAAAATGTTAAAAATTTACGTATTTAATAATAGAATGAATATTTTTATAGTTATTCATATTCATAGAAAATTTTTAGATGGAATTGTGTATAGGATTTTTAATCATGTTCTATATATAGTCTTATCCAAAAAATTTCTGCAAAAAACTAAAGTATTTGTTTGGAAACAAAGAGCTCAAATAACTTGGTCTTAAAGAACATGCTAATTAAAATGCATGTGCAACATGATGTGTTTGTTGTGTTGATGTTGAATAATATTTTAAGTAAGTTTAATGGTTCTTTGATTATCACAACTTAGGGTGGTTAGATGTTATTACTAGAAAATAAAGTTGGAATTGATATGCATGAGCTAAAGGGGTTCTTAAGTTGTGCAAAGTATTATGTGATTTCCCAATTATGTTAAAGATGTATAGAGTGAATTTTATTTCTTTCATGACTATATAATAGGCCCTCAACCAATGTTGAAAACATATCCTATAGTGCATTTATGATCATCAGGGTCACCTACCTAGTTTGAATTAGTAAAATCGAGAAAATAGGAGATATCCCTAAAACAATAATATATGACAAACTAAATTTTATCATGGACATATGAAAGGTTATGTTTGTTTCATTCTATATGATTTCATGTAGATCTTACATATAATGGGAAAATATTCCAATAACAAAATAAACGTCAAAGTGAGTGTGAGTTAGACATAAGATACTACCAACTTATAGTACAAAATGGTATTCACTTTGGGTGCACCCATGTGGAAATAAGTCTAGCTCTATATTTGAAGGGAAATGAGTGAGTTTAACTTTCATTGGTGTGAGATCATATAGGAGGTCACACTCATACTAAGGTTGAGGAATATAAGTAACTTCATTTGTTTAAAAAACTTGGAGGCCAAAAAACATGAAAGGGCCCTAAGTCTATAGTATCTCAAATTGCTTCCTAAGGCTTGACTTCACATGGTTAAGTAATATAGGATCACTACTATCAATGAGTAGGTCATTGATATGATTTATAAGTATTATAATATATTCACTTGCATTTTTGTTATAAAAATTCAAGTGATAGTGGCATCTAATGAATCCTAAGTTAAGAAAAACTTAGTCCATGTTGTCATGCCAAATTAAGGGAGTTTAGGTAAGATCACAAAGGAAAATAGTAAACAATAAAAATATTGGATTAAAATTGAACAAACCTAAGATATTGTTTCGTAGAATGTTATTCTTGCAATCCTCATGCAAGAAGGACGTCTTGACATCCATTTCATGGATCTTTGATCTATATGAAATTGAAATGGAAGTAATAAGGTGAATATAAATTATTTTGGTGATGATAGAAAAGGTTTTAGAATAGTTATTTCCCCTACATATGAAAAATATTTCGTGATTGATAGGACCTTATGTGTATAAACACTAACATTATTCACATACTTAATTTTATAAACCCATTTACATTTTACAACTTTTATTCCTTGAGGGAGAGCTACAAATTCTTCAGCGTATTTGTCCAATAAGGAACAAAGATATTCAAACATTGTCTTATACTATTTTGGTTGGAAAAAAATTGATTCAAATATTTTAAACCCTAAGTCTCTAGAAACCGAGATAAAAGGAAGAGGCATGTTGTATTTGAAAACATGTTCTTCGTTGCTCAAAAGGATCACAATTTTAAATTAACACTAGACAATTTGTCATATGTTTCAATACTCTCAAAGTAGAAACTAGGATCCATGGAATTGTGTTGGACACTTGATGGGTAGACTGCATTTTGATGATTTGTGGTCCTATGACTTCTAGATCTTGTCTCACACGTTAAAAAACCACTTTTAGTGTCAAATATTTTAATACAATGTTCGCAACCCTTCAATGATAATATCCTCATCAAGATATTTCTAATTTTCCAAGGATCACCTCAATTAGATTCCATATAAATAAGCTATAACTCCCATGGGATGATCTATTCTTTGAATGTTGCAATACTAAGTGGATGTCATTTTACTCACATTAGTCATACATGTGGAATTTCAAGTATATTATAAAGGGTACAAAACCTTGACCCTAATTAGGATTCGAGGCATGTAGAAATCATAAATATACCCATGGAGGACTATCAAGACATGTTGTTACACAGTAATTTGTCACCGTCCCTACCATTCCCCGTCCCGCACAATGGAGGACCCATTATGTGACCTGTGAGCAATGTCAAGCCTTGAAAATACCTTCATTGCATCCCTTTCCATGAGGACAACATTTCTCTTGTTTATCATTTCCTGAACAGACCCCTAAAAACACATGTTTTTGCATTGGCGCTGGTAGCCCGTTATGTACTCGCGCCAATGGGGGAAAATTAACACTGAGCCCGCGCCAATTGGCGCTCTGTCCTAGTGTTGTACCCGCGCCACTCTGTTTATGGAAAGTTTTTTAAAAAAGAGGCGAAGTTTCGATTACAACAACTTCGTGGATGAGTCATCAGGAGTGGTTTCGCCTGAATAACCACGGCCTTCCTCCTTTGGCCTCTTGTTTCCACCTTATGGGGAACCTACCAAAGGATAAGGCCTCCCTTCCACTATTGTAGGGATCCCAACCTCATCCTCTCCTCTATAAATATAGCCTTCATCCATTGATGAAGGGGCTGAATGGCTGGAAGGCTGAAGGGCTGATAGTCTTGAAGTGCTGAAGCTTTGCATCTCCCTATTCCCAAGTGCCTTTGTGCTGTAAAGAATCCCTTCTTTCCCTTAAGGCCCATTAAGCAAGGAGACCATTGTTACGAGACTCTGGAGAGGTTTCCCTTTCCTTGGTGAGCTTTGCGAGACGTGGACAACCGGGGACCCGTTCGAAGGAGGCTGCGACGTCAGAACTCGGTTGTAACTTCTATTCGTTTATCACTTTAATAGATGACTATGATTATGGTTCCACTCCTTTTGCAATCATGTTGATGCGAGTAATATCTTTTCTGACCGATATTTAGTTACGTATGCTGGTTCCTATGCATGTATCTGTTCGTCTCTTCTGTGTGCAGGTGTTCGTCCACGGAGATCGTGGAAGGATTGTGATCTGCCAGGGCTGAAGGACGGGGGCATCTTCTTCTTCGGATCTAGCGTTGGAATCCAGGTAGGCTCTTATCCCAAGTCTTTCATTTCGTAACTAGGAGCTTGCGTCATAGCATTGTTTGTTTGTTGCTAGACCCCTGCTGGGCTAGTAGGGATCGCCTCTGTCCGCAGAGGGGATTTACCTCCTCAACACATGTTAAATAGTGATCCACAAGGAAATAAAGTAGTTTCATTCCTATTGTATTGATTTATTATTATATAAAAGGGTAGAGAAAAGGAGTGGGATATTTTGAGTACGATAAAGGAAATATAAGATCTTGTAACAACCATTTATTCCACAATGTGTATTGTAACACCATACTTAGTCCAAAATTTTTTATACCTTACATTTTATATCTAAGAAGAAAAGAGTATCATGGGACCATGCTAACCTTATTTCTTTTTTTACCCATATTAGGTTTCTAAAGTACCTCTTGTGATCATTTTGTTAATGGTGCAATCATTGTATTATTTTAATTTATTTTTCACATTCTTAATTTATTTCCACTTTCTTAGAGTTATGCTTATGATATTAATTTTTTTTAATAATAAACAAATACTACTTAATATAGGATAACATATCAATTATTATGATCTATGGTAAAGAACCATCCATTGGATATATACCATAGTTTACTAATTAAATCATTACCTAGAGGACCAAGTACTTCCATAGTTTTAGTGTAGATTCAAATTAAAGAGACTCATTTGTAGGAGGTAATGCATAAATAATTGGGTATTCATCCTCATCGTCACGATTTAAATAAGAAGAAGAGTAGTGTTAAGAAAATAATTAAAGGATAAGAATGTGAATAAGGAGGTGGCACATGGGTTGTAGATGGATCATAAGATGAATACCTCCATGAAATTGAGCATCTATTAGTTCATTATTGTCTATTTATATAGTATTGGGTACAATAATTCTATAACCTTTCACAACTTTTAAGTAGTTGTAACTAAAATAAAAAACACTTCTCACTCATGGGCTACAAGGGTATATTTAATTATTAGGTATATCTACCCATGCATCATAACTAAACATTAAAGATTGGTTACATATGGTTTAATTGACTTCACACTTAATATGAAATATTTTTCTACAAATACCTAGTGGCGATGTAAAGTTTATATAATTGATGGAATTTTCCTAAAACTAAGGATTAATATGCTTGGACTAAATCATTTAGTTGGTCATTTATTATTTTAATGTTTAAATGTTTATCTATGCAACACCATTTTTTTATGGTGTATAAGCACTGATGTCACATCTAAATCCTTTTGAAGTGTAATAAGTGATAATTTTGTGCTACATATATTCCTCCATTATTTGATATTAGTTTATGAAGTGGAAGCTAGCGTTGTTTTTCTATAACGACCTTAAAGGTAAACATGTTGATGTAAGATTAAGGAAAAATCTCGTGTCTTTCTAGCGAGGTCATCATTGAAAGTCAAGAAGTACATAAACCTAGAAAACGAAATAGGAATAGGATGTCATCAATCATCATGCACAAGCTACAAAGATTGTAATACATGCCAAGAGGTAGGTTTATGAACATTGTCTCCATGATGTTTGTGATGAGATCCATCATTAGACATATTTGGAGGGGTTAATAATCACCTTTTTTCCTTCTTAGATCTCTTTTTCTTGCATTTTTATTATTATTTGGTTTTATGATGCTATTATAGGTGGTGATTAAAGCTAACATACCCTGAGTGCCTAATATAAGGTTGAGTGCAGAAAATCATGAATTATTAATAATTTTTATAAGGATTTTATCATAAAGGCTCATAGGAGAAAAAAAAGAGGAATTATAGGAGGATTGTACACCCTCAAATGCAGCCGAAGGATCCCAAAGATTCTCTCCAAAAATTTGAATTCCAAAAGCAACCAAAGGATCCCCAAGGATTCTCTCCAACAATTTGAATTCCAGAGGCAGCCAAGCAAGTCAAAGAGGAGTGCACCCAATCCTTGTTCACTGAGAGTCAAGTGGAGTCAATCACCATTTTCTAGGGAGCTGTTGGTAGCTGCCTTCTAGAAGAAATAGAGTAGAGCTAGATCTAGGAAGAGTTAGTCTATTTTAGTCTCGATTCCATTTAGAACTATTGTTGTGAGCTATTGAGCTTTTTTTTTATATTTAATGATCAAACTTTTAGAGATGTATGAAGTTATTCTTTGATGAAATGAGCAGACTGATTTCATTCGTCTGATTTAAGTTTCAGGGGGCTAGGATCGTGGGTTAGGGCCCAATCCATGTGCCTCAACTTCTCTACTGTTACTATCTTTTCCTTTGTGTCATTTAGCTAGTTTTTCTTCTTCCATCTAAGTTAGATCTGATTCTGATAAGTTTCATTGCTGTTTAGTTTTTGTGCTGTTGTATTTTTTAATTGCTTATGCATAGTAAATAGAGGAACAAATCCAAAAATAGTGGTCAAGTCCCCCCTCTCATCTCTGTCAATAGAGTTCAAGCAGGGTAGACCTTCCCATAGGCAAAAATTTATTTTTGTTTGAGTTTTGGGAAGAAATTGTATTACCAAGTCCAAGCCTTTCTTTCGTTGTTTTATAACGCATTTCTGTCTGTTTCTAGTGCATAATCTGCATGTGTGTTTCATTTATGAGCACTGCTCTAAAGCCTCCATTACCCCTCCTTTCCTTCTCACCTTAACGTTGTACTTACCCTTTTTCCTAACGCACTTAATCCCTTCAAGCCTTACTTCTTTGTTTTTCTCCGTTCATGGTTACCTTACTTGTTTTATGCAAAACACGTGATAAACCATTCAAAACCACCAAAAACCTGACCTTCACCTTTGCTCCTCGAGTCTTCTGCCACTGTACGTTACACTTCGCAAATCACAACATTTGGATTTTACCTTTAACACTTACCGCTCGTTCCTTGCGACTGCGATATTGCGAATTCGCAAATCACACTTCACACCATTTACCTTTTTACCTTTAACACTTACTACTCGTTCTTTGTGATTGCGATATTGCGAAATTACAAATCGCACTTCGCATATTTTACCTTTTACCTTTAGCGCTTACCGCTCGTTCTTTGCGATTGTGATATTGCGAAATCGTAAATCGCACTTCGCACCATTTACCTTTTCTCCCTTAACACTTATTGTTGGTTCCTGCGATTGCGATATTGAGAAATCACACCCCACTATCGGTCCCATCGCCACATCACCATTGCAAATTGCACTTCGCATCCTTTAGATTTGACCCTTAACAATTACTGCTCATTCTTGCGATTACGATATTGCGAAATCAAAAATCACAAATCACAAAGTTTAAATTTTCGCATAACGCTTACCACTCATTTCGCTGATGCGATAACTCCACCACGTCACTCGATGCACTTCACACTTCACAGAACTTACCACATTGGAGTTCGCAGCTCGCAACTATTACCACGTCCCCAATCACACTTCGCACATTTTAGTTCATCCTTGTTAATCCTTACCACTATTCCTTTAAACTTGCAATATTGCAATTCACGCCCTGCCACGTCACTCCTTGCACTTCGCACTTCACACAACTTAGTTCATTCTTGTTAATCCTTACCACTATCCCTTTAAAATTGTGAAGTTGCGATTGCGACATCACACATCGCAACTTTTGTCCTCCATCGCACTCCGCCATCGCATTTTTGAGTTCTGTCTGCTCCAAAGTCATTTCTTGCGCTATCATAAAGTTTTATAAGGGTTTAACCCCCTAATTCCGCTTCCAAACCTCATTTCATGTGTTAAACCCCCCATTAGCCTCTTTTAGCTCTTTTCTTCCCTCCAAGCTACAAATTAACTCTTTTTAATTAGAATTAATTCATGGATAGCCTAGTTGCATGGATAGAAGCATGGTAGATATATCATAGGATAGGTAGAGTGCATTTAGCCGTTTGGCCAAGTTAAGTGTGGTTTAGGATTAATTTCCTTTATGATATTTGTTTTCTGCAAATTAAATTATTTTCCTTCCTGTCATTTCTTTTCAGCAATTTAATTTAGTTTCTTACAGTCATTTCCTTCCTACACATTAAATTAGTTCCATTTCTATCATTTCCTTTCTGCAATTTAGTTTAGTTTCATTGAATTGTGACAAACTTCACTGAGAATCCCTAGACATAGCACCCTTTCGTAAAGCATAAGAGGATGACATGAACATAATGCATCTGTTGTGTATATAGCACTGTCACCTCAAAGTTTGTATGAACCTCGGGTTGATAAAGTAAAGTAGGGTAGCCCCTGGGAGTTGCAACACTCTTGGTGCAATACCAAGGCTCACCAATTTTTGGTGCCGTATCTGGGAGGTGTCTAGTAGATGTTTTGATTTTGTTTTAGCATTCCTTTACGCTTTCCTTTATTTTCATGTCATTTTAGAAATATTGAAAAAATACAAAAAATATCTTATTTTCATGCCTCGTAGGACTAGGAATACTCAAAGACAAATCTTACCTAAAACCCCCACATCACCTCGTGGCCACCCTTCACTCTTCTTTAGTGGCAGTGAGATTGAACCCCCTATAGGAGAGCCTTCTGAATATTTTGAGGATCGTATTGGGGAAGAAGAAGAAGACCTTGTTTTAACTGAGGGACCTACTTAACCTATCTTAACCATGGTTGGGATCTAGAGAGCCTTTCCCATAAGAGAGGCAGATGGGGAAACTAAGATGAAAAACATTAGCCCCTTAGCTCTTCCACACTTCCATGGACTTACCTCTAAGGACCCTAACACATTCATGTTTGAATTTTTCGTTGTTTGTAGGACTTATGACTACACCTCTGATGATCAGAAGTTGAAGCTATTCCCATCCAACCTTAAGGATGAAACCTTGCGCTGGTTCATGGGTTTGCCTGGGGATAACATCACTACCTGGGCACAGATGGAAGAGACCTTTAACAACAAGTACAAATACTACTGAAGGTCCAAGGAAACTAAGGATGAGATATTTAGGATGACTCTAGGGCCTGATGAATCCCTAGAAGATTATGAAGAGAGGTTTCAATTGAACTATAAAGATACAACTGTACTCTTGATATTGAGTCACTTAAACTTGTACTTCTTCGAGGGATCAGTGAAGAGATGATAGAAACGTTGAATATGTTATCAGGAGGAGATATCTACCAAAAACCCTATGAAACAATCAAAATTTTCTTCTGGAACCATTCTAGGGAATTTAGGAAGAAGGCTAGAGCTAGCCAGTACATCCAATACCCCTTCCTCTTCCACCTTCATAAAACATGAGATTGGAAACATGTTAGAGGACTTCAAGAGTGACATTCTGCACACCTTTTCTTTGCAAATGGACACAATTCAGGTAAAAAGGAAGCAAGAGGAAGCATAGAGAGCCCAAGCCATTTTTTGTCCTAGATGTACCCGGAAGCACCCAGGAAATGAATGTCCATTGAATGTCATAGAGGCTTTATTAGTCTATGAAGAGAATCATGCCACATACAAGTCTCCTTCCTTACCTGGACTTAAAGCTATATATCAAGGTGGGGAAACAATTCTAGAGAAATTCTGTTTCATCAACCAGAGAAGGCCTCAAGGCCCTCGGCCATATCAACAAGGTATGCAAGGTTCACCTTAATATTACTATTACAAAAATCAGAGTGAACCCATGAAATCATGGTACATCCCCACTCGTCCATCCTGGTATACACCTCCTACTTGGCCTTCCAACCCTTCATACCATCCTCAACCAGTAAACCAACCATTTCAGCAGTATGTTCCACAACAACCTCAGTGGAATAATCCATCTCAAGGGTGGAGGCCTCAACAAAATAAACTACCTGATCTAATGCCTCCATCCCAAACTCAACCTCAGCTTACACATGCTGCTCCACATAGGCTACCTATACTTGCACAACCCAATCTGAACCCGAACAACAGATAGGCACAACAGGCTCCCAGTGGAGAAACATCCCATCCAGCTTATGCTATGGAGATACAGGAGGTTAATCTCAGGTCGGGAATATTACTCCCAGAAAACCATCCCCCATATCCACTTGTAGAGTTTGAGGAGGAAAAGGAAGAAGCTGATAACACTTAGATCCAACAACCTCCTTTTCCCGAGTGCTTGATCCACCCTAGTCAACACACCCCAGAGGAGACTGAACTCCTAGGAGAATTGGAAAATTTGTATGTAAAGATACCACTTCTCCAAGCCATTAAGGATGTCCCTATCTACAATAGGGTCATCAAAGAAAATTTCTTCAAGAAACCCGAGAGAAGGAAGAGAGGTACCCCCACCATCAATGTGGTAGGAAAACTGTCTGACCTGAAGTTGGGGAAGGTGATATTTCCAAAATACCTGGACCCTAGTATTCCAGTTGTTGATGTGCATATAGATGGTGTCATAGTCCCCAACACTCTGATCGATCTAGGGGCTGCCATTAATATCATGACCAAGGAAACTATGCTGAAACTTAATCTCCAAGGGACTTTGAGGAAAACCAAAATAGTTCTGAAACTTGCAGATCAGTCCACAATAATTCCGAAAGGAATTGTTGAGGATGTTATGGTTACCATTGACTCTTTGGAGTATTCTAAAAATTTTCTGGTCCTGCAACCAAAAAAAAAGTTTAATGGTTATCTTCTCATTTTAGGGAGACCTTGGTTAGCCACTCTAGATGCTTATATTAGTTGTCGGGCCGGAAACATGACTATAAAAAATGGGCCTTTGTCTAAACATCTAGCATTATATCCTCCAGCCCAGCCTTCCATTGATCACAATATTCTTATATGGTTGGAGGATGAAGAAGATGAGTTATATAAAATTGCCCCTATGTGTACCATAGATGCTATTCTTAGAGGGGGGCAGCTTGATGAAGATGAACTCATCGACCATGCCCTTCAAAACCAGTCCTCCATTAACACTCCTCTCGAAACCTTAGTTAAGGAGTTTGAAATCCAACCTTGGATGGAAGTGAACTCAGTTGAGACAACCTTTGAAACCACCAAGGCTATTGAGTTTGGCCCATCTAGATCTCTAAAAATCAACCCAAACCTCTCGAATGAAGAAGAGAAGCAACTATGCCAACTTTTGAAAGAAAACCTTGAAGCATTTTCTTGGGATTACAAGGGCATGAAAGGGGTGCATCCTTCAGTATGAAGGCATCACATTTACATCAAAGAAGGATGCAAGCCTGTGATACAACCCCAAAGAAGGATGAACCCAACTCTGAAGGACATAGTCAAAGAAGAGTTGCAGAAACTATTGGATGCAGGGTTCATATATCCTATATCCAACAGTGAGTAGGTATCTCCTCTTGTCCTAGTCCCAAAGAAGAATGGGAAGTGGTGAATTTGTGTTGATTATCGAGAACTTAACAAAGCCACCAATAAAGACCATTTCCCTTTTCCCTTTATAGACCAAGTCTTGGATGGCCTTGCAGGGAAGAAGTTATTTTCCTTCTTAGATGGGTTCAGTGGGCACAATCAGATTCAAATCAGCCCTGAAGACCAGGATAAGACTACTTTCACCTGCACTTGGGGTACCTTTTCTTATAGAGTCCTACCCTTTGGGTTATGCAATGCCCTAGCCACCTTCCAAAGGGTTGTCCTGAGCATTTTTTCTCAGTTATTCCATGACTCTGTCTAAATCTACATGGATGATCTGAAAATGGAAGGTACTTGAAAAGGGTGCAAGGTATCCATTTTCATTTATGTAAATGAGTGCAAAAATACTCTAAGTTTAAATCTGAAAATGTGAGAACTTCATATTTCTAATACAGAGATAGACTGTAGGGGCATTTACCAGATATTTCACCTCCACCTCCGACGCATGTGAACACGTCATGGTTTCCAATGCACCCGTTAACAATTTTGAATTCCCGTGCAGGTAGGAATGCTGGGGTCACGTTTTGCGGTCATGTGGAATGGGGTGCTTATGCACGTATTATTACATGGGTGGAGCGGAGTATTCGAGAGGCTACCTGGCCCTCTTACAAACTCTGCCTAAAGAAATAATATAAGTAAACACTCAGATTTGATTAAAATGATCTTGCTCAAACTTGACATTATGCGGAATTTTTGCTTGGAAGAGGTGTATGTTTTTGCTTCTGTTTATGTGTTTGAAGTTTATTTGTTTTTGCTGAAACTTAACATGTATATCAGCAACATAATTCAGCCATAGAATAACAAAACACAACAACAATATAATATAGGGTTTCACCCCAACTCTTGGGCTACATCTCCTTTGAGCTTCGTCAACATGACTAGACTCTTTGGGATTAAGGTAATCAAATTCTTTTACAAGCTCCAAAATTAACCACAATGAATATGAAAATGATTCAAAGGGCTGAGAATACCATTTTAAATCCCTTTAATGGCTGTCCAATTCCTGCAAACAGCTTTAGGCTTCCATGGACACACATCCTTCTGTTGGTGCACTAAGCTTCTCTGAGCTTCTAAATGGCACAAAATCTCTCAGATTTCTATTTCTCATCCTGAAACCACTAATGCTGCATCCAATAATGATCAGACATCAAATACAAACTGATAAATTGCTTACATTAAGCACAACATCCCCAAAAATGGCTCTCCTCCACAGTTTGCCCAGGGCTGCCCACGACTTCATATCAACTTCTCGAGCTGTATAAGTACTCAAAATGATCTGAAACCACTTCCATTGGTTCCATAATGACTGAAATAGTCAAGATAGAGTTTTTTTTCATAAAAAACGGCCTCCGGATGCTCTGGTTTCGCCTACACACTTTGTTTGGAAAATGGCCTCTAGAACTTAAATGAAGCTTTTCGGCTTTCTAAAGTTCTTAACAGGGTCTGAAAACCATCTAAACAGATTCAAAAGGCATGAAATAGCTAAGAAATCCTATTCATTTACCTTAAACAGAGAAACAAAGTCCAAAACACAGCCTTCTCCTTCCAGGCCCTGATGGCTCCTTCATCTTCTTTGATGCTTAAACCTCTGAATATGACCTCTGTTAGATTTCAGACCTATTCCATTGAGTCCATAATGTTGAAGAGACCCAAAATAAAAATAAAATTCACTCCAAAAGGATCTCCCATGTGAAAGATATGCCATATTTACTAACTGCCAGTCTCCCCCTAAAAAAACTCAAGTTACGTTTAGTTAACTGGAGCTAATCTGGAAAATCCGCCTAAATTGGTGGGCACGCTCCAAATTCGGCGGAATTTTAAATGTTGGAAGAGGTGTATGTCTTTTCTTCTGTTTATGTGTTTGAAGTTTATTTGTTTTTGCTGAAACTTAACATGTATATCAACAACATAATTCAGCCATAGAATAACAAAACACAACAACAATATAATATAGGAGTTCACCCCAACTCTTGGGCTACATCTCCTTTGAGCTTCGTCAACATGACTATACTCTTTGGGATTAAGGTAATCAAATTATTTTACAAGCTCCAAACTTAACCACAATGAATACGAAAATGATTCAAAGGGCTGAGAATACCATTTTAAATCCCTTTAATGGTTGTCCAATTCCTGCGAACAACTTTAGGCTTCCATGGACACACATCCTTCTGTTGGTGCACTAAGCTTCTCTGAGCTTCTAAATGGCACAAATCCCTCAGATTTCTGTTTCTGCTCCTGAAACCACTACTGCTGCATCCAATAATGATCAGACATCAAATACCAACTGATAAATTGCTTACATTAAGCACAACATCCCCAAAAATGGCTCTCCTCCACGGTTTTCCCAATGCTGCCCACGACTTCATATCAACTTCTCAAGCTGTAGAAGTACTCAAAATGATCTGAAACCACTTCCATTGGTTCCAGACTGACTGAAATAGTCAATATAGAGTTTTTTTTCATAAAAAACGATCAAGCAGCCATAAAAGTTTGTGCCATTTAGAAGCTCAGAGAAGCTTAGTGCACCAACAAAAGGATGTGTGTCCATGGAAGCCTAAAGATGTTTGCAGGAATTGGACAGCCATTAAAGGGATTTAAAATGGTATTCTCAGCCCTTTGAATCATTTTCGTATTCATTGTGGTTAAGTTTGGAGCTTGTAAAAGAATTGTTATAATCTAAAAAATACGAGTCATGTTGACAACTCAAAGTTGGCCAAAAAATTGAGTGATGTTGTGTTTTGTTATTCTATGGCTGAATTATGTTGCTGATATACATGTTAAGTTTCAGCAAAAACAAATAAACTTCAAACACATAAACAAAAGAAAAGACATACACCTCTTCCAAGCAAAAATTCCGCATAATGTCAAGTTTGAGCAAGATCATTTTAATCAAATATGAGTGTTTACTTCTATTATTTCTTTAGGCAGAGTCTGTAAGAGGGCCAGGTAGCCTCTCGAATACTCCACTCCACCCACGTAATAATATGTGCTTAAAACTTCATTGCCACGTAAACCTTTTAAACCCACGTTGAATGCCGGCAGATTCGGTCAGACGAACATGTGACCACAATGCAATATTTATTGTAACCACTAACTGTCCCGCCATATTTGGAGCACCGAAAAAGTTGTATGGGAAACATTAGGAAAATTAGAGGACATAATCCCTTATGCCATTTATTTCATCAGAAAGAAATTGTCCAAGCCCGAGCTGAATTATACTATTACTGAGAAGGGGATGTTAGCCATTGTCCATGCCTTGAACAAATTCAAGCATTATGTAACTGGATATCAGACCTTTTTTCACACTAACCATGCATCCATCAAGTATTTAATGAAAAAATTGGATGTTAATGCTAGAATAATTAGATGCTTGTTACTTTTGCAGCAATTTTATTTGACTATTGTTGATAAACCTGGAAAGGAGAATGTTGTTGTAGATTTTTTGTCCAGGTTAGCTCTCCCTTTAGGTGAAGAAGGAATGGTGGATGACCAGCTGCCAAATGAGAATCTCTTTGCTATATCAACACTCTCACCATGGTTTTCTGATATAGCCAACTACTTGGTTGCCAAGAGACTCCCTCCTAATCTTTCATTCAGGGAGAGGAGTAGAATCATTAGAAAAAGCACCCCTTTCACATGGATTGGGGGAAATAGTTTCAAGCTAGACCCTGATCAAATCCTAAGGATATGTGTGAGGGAGGAAGAATTTTTCGATATCCTCTGTGCATGTCATGGCAACCCATGTGGAGGCTACTTTGTTGCAAAGAGAACTACTTACAAAGTTTTGTAGGCAGGATACTACTGGACTACCCTTCATCAAGATTCCAAAAGATACACCAGTAGGTGTGGCCAGTGCCAGAGGATTGGGAAACCCACGCAAAGGGATGAAATGCCTTTACACCCTCAAGTGGCTGTTGAGCCATTTGATAAGTGGGGCATGGAATTTGTTGCACCTATCGATCCACCATCTAGATAAAGAAGTATATCATAGTCTACACTGATTACCTCACAAAGTGGGCTGAAGCAAAAAAAATGAAGGTAGAAACCGAGGAGAAAGACTAAAGTAGCATAATTTATGAGGGATAATGTGTTTTACAAGTTTGGGTACCCCAGAGAAATAGTCACTGATCAGGGAGCACAATTCACCTCTCACCTCATTGAGAATCTTTTGAGAAAGCACAATATTAATCATAGAACTTCTATTGCCTATCACCCTCAAGAGAATGGCCAAGTATAAGTAACTAACAGAGCTTTAGAGAGCATCCTCACCAAGGTTTTGAGAAACATCAGAAAATATTGGGCAGACATATTGGTAGAAGCTACTTGGGCCTACAACACTACTTGGAAGACAACAACATGATTCACTCCTTATGAAATAGTCTATGGTAAGAAAGCTCTATTTTCAGTTGAGTTTGACTTCAATAATTTAAGAATGGTAGCTTAATTAAATCTAGATCTATAAAATTCCCAAAAATAGAGGTTGCTATAACTAAATGGATTGGATGAGTTCAGAATGCAAGCACTTCTTCACACGGAGGTAGTTTAGCTGCAAAGGAAGGTATGACATGACAAGAACATCAAAGAAAAGACCTTCCAAGAAGGATATTGGGCACTGTTTTATGATTCAAGTTTAAATATTTTAAAGGAAAGTTGATGAAAAGATGGTTAGGACCTTACACAATGATTTTTTTTTTTGATAATGGCGTAGTTCAAATCAGAACCATAGATGAGGAAGGAATCCCCTTGCTTGTCAATGGTCACAAACTTAAAATTTACAAGAAGCCTTTGTCAATGGAAAAGTTTATAAATTCAATAAGAAGAGAGGTGTATGTGATGGGAAATTCCATAGTTTCCCACACCTTATAAAAAATAAAAAGAAAAAAGAATAATCTTGTGTGTTGAAAACCTTGATGGAGGCAGCTCACTTGCTAAAAAAAAAGAGAGAATAAAGATCCATGGGTGAAAACCTCTTTGAGGTGCCCAAGGAAAGTTTGTGGGTTGTAAACCTCCATGGAGGTAGCCCACTTTCTTTCAAAAAAAAAAAAAAAAAAAAACATCTGCATCTCTGTGTTTTCTGTGTTCGTTGTTTTGCAGGTTGTTAATGGTTTCTGAAAACACAAGGAAGCATTCATCTTCTTTTCCCTTCTTCTATCTTACCATCCATCCCATCATTCACTCCATTCATCTTCATAACTTCCTCCATCACCTCTGTTAAAGTGTGTTTGGTGCACGTATGTACGAAATCACACCAACTTAAGGGGTGTGGTCTACCCACTTAAGTTATTGGTAACAGGTAGGAAAATAAGTGGAGTCAAGAAAGTTAGTGGAACAAGATAGAATCATAAGCATACTAGATAGAGAAATAGCATGCACATATAAACTAAAACTAAAATAAAATTAAAACAAATAAACACGAGCTTTGAAAAGAGTTAAACGACAACAATAATATGAACAGTGGCTCTTGGCCCCTCTTATTGAGCGCCGGTAGGAAAATAAGAGTGACACTTTACCCTCTTGCCAAAGGGCCTCTAGAACATGGGTTCTAAGTCCCGATGAAAGGATGTTTTTACCCCAAGCTTGCCTCGGTGCAAAGTCTTCCTCTCTCTCTACTGTGGTGGACTGAACTTGTTGGATGGCCAAAAGTTGAGTCCCCTCTATCTTCAGCTCTGGATCACACATTGCTGGTATTGCTTGGGCAATTCTGGCCAGCATAACAATGTGTTCACAAATTCTTCATATAGGAGAATTCAAATCCTCCTTCCCTCTCTTGGTACATTGTGGATGGTGACCCAAGAGAGGGGTATGATTCCTTTGTGTAATACAAATATTCCATTGTGTGCTCACTTGATTTATAAGGAGGATTTGGTGGCTGTCCTTAGGCGGCTTCAAGTGAGGAATCACTTTTCCTATGCTTTGTGTGGTCCCAAAAAGTGACATTTCACCACTCCCAGGATTGCGCGCATTTAAGGTCCGTTAAGTCCCTATATTAATAGTGTAGTCCCTTATTATGTTAGTGTAGCCCCCATTATTGTTATTGTTGTACCCCTATAACCCCCATATTGTTATTAGTGTGCCCTTACATTATTATTGTTAGGTCGGCTAGGGTTACATTGTGGCCCTATGGAATCCTATATATAGAAAGGAGGTTTTGTCATTTGTATCATCCAAGAATTGTTCATTCATGTAATGTATTGGAGGTTACCCCCTTGAAATGGCTTATTTATAAGACGTTGATATCTCTTTTCTTCTATTTTTGGATCTGGTTTCACAACATTTGGTATCAGAGCCTTGGATTCTAGGGTTTTGCTGCACCGAACATGTTATCGTGGCATTTGCGCTATAAAATTTTTTCTACGAAGGTTAAGAAGCTGAAATTTTTAGAGAGCGAAGCTGAAATCTTGAGGAACATCGCCACAAAATTTAAGAGCCTGGTTCGCAATATTTTCGGAGATATGATCTGTGGAAGTTAGGTCTTTTTCAGGCTCCATAATTTCATCTCAAAGAGGTGATCGTGGAAAAATATTCATAACTCTCTCACTGAGCATTGGATTGGAATGGCTATAATTACACAGACTTTAGTTTCTTGTCTATCAATTTCAAATCCAAAGGAGAAAACAATGACACGTGGCAAGTCACACAAGTTTTCTCTACTAAACTAGTCCATAATTAGGTCATCGTAGGATATTGGGCATAAATTTGTCTTTAAGAATCCAAATCAGGTTAGACCTGTGGCATTCGAAATAGGATTTAGAGGGATACCTTAGAGCCAAATTTCAGATATTGAAGATCTGAAATCACAAAGATAATTCAGTTTCAATATCGAGCTCCTCAAAAGCAAGAAAAAGGTGTGTATTTTTTTTGAATTACATAAGTCTCGTTTGAAAAAAATTAGTTTGAATTTATTCCAAGGGCATATTGAAGAATAGATATCAGTATTGGGTTCCAAAATTCCCCCTAAAAATAATTCCATACCCATTGAGCCCTCAAAAATCTATACTATGATGCATGAAGATGAAGAATTGCAGTATGAGATATCAAAATTACGGTACCAAGTGCAACAAATTTCGATCTTACGAAGAGAAATCGAAGATGACATAGATGGTTTAAAAATAGAAATGGAGGCTAATTTGGATGGTTTGAAGGATCAAATAATAGCTAATATGGATGATAAATTAGTGGAAGATCACATCGAGCATCAACAACAAGTTCTCCAACTCTCAAAGGATAACCTAACTTTGGTGCAGAATTTAATGAAACAACAGGAATATCAACATCACATCGAAAGAAGTTCTGAAGCAGTCACAAAAACAAGAACTTGACAAGTACGATCAATTTCAGAGTATCTCAGCAAGTGGAAGAACTTTCCTGTAGAAGATTTCACATAGGAGGATGAGAATTTTATACAGAAGCATCAAGAAATAATCAAGAGTTGAGGACAACAATTGTTTGAAGGAGAGGGGCATGTTACGTCCCTATATTAATAGTGTAGCCCCTTATTATGTTAGTGTAGTCCCCCTTATTTTTATTATTGTACCCCTGTAACCCCCATATTGTTATTATTGTGCCCTTACATTATTATTGTTAGGTCGGCTAGGATTACATTGTGGCCCATGGACTCCTATATATCGAAAGGAGGTTTTGTCATTTGTATCATCCGAGAATTGTTCATTCATGTAATGTATTGAGGTTTTCCCCCTCGAAGTGGCTTATTTCTAAGATGTTGATATCTCTTTTTCTTCTATTTTTGAGTTGGTTTCTGTGAGGTCATAAGGTACTCTTCACCGAGATTTTGCGCAAAAGCATTTAGGACTTGTTCAAATTTGATTTTTCCTCAGACCTTAGAGATTTTTAAATACTTTCCAGATTTTGTAATGTCTTCCAGTCCTGTAAATCCTTCCTCTTCACATTAAATAATTTCGTCTTCTATTGTATGATTTTCCAGTGTCAACAGTTTCCCCTAATGTGTGAGGTCTAGGAAGAACTATATAGCCAGAATACATTATAGTTTATTTTTTGTATATCGTGTGTAGAGAGAGAGAGACTTGCATGAAGCTTGGAATTGAAAACACCCTGCACCGTTTCCAAGAATGACCATGTCCTAAGGGACCCCTGTAAGCAAATATAATACAATACATATACAAATTTTCTACGAGGCGGGCATGTCCCATGCTCGTGATGTTCTGGCTAGTTAAAAAAATCTATATGATAGATATATGCTATGCCTGTATCACTGATACGGTAGTGATCTGGTGGTTGCTGCCGACAACTGCTGACGCCCTCTAGGGCGTTTTTTCTTTGACAATAGGTGGGATGTGGTACCCATATGCATAAACTTGGCATGGCATGTAGCTACGCATTGTACACAATGGCGCTAGTTGGGACCATCCCGTGTAAGCATTGCTGAAAGAGACACTTATGGAGGCACAGGTCTTCGACGAATTTGATCAAAGCGCAATGGTTGTAAGGTACGATACCATCTTGACATGAAAGATTTTGTTGTATTTGAATGTTAGGAGGATCGATGACATCTATGGGTAATGATGTCTCCCATAGTGCCACCTGAGGATGCCCCTTTTATGGAGAGGGGTAATCCAATGTGCAGCTTCCTTTTTGGAAAATAGGTGTCGAAGTCGACAAAAAGGAAGCCTCAACCGAATGAGGGGTCACCGACATGAGGGTTCGGGGACATGGATGTGATGGGTTTAACATAGGCATGTTGGCGAGGGGTGACTGAAAACTGATGATAGGGATTTAGTGGCTCGAGGTCAGAGTATACTAAGCAACGTGGTGGTATTCATAGTCATTTCTGATGGGGAAATCACTAGAGTCGGTAGGACTTCTAGGGCGGGTATAAACTGGCTATGCATGTCATGGTGGCTTGTTTGTGGGGGTGTAATAATCTGACCAATTGTGTTTAGGGACCACTGACATGGGAGAAAAATATGGATGAGAGGGTGGGGGGACGTAGTGCACTATTTGTAGTCTTTGTACACTTACCAAAAGAATAAAATAATGGGGTTTGGTTTGTATAAAACACAGAGTTGGGTCCCCAAAAACATGAAATTTTTCACTCACTGATGTTGTGAGGAAGGCATTTTGCTGAGGGTGGGGGCCCCATTGGTTGGTTTCATGTGTGGGGTTGATGAAGCGGATGAAAAATCATCCCATATGGGATTATGTTGGTTGAGGTATGGTGGGCCAAATGCGAAGCGCGGTAGTGCGCTTTTGATCTGATTGTACAACCTGATCATCCGGGAAAGGGTTTTTAGCTTGTATGATAAACTTGACCTTATGCATGGTGAATGGATGGGCATCAGGTGCTTCCTGGACTAACGTGGTATGGCCATGGTGTCACTTTTGCTGTGATATATGGTATACTGCGGGTGACGAGCGCCATGGAGGGGAGGCTCTATCGACCAACAGGGATGTTTATCATGTGCAGGTTGAGGTGATGATAAACACGGTCAAATATGAGGACCCTATGGTTGATTTCTAATGGAGAAATGATGTCAGGATATGCAGAGTTTCCTGGGACTCTATCATGCTGGGGGTAGAATGATACCTACTCTGGAACTTTCAGTAGATGGCGTTGTGGATGGTTTGTGAGCTTGTCCTACAAGAACAACTACCTCAAGTCAAAGCTTCTTCTTTATCAAATATGATTGAAATTCATGAGCTTTAAAAAAGAAGATGAGAGAGGGCATATACTTAGGTCTTATTATATATATATATATATATATATATATATATATATATATATATATATATATTTTAATTATTTTCGGGGGTACGAATGTGTGGCATCGACTCTGTTCGTTACGGAGTGCTAATCATGATGTAAATTATGGCTCAAAGAATGGACCTTTTGATCTCTTGTTATGGTCCTCCCATGCTTTTGAAAAGGGCGATATATGGGTGAATATGGCCCTAGTTCAATTCATTTGTACTTTCTGAGTTCTTGAGAGGTCAGAAGCTTCTGAGTAGCAGTTCTTGCCGTTGCAATCAGCCTGAGCACCAAGGATTAGTGATATCATGCCCAAGTAATATCCATGAAATCCTGCACTTTAATTTTTTCAGTTTGATGGTGTTGGGGTCTGTACAGACTAGGTTTGTACAGACTCTGAGTGTTTTTTTTCCCTAGATTGTGCAAGCGATCAGGGCAAAAGCGCACCCTTTGTGTGCAGTTTCCAGGAATAAGCACTCTAAAAGTGCTCTGTTCACCTTCTTTGGCATGCCTTAAGTGCGCCTATGGAAAATATAGGCACACCCTAAGCGCGTCTGTCTGAGAAATGGGCGCGCAAAGCCGAGGCGAAAATATTTTTGGATTTTGCCTATTTTTTATGTTTTTTCTGTTACTGATGGGTACCTATTTTGATGACAGGTTGTTGTGGAGGGATCGGGATTGGCCCAAGTTCTGAATAGCATTAGCTGCTGATGTTGGGGTGTGCCATCATCTGGCACAATGGGCGCTCCTAAAGTTCATAGAGAACGAGCTTCTTCGATCACAGGAGCGATTGCTACACTACTTGATTCGACACTGGCGCAGGAGGCGCAACATGTTCGTGTTGCATGGGATGAACTTGGTCATCTGTCCTGGGACGAATGTGTATTTTGTGACTGGGTTACTACCTCATGGTGAGGCACTGAGGTATCCACTCCCTTCCAGGAGAGTGGATCTGGAGAGGTATCAGTGATGTCACTGTGGTGGGGCACTTCTTACAGAGGGGTGCATCAACATTGCATCCATGATAGATTTAGCAGAGCGATGTGCTCTGGCAGTGATTGTGTGACTTGCAAGGTCGTCAGATCCACATTGGGCATCAGGCCCACAGATTGGAGTATTGTGCCATTTGATGTCCGGGCATTTCTATGATTTTTCCCTTTTTTGCTATGACGGGATGTTGGCGCAACTCAATAAGGTCCATAGTGGATCGAAGCTGTTTGCGTACGCCAAAATTTTGTGCAACATTATGTACATGAGGGTAGTGCTGCTGAGGCCAGTGGTGGTAGTGCCTCCTGGGGGGCCACGGGAGCCTCGTATGAGGAGGTGGGCTCCGGTGATTCCGCGAGGTGGTGGTGGCATGGTGGGGCGTTATTGGAATGCCATGAGAGAGGCCTGGTTCGAGGTGAACCCACAGATGTTATTGCCATTCCCATATGCGGGATGAACTTCTGGGGGATACAGATATGGGTCTCCCTCTTGGTTATGCTTAGGGGCCAACAGGTATGTTTTATATGTTTTATGCATTTATTTGAGTATATATGTGCTTATGTGTTTTTCTAGTGACACTGACATAGTTTTGGTTACTCTTGCAGATGTTGGCGAGGTGGGTCACCCCATGGCTAGGTTGGTCGGCCACGGTCCTCTTCAGAGGCCTAGGGGCGATCTCAGAGGACAGGGAGAGGTGCTACTGGAAGGCCTGGTGGTGGACTTGGTGGTGGTGCTAGCCCTTCAGGAGAGGGTAGCAGCTCGGCCGGTGCTGAGGCTGCGGCCGAACAGGCTCATGCCGATGCAGAGGTAGCACATGTAGATACGTCAGAGGCTTGTATTGCGAAACTGACTGCTCGGGTGTCAGTACTCGAGGATGCCTAGGGTCGAGTGGACCGCTTGACCCAGGGGATGACTGCTTGGGGTTTTATGGATGATCTTGAGGAGGTCTGGTTGGAGACTGTGATGGCTTGTTTTACGTCAGATGGTAGTCTCAGTGGTGATGATAGCTCCAATGGTGGCACCAGAAGAGGTTGTGGGTCTAGGTGCCCCTCTTAGGGGGGCACTTCCCTAGAGTATACTTGTACATGGGGAAAGCACCCATTATGAGGATGATTCCCCTATTTTTGACAACTTTTTTGTATCTTTGGGTTGGATTTTGGATCAGCGACACTATTTTTGTACTCAGACATATACGTTGTGATATATATATATATATATATGAGAGAGAGAGATATTTTTTGCGGCTATACATGATGTGTCACCTATTGTGGTTTATGGATGATGTTATGCTGATGGATATCTATATTTTTGGTTTTTATGTATGATGGCTTATTTGAGATGCATTCCAGTTTAGAATAGTTTTGGCTATGCAATCAGCTACTTGGTTTTGACTCCTTGGTACATGTGTGAATGTAATATAGTCAAATTGTCTGCTTAATATTTTTGCACTCAAATATTTTCTAAACATATGTGTATCTCTTGTCTCAAATGTTTGGTTTAACTGTGACACTACTAACTGGGAATCGAGGTAGACATGAATATGTTGTATGCCCTGATGGAGGGCGTCACACATAATTCTGATGAAGACGTCATATTCTACTTGATTGTTTGTTGCTGAATCGATGCACACACCGTTTGTGCTGAGTGGCGATTGGTCAAGGTGATAGATGACCCAAGAAGCTGCAGCTAAACTTTGAGACCATCTTGATGCTCCATCAGCAATCCGAAATAAGATTCAGGTTGGTGATCCATGGTGACACTTTGAGCGTGTTTAATAAGTCTTTTGGTCAAAAATGTCAGTGGTTAGGTTTGTGTACGTTCACTCTAGGGAAGGGCTGTCTTGGCCCTTATGGGTAAAATTTCTTGAGGTAAAGGCCTTTGACAAGGTTGCTGAGCCATGTCACATCTGGTTCCATCAAGATGTATGCTTCCTGTCGGAGGCAATGTTTGATGATGTAGGGTCCTTTCCACAAGGTTTCGAACTTTCCTAGCCCTGGCTTCTTTTGCGACATCACAGTGGAGGACTAATTCTCCCTCGGTGAATGAGTGAGGGTTGATGTGGCGGTTGAATTATTATTTTACCCTTTTCTTATGGGCCTCGTTGTGTTGTAGCGACTGTCGTCGACTTTCGTCGACGAGCTCTAGTTGTACTAGGTGTTGTTCTAGAGGTTGTGTATCATCAAGCAGTTCGATGGCGATGTGAAAATTTGGGATTTCGCGTTCTATGGGAATCACGACCTCGACCCCGCATACCAAGTGGAAGGGAGTGAAACTAGTGGATGTCTTTATATCCATGCGGTATGCCCACAGGGCAGAAAATATCATGTGGTGCCAATTGGTTTTATGGTTATTCACCATACGTTGTAACATCGTTTTGAGTACTTTGTTTATAACTTATACCTGTTCGTTGGACTGGGGATAACATGGTGAAGAAAATTCATGGATGAATACGAGGTGGTGAGATAGCTCCTGAAAAACTTCATTCTCGAATCGTTTCCCATGTTTGAAGACTAACTCTTTAGGGATGCTGAACCAGGCGATCACGTGGTTAAACATAAATTGAGTGGTAGTTTCTGCTGTGTTGTCGTATGTAGGCATGGCCTTAACCAACTTGGTGAAATAATTGACAGCCACAATGATGTATTTATGGTTTCTCGATGAGACGGGGTTGCAAGTCATGAAGTTAATCCCCCATTTACAAAAGGGACTGGTGACAATGACAGGATGCAGAGGAGCGGGAGGTGCTCTTGCTTTTTGGGTGAAGTGTTGGCATTTTTCACATCCTTTGACTACTGTGATGTAGTAGAGAAATAGGGAGGGCCAAAAATATCCTGCCTTTGGGCAGTGGCCATTCCAGATAGGTGGCCGCCGCAAGCGCCTCCATGGTAGTCATTAAGGGCTTGTTCTGCTTGGTCATGAGTGAGGCAGCGCCGTAAAATGGTGTCGATGCCTCGTCAATATAAGACATCTCCCATGAGGAGATATTGGGGGGGCCTACTGGCATATGCGTTGACGGTCATCTCGAGTGAGCTGAGGTTTGAACTTTTAGATTCACAGGAACATGAGAATGTCTCCGTACTAAGGGTCATCAATTTCTATGAACACTACAAGGAAAAGACCCTCTAGCGGAGGTTATAAAGGAGTTTTTTAGTGTTACAAACTTGGCCAAAATTTTCAAAAAAACATTTGCTACAACATCCGTTTATGGTTACGGAGGTTTTGGCGGAGCTTTTAATGGAAATTCAACACAACTAAAAAAAATGGGCGGCCGGAGGTTATTACTGATGTTTTTTCATCAGTGCGCTACTCTGCCTTTAACGCACCAGTGCGTACATGTTGATAGTGCCCCGGGGCTGCGTCAGTCCAACGCACTGGGACGTTTAGGTGTAAAACCGCATCGGGCGTAGTGTTGGTCATACAATGCATGGGGCCATTCTAATTGGTCTTGGGACTTGTGTGGTGCCCATAGGTCGTATCAATGCACCGGTGCGCCGTATCACAGAAAGGCACCGAGATTTATAATTGGTATCAGTATTCGTGTGGTGCCCATAGATCGTAAAAATGCACCGGTGCTTATAGATACGTAAATGCCCCGGTGCGCAATATCACACAAACGCACCGATATTGATAACTGGTATCGGTATTTGTGTAGTTCCCATATATCGTATAACGACACCGGTGCGTATAGACACATAAACACACCGATGTACAGTTACTGACAGACATCGGTTTTCATGTTGTATTTTTTAGAAACATCGACCTGTGACAATCCAATTATTGTGATTGTTTTAAATTCATTATTCATCAAAAGTCGACACATCTTATAACAATATTCATATTAATTACATTTTTATTAATGCATTTGAATGTGATGTTTGGATTAATTTGTTATATCATATCATAATTATTATGGTTTTTTAAAATTCATTATTCATCAAAAGTCGACACATATATATCTTATAACAATATTCATATGAATTAAATTTTTATTAGTGCATTTGAGAACGACAATAGAGAACGCAATAGAATAAATTAAAACATATTTTATGATTATATATATATATATATAAGACAATCTTTATCATATAAAATGGGACAGTTATTGGTATCCTTTTGTCTTTCAATTGGGACACTATGTTCATTACATTAAACAAAATGTTTGATTTCACAGACATATATATTTCAAAAAATAAAGTGCCTTGCTTTGATATCTAAACATAGTGATCATCATTCTTCGCTTGAACTGTTGTCATTGCTAGAGCTACTTCCATGACTTGGGTTATTTTCAGGAATGTTTTGTTCATGGCGTTGATTATTTTCGTCTTCTTCACCTTCCATCTACAAACATAAAAATAAACTGAAATGAGTGTATATACATTGGTGAGAATAATGAAAATTGCAATATTAAATAATATACATCAATGTAAATCGAAAATAAAAATGATGTACCATAGCAACAATTGACTCATAAATTATACACATTCTTTCAAAACCATGTACCATGCCATCTTTCAAAATTTCATCTGTTGGCGCAGTTCCATACTTTGTTTCTTGCAAGTTTTATACCCCATAACAAATCATATATTTAATATAAAAGATGTTTTTGTTCTATTAATTATAGACGGAGCTAAGTAAAACAAGATCGATAGATGCTTACAAATTTCACAATTAAATTCTAATATGCCAACATATACTCACAACCCATATTTAACCCAATTTCAATCAATTCGTCTAATGGTTCTTCTTTGTATGTTAGCACCTGTTTGAAGACATTCAATGATGATTTTTGTAAAAAAACTTAAAAAATACAAAAATGAAATCTAGTTAAGTTGTTATAAGGAAGTAACAATTACTCACAAACTTAGAGATCAACCATTTTCTTCCTTTTCGTCCTGTTTTATGTGTTGAATGGGTTCCATTTTATTTTCTTTTCTGCAAGAAAATTCTTGAAAATTAATATTTAGTGCTAAACTGTTTATTTATTGTATCTAATGATCGAAAAATTCAATGATTACATATTACATTTGAAGCATGTTGTTGTTGTTGGAAAGAATATCTATACATTCGTTTCACTAGATCCCTCAAACTTTTGTAAAAGTTTTTCCCCTTTCGTTAACTTCCAGCACCACTCCAGATGAGCTAAGGAGCAATTGATTTTCATTTGCATGTTCTATTTTTTTCTTTTCTTAGAACAACATTCATTTTCTGAGTTATTGGTCCCTGTACAACATTAAACAGATGTGAATTAGTAGAATGTTTGACACATGTTATCTAATAATTTTAAGTATATTATTAATGATAATTAAAAAAATAAACTCATATTGGATCGATATTATTTTTTCATTCACCTGATTCATCCTTTTGCAATTTTTCCATTAAACTTTTATGCTCTTCTGGTCCTAGATCAGAAATAATCATATCGAGCTTCATCATTTTGTGGCTCTGCATGATACACAGTAAACAATACATATTAGTTAAACTTATATATAGTTCAAAAATAATATTTTTAATTAAGAATTTACAAAGAACTTGTATTTTTTGCTTTTCTTGATGTATTAACAGTATTTTTGTTACTTGATCTCTTGTCAGACATTTCTTTATCAATCTGAAACCTATACCATATCATTCATTAATATATTTATAAATAAATTCTCAACTTTTTAGGTAGAAATAAATCTCAAGGTACCGGTGCACCTTTCACGAGGTCCACACCGCCGCTGGTGCGTGGGGACATTAACAACGCATCGAAAAACAATATAATACACCATACGGTGCGTTGGGTATTGTAAATGCACCGCAAAAAACAGTGTAATTGACCTAACGGTGCGTGGGGTATTATAAACGCACCACAAAAACGGTGTAATACGTCGTACTGTGCTTTCCTAGTTAAATGGAGCACCGGTGCCCTATTTCAGATTTGGCGCACGGATTTAGAAAAAATGTTTTCATTTTTTTTTACTATAGTACTTTCGCGGTGCGTTGTATAACACAGAGCACCGGTGCGGTATAGTAGGCAGGGCGCACTGATAAAGAAAAATCCATTTTTTCAAAAATTCACGCAATGGCTGAATGGATTGGGATCCGACTATGCAAGTTGTCCCGTGGGTTGGACGTCAATTTAAAATGAAAAACCCTAATTCTGAAATCACAGAAATAGGGATAAGAAAGGGAAAAAACAAAAAAATGAAGGGTTTAGGGTAAAAATGGATAAACTGCAGAAAAAGTAAAAAAAATAATCAAATTTAATCACGAGATGGTTTCAAATTCGATGATACAGGGTTTGAATCACTAGACGTTTGGTTTCTGATTGTTTGAATACTTCTGTTCGAATGTATTTCGCTGCTCCACAGTGTCCTCCTGCTCTCTTGCTCCAGGTTGTCTCCTGCAAATATATGGCTGAAAATTTTAACAAAAATAGTGAAATAATGAAAAGTGTTTAGTATTTAAAGAATTGTTTTATGAAATTAGATTTTCGAAAATATTTTTCCACCCATTTTTCAAATTGCCGTTTTTTTTTTTCACTTAAAGAAAATAGAGTTGCGTTTTTTTGTTTGTGTTTATTCGTTACTGGTGCGGAAGAGTTGTGATGCACCGGTGCGTCTTATTTATACGACGCACCGGTGCGTGTTAGGATGATAAGCGCACCAGACTGTATGAAGTTCTTTTTTTTGTATGTAAGATCATAATAAAATAATGATAATTATAAGGTACATGAATTTATTTTCATTATTTTCTAAACTTTATTATGTTACATAAATTCATATTATTCTAGATTTGTTATTTTACAATTATTTTCAAATTTACAAATTTAAGTATTTTAATAAAGTCAATTCACATTAATACAATTAAAATTTTCACATTAATAGAATTAAAAATTTACAAATATTTTACATTAAAAGTACAATAGTTACAATTAGAATTAAAATTACAATTACAATTTTACATTAATTTCACATACATGAATTACGATTAGAATTAAAATTACAATTTTAATTTTACATACAATTACATTTACAATTTTACATAGAATTACATTTACAATTACAATTACAATTTTACAAATATTTTACATACAATTTAATTAAAATTACAATTACAAATACAATTACAATTTTAGAATTTTACATACAATTACATTTACAATTTTACATAGAATTACATTTACAATTTTACAAATATTTTACATACAATTCAATTAAAATTACAATTAAAAATACAATTACAATTTTAGAATTTTATATACAATTACATTTACAATTTTGCATAGAATTACATTTACAATTACAATTACAATTTTATAAATATTTTACATACAATTCAATTAAAATTACAATTACAAATACAATTGCAATTTTAGAATTTTACATACAATTACATTTACAATTACAATTTTATAATTTTTCAAATATACAATTACAATCATTTTAGAATAAATTAAATATTACAATTACAATTAAAATTTACATTAATAAATATTTTACATACAATTACAGTTTAAATTACAATAAGTACGAATACAAATACAATTTTACAATTTTACATACAATTAAAATCTAAATTACAATTACAATCATGACATAATATTTAATAAATATCATGGCCATTTAATATTAAATTAATTAATAAACATCATCACGATCATGATAACCATCGTACAAACATCATATTCGACTAATAAAGACATTCAAACATCAAATTAACATTATATATTAAGATCATCACAACACAAACATAAAATATACATCTCAATATGTCAAATAACTCATGCTATCACATATACACATCTACCTGCAAGCTAAAAATAAAATGAACATATCTAACATGGCCTTACAATATGCACCACATCATGATGGTCACCAACATGAAATTAAGTACAACTGCAACATGAACATAAAATATATATATATATATATAACTGAATAACGTTAAAAATATACAACTGTAATATAAATGTCATGGATCAGGCACTGGTGGTAGTATAAAAACATCAATAGCAGTACTACAAGTGGATGCCTGCTCAGTAAAGCTGGGTGCAACCTCGACAATCGATGGTCGAGCCTGCTCATGATCATGATCACTAGTACTAATGGATGCATCCGCTGGTGGTAGTACAACATAAATATGAGCAGTAGTAGTGGAGGCCTGCTCAGTGAATAGTGCAGCCTCGGTGGTTGATGGTCCAGCCTGCTCATGATCATCATGACTAGTATTGATGGATGTAGCTGTAGGCTGCTGACTGGACGTGGCCCATGGTCCAGCCTCATCTCCGTGATGACTGTCAGATGCTGCCAGTGGAGCGTCATGCTCATCAGGCGCGTTTCGAGGTGAACGATCATGAGATGCATGTGAGTCGCTGCTCGTAAAATCATGTCCATCACGTGCCACAACTCGAATACGCCTATAGCTACGGACAGTCCTCCTTAGTCGTGTAACAGCTATCGTAGCTCCTACGACATGCCGCATCAGGCCATAGATGTCACGTGGAATGCCACTCCACATCCGTAACAACCTATCATTGGCCTGTATGTCTCTGTAATGAGCGGGCATGATGCCCGCATCAACAATCAATGCACAGAGTTGGTTGGCCAACTCCATCCTATATCTGGTCTCAGGTCGACCACGCCTAGCAAAAGGCGGCACCGATGCACCATGATGAGCAGGAGCAAGTCTCTTTGCTACACCGGGCTCATCCTCATCATGATCATGCTCGACATCATCCATATCCTGATCGTCATCATCAGGATCCACACCTAGATCATGTGGTGGACCCGACATCTCCTTGCCATCAAAAGAGCCAATGTCTGCCAAATATATAGTACAAGTACACGAAAATAATTAGGAAATTTCATTACACAATTTAATAAAAAAAAGTTAATTAAGAACATGTTAGAATAAATATAAATAAAACAATAATATTACCTCTATCATCTGGCAGCTCATCAACTGTGAAGAGGATGATGGGACACCCTCGCCAATCTAAGCCAGCATAAGGACATGGAATCAAAATGAAGGGATGCAACCCGTCAACACTGGCTATTAAGTCCAGTGAATCATGTGATACCCTGGCTGGAAACAAAGTGTCTCCCCTCTTGGGCATCATCTGCCCCCACATGTGCATCCGGGCCTCAAACATTGGCCTACGAGGCTGTCAAAAAAACTAGGTCTCATCTATGGAAACCTCTCAAAAAATAAACAAAACAACTTTTAAGCAAAAGGGAAGTTGACCCTCCCTTGTGCATGAGCATGAAATCTATCTAAGGCTGTACAAAACTGCCGCAAAAAAATGGTAGACCACCTGAAAAATCGTGGCTGCTGTACTAAAGAATCAACATAATATAAAAGCGAGCAACGAATGCATTGCCTGTCACTATTGTTGTGCAAAATGGTTGAAATGATAAGGGAGAGGCACTGCACGTCCTGTCTACCAAAAGCACCTATACGTAACTGACCTCCAGGTACCTGAAACTCTGAAGGAGACAATACTTGTGCTCCAATGTATCTCTAGGAGTAAACTAACTGACTCCCTGCTGTACAACCAGCTGACACGTTTGGGAATGAGGGAAAATCCACCCCTCTCCTCGATAGTCCTATAATAAAATAAATATCCTCCTCAGTGGGTGTGTACCACTGGTCAGGACCAACCTAAAAAGCCTGTCGGTGGGCATTCCACCTGCGGATAAGATATCTCAAAAACACACTATGCACCTTTAGGGAAGTAGCCTCCTCATAGAACTTGAGGAGGCCTACCTGCCTAAGGATCTCCTAGGTATCTGCAGTAATAAGGCGAGGGTATGCATCTCTCTCCCTCTCTCGAGCCTCCCATTGGTGAATCATGTCATACTGTTCAGCCTGTTGTTGTTGCTGTTCCTCCTTTTCTCTCTGAATCATTGCCATATTAAAAAATTATTTTATTATTAAAACATACATGTATTTAGGAATAAACATATATATATATTTTTGAAAAAAAACAAACAGACAAGTTGGTGCGCCATAAAAACAGTCACGCACTGGTCGCAGTGTGTCTTAAGAATGTAGAGCACCGGTCCCGGTGCCCCTAATGATATACAATGCACCAGCCTCGGTGCAACTGTCTATTTTTCAAGCACCATTAACTTCATTAAAGTTCAGAATAGTGGTGCGCTGACTGAAATATATGCCCCGACGCGTATAGTCGTGTCAGTGCACCGACTTCATGACAATTACATAGCTGATGGTGTGGTCTTTTACCTGACTGCACCGTTGACCCTCTCGGAATCGAGAATGCTGTGCACTGACATACACTGGGGCGGATAATTCCGTCAACGTACCGCACTATTATTACCGTGGTCAACAGTGTGCCTGGACAAATGAGCGCACGGCCTTTTATTTTTTTATTTTTTATTTTAAAATTATTCGGGGCACCTTTCGATACCGCCCTAGAAATGGTGTAGATACCATTAGCACCGGTGGCGATGCAACTTGTAAATTTTACAAGCAGCACCGCTATCCGATGTGAGCCGAATAGATCTGGTGCACTGCGTGACAATTTTTTTTTTTTTTTACTGGTTATTTTAAAGTTTATTTCAATTTCTAATCTGCTAAGAGGATTAATTATGGAAAAACTAGAAAAATACCTGTACATTTCACCGTCGAGGAGGCATATTGGCTGTAAATTTTGCAAAAGAAAAATTTCCCACCGTTTTTCAAAATGCAAGCTGGAGATTGGTGGCCAATGCAGAGAAGCAATGTGTGCAATGGGTGCAATGAGAGCACCGATGTCATGGCGGCTCAGACAAGGGGAAATGGCATCGGTGCTTGAGAGCTTTGGAGCACTGAGGAAAGTGAAAAATGAAGTTTTTTGGCCGTAATTTTTTTTATTTAACCCTGTTCCGCTGCGCGGGGTTTTATAGGCGCACCGATACGCTTACCTACAACTGCACCGGGCTGTGTCAAATTTGGCACATTGTTTATAATGCACTGGGGCGGTTCCTTAACACCACACCGGGATGTTTCAGTTTCGGCGCGAAATTTTGATGAGGCACCAGGGCGGAAAATCCGTAAAGCGTTGGTGCGGAATAGTCGTAAAGCACCGGTTTTTGGGCCTTAAGTTTTTTTTTATGTAACACTATTCTGGTGCGTGTAGTTTATCGGCACACCAATGCTCTTGGATAATAATGCACCGACGCATTTTTGTTTTGGCGCAGTGTTTTATGATGCATCGGCACGGAAGAGTGGTGAAGCACTGGTGCGTTAGAGTGATAGGAGTCCCCGGATGTGTGTGTACATCGCGCAAGCTATCCGGTGCGCCGATGTCTCGTGCGCACCGGTGCGGTCTATGGTACCGGTAATTGAGAGCTCAGAAGCACTGGAAAAATGAAAAATACGGGTTATTTTGCTGTAATTATTTTTTTAAAATATAACCCTTTAGCAGTGCGCGTTGTTTATAGGTGCACCTGTTCTATTTCTTACAAACGCACCAGTTGGTTTGTGTTTTGGTGTGATGTATTATGTTGGACTGATGCAGTTTCTTTCTACCTCACTGGGTGGTTTTGGTTTTTTTCGCGGTGTTTTGTAATGCACCGATGCGGAATATCTGTGATGCACCGGTGCTATAGAATAATAAGACACACTAGGCGTGTGTGTATGGAGTGCATGGTGTCTAGTGTGCCAATGTTTTGGTCTGCACTAGTGCTTTCTCGGTTCAAGTGCACCGGGGAGACGTGTAATGATAAGCACACCGAGAGGAAACCATTCGCAAAACCCTCTGCCCGCAAACCTCCTTTAGTAACCTCCACTAGAAATGGAAGTATGGGGCATTTTTCTATGGGGTTCCTCAAAAACATCCGCTAGAGGGTATTTTACTTGTAGTGGAAGAAAAGGTGTTCATTTGGTAGTAAGTAGTTCACTGGTGATCCCTTGGTATCTCTTGGGAGGTCCGTAATGAACTATGCTAAGGTAAGCACCTTTTTTCTTTTGGGGGAGAAAAACTGTAAGTCATATTCTTGGAGAATGATTATCCAGTGGGTGTACTTATGGTTCATTAGGCGGAACGTGAGCAAGTATTTAATGGGATTAATATTTGCAATGACCATATTGGTTCTTAAGATGATGTACTGGTGAATTTTTTGGACTGCATAAATTAATGCTAGTGCAATATTTTCTTCAGCTCATATCTTAATGTTGGGCCCGATAAGGTTTTGCTGACGTAGTAGATTACGTGCTCCTTCCCATCTGGGCTTTCCTGGATCAAAACTCCGGCTAACGCGGACTCAGAAGCTGATAGATACAGGATATAATCTTTGTCATAGTCTGGGGGATTGATGAGGGGTGCTGAAGATAATGTTTCTTTCAGCGCATCGAACGCCTGTTGGGAATAATCGTCCCATTTAAATGGGATGTCCTGGTGAAGTAGGCACAAGAACCCTTGAGCATGGGTGGCATAATCTAGGACAAAGCATCTCAGAAAATTGGCCTTCCCCTGCAAGCTTTGAAGTTGCCTGAGGGTTGGAGGTGGTGGTACCTCTTTGATGGCTTGGAACTTGAGGGGGTCCACACAAATGCCTTGTTAGGACACGATAAAACCTAAGAGTCTTCCTGCGCTGATGTAAAAGACACACTTGAGGGGGTTCAAGCATAGGTTGTATTGACGACGTCGTTGGAATACCAATCATAGATTCTCTAGATGGTCTGAGTGCTTCTTGGAGCAGGCGGTCAGGTCGTCCAAGTAGGCGAGGATAAGGTGTACCAAGTCATAAAATATATAATTCATGGCCCTTTGGAAGGTGGCTCCAACGTTTTTTAGGCCAAATGACATTAACTTGTATGTGAATGTGCCCTAGGGGGTGGTGAACATGGTTTGTACCATTCTGTATGGCAGATCTAGATTTGATTGTACCCGAAGAACCCATCCGTGAAGGATAGAGCCTCATGTTCTGTGCAAGCATCGATGACTTGGTCAATGAATGGGGTGGGATAATTGTCTTTAGGACAAGATTTTTTCAAATCCCAAAAATCGGTGCAAACGCGGATAGTGCCCTATTTTTTCATGAAGGGAACAGGGTTGGAAACCAAAGATGTATAGGCGATGGGGTAGATAAACCCAAATTTGTGAATCTTGTCGATTTCTCGCTTTATTGATTTTTCCTTAGATGGGTGAAGTTGACGTTGTTTCTGGCATATTGGGGGTACGTCATTCCAAGTGTCGATATGGTGCTCTACGAAAGTAGGACTAAGCCCATAAATTTCTGAGTAGTCCCACGCGAAGATATCTTGGTACTCTTGTAGAAATTGGGTATAAGAGGTTATTTCCTCTAGAGAGCATGTTGCCGCCATCGAGATTTCTTTGACCTTTGTAGGATTTTGGGATATGTTCACCTTAATGGTAGGTGAGATATTTGACATATTTCCTTCCTCAAATGCATTGAGCATTGGGATGGGGTTTTTGAACCAATCGACTTTTCCTGGTGGGAGGAAATATTTTGATTCGATCGCGTAGATCCCTTGTTCTTTGGTCTTGTTAGGACTGAATGTGTGCTTGGGGAGAAAAAGCGAACGATGATGCATTGCATCCCATGGATAATTTGGCTCCATCATAGCCTCTAGGATATCTTCATCTAAATGAAACAATGACCCAAAAGGGGGATTGTTCCTGCATAAGGTTATGCTGAATGGGGTTAATTTGCACGAAGCTAGTTGAGAGACACGAGAAGGATTCCATCGTCGATGTGGTGGAACCAAACGCGGTTGACAGAGTGCAGATAGATTGGGTCTGCACTGTCGTAGGTATAGATACTCTCGTAGTTGCAGCTGACTTGACACCTATGGTAGATGAGAAGACAACTCGAGTCATGGTTCCGATATATGATGATATGAATCATATATGGTGTGTCGTGTCATCGGCATTTGGTTGGGGTAGAATCTCCCTGGTTGGTCGCCTCTCAGTTGGCAAGCATAGGATGGATCTATCTATCACATCCTCTTGGGTTGTCAAACTATTCATGGTTTCCGATTCTGTACCATCTTCTCGGGAGAGGTGGACTATGGTTGATCACATATAGGCTATTGCTACGCAGAGTATCGGTATGTAGTGACAACGACATACTGGCTGGTTGTCACCACATATCTTACATGAATATGGGACGTCCATATTGGCGCTGTATACTATATGGACTGTATACCATCATTGGAACATTTCCAAAGCTGGGCAGTCAATGATGAAATGATCAAGTTCATCGAAAAGTACACACCTTTCGATTAGGGGAGAGGGTCTGGGGGGGAGCCTTTCAGGTGATTTTTGTTCTTCCTGTAGGTACAGGATGATACGAGGTTCATCCCCGACAGATTGGGTGGGGGGATCCTCTTGATAGGATTGCTTGATGGCATGTAAGGCATCCCTATATCATGGGATCTCTGGAAAATGATGGGTATAGTGCCTGTAGTTGCTACAGAGAGCACATGCGTGATTGGTACGAAATTATTTGCCTTTACCTTTGGTGGTAGGTTCATTTTTATGGAAACACGACGTCGCGATGTCTATTTCAGAGCCAAGGAGTGGTTTTAATTCATCCAGCTCTAGAAAAATATGGGTAGGGTGACCTATTACGTCGCATATGGTGCATACTAGTGATTCCCGTTGTATGGCGGGGGTCACCATATTCTTTCCTCTCTTCTTGGTTTTCTTAGCCGTGATCACCAGTTTTGCAATAGGAATTTCCTTTGCAGGGGTGGTTTCAAGCGTTTCTTGGATGGGTGGGGCCTCCTCGGGACCAAGGGGCTTCAATCGTTTGGCAGTGACATGGGTGGCTCCTATTCCTACAGGGGGAATGAGGTACCAAATTGGTATTGCCAATGATATGTTTGGTAATACCAGTGTTGCCAAAACCTGCTAGGAGACGAAACGAGCTGGGGGGCAGAGGAAAGTGGTTTGGGAGGCAGCATAGGCTAGATAGACTACCGTGGCCGATGACTCAATGCCATCACTACTTGTGTCTGTGTCCTAACTAGATTTGATGCTTGATATGGAAATCATGCACACCGGAGCCCCTATGACATCGGGTGTTGACTCAGGGATTATGGGAGGATTTCCTAGGAATGACCCTATAACAGACAACGTTTTTGACTGGTTGGGGCCATATTCTTGGTACCGTGAGAGAGCATTCGAGGATGTATCTACATAGGGTAGAATTACATCAGTGTTTGTTAGGGGTCTCTTCTCGCTATGCATAAATTTTTCTACAGTAATTATGCGGTCTTCATGGGGGAACATCATGATGCGAAAGACGGAGGAGGCTATGGAAGACATGGCATACATAACTCCGCCCAAGGAGTATATTGTAGTCCAAGTGAGCGTCCAAGACTTCAATTTCTATGTGGACCGTCTTTTCGGCTAAGCAGACTGGGAAATTTTGGTAGAGGCCGACAGGGGTTGAGGGACGACCGTTGTATGCTCTAAGCATGATGACTGAGGGTTTTCGTTCAGGAGATCCTAACTTCTGCCAATTTTTTTTTGACATGATGCATGTGGATGCACCCTCATTTATGACACATCAGTGAATTGTGATATTCTGAACCGACATTGGTATCTAGAAGGCGACCATGGAAGGAATCCTGGGGGTGGCTTTGTCTAAGTCAAAAGCCAATAGGCGTGTATCAGCAGGGTCGATAGCGCCTAACGCAGAAAGTAGGGCTTTCCGTTGTTTTGGGTATGACTGCAATACTTCCAAAGCTAACATAACAGTGGGAGATTATGCTAAATCATCCACGACGCTATAATTATGGACCGCTTTGGAGTAGTTTCCTGCTCGCTTATTGGGTCCCTTCGCCATTTTTGGCAATGGTTCGATAGGCATCTTTGAAATGGTCAAAGGTGCAGTCATTGCACTTGTACTTTCCCTTGATGTATTGATGTCTGGTGGGGTGTCATAATTGTGATTTCATGTTTGGAAAAACATCTCTTCCCCAGTCATGTAGATTTCATGGCTGCTTTTCCCAGAGTTTTTTGGGTTTTGCTACTGAGTGTTGACCATCCCTTGATGGGGGAAAGGTTCTTGTATCACAACTGGTTGCTGGGAAGATCCTCCTTGTCCTCGGTTACTCTGTAGCTTCTTCAACTCAGGGAGATCGAGACAATGGTGAGTATAATGGCTGTACTCACCACATATCAAACAAGAATGGTTTGTTTGGAGAGGTTGCATTTTTCTCTGCTGCTAAGCATTGCTTGGCTCCTTGCTCTGATTTTGGTTGGAGTTGCCTCCAGCCTGGGATCGCGAAGGACATTGCTAGTTGTTGCCCCCTGTCCAGGGTTTCCTTTTGGCTTGTTTTTTTATTTTTTCTTCACCACGTTTGGAGGGTAGCTCTCATGGTTGTATTGGTGTGGTTGTTTTTGGGTCGACTGCTCAAAGTTCACCTATGCATTGGTTTTCATAGGTGGGTCTTGTGTTGGGGACTGAGCATAACGCGGTCCTTTGTTTGCACCTAGCTATTGGAGGGGAGCTCTTCCCTCAGTTTTTTTCTTCTCATACTGGGTCCCCTGAGCTGGAGTATAAGGTCCTCCCAGGTGATACGCTGGCGCCCTATTGGTCAAATTTTGTTGAGGCATATGATAACTTTGAAAACTGGGTTGAGTTACATTATGGGTAGAACTGTATGTGTAACCAAGGTTTTGACTGCTGCTGCCTAGGTATCCTTGGGTCAAGGACCCAATTAGTCCGTCTACAAAGTTTTATGTGCCTAGAAATTCTTGATAAGTTTGCAGGCGCAGGGCGTTAGGTAGGATGTTGTAAAAGTATCCTGACTATGTATAAATCAACTCAATATGCTAGGCTTTGCTGATGGCATCCTCTTCGGATGTGGACCTCTGTTGCACCACATCCTTTGAAATATCTGTTGTGAGAGTTTTCAGGAACAAATCTAAAAGAACCTGGTCATCAATTTTAGCTTTAGATAAACAAATACGCTGCCTCCATTCATGGAGATGGTCCGAGATATGGACAGCGGGGTTTTGTTTGAAATGTGTCTTTAATTCCATTCCGGAATCATGGTGAATGAGTAACTGAAAATATGTTAGGAACATGGTGGCAAGGGCGCCAAAGGTTCCATGTGAAGCTGAGGGTTGCTCCATGTACCACTTCGTGGCCACTCCTGTCAGAGTGCGTTGAAATAGTCTCAATCGAATAGTGTCGTCAATGATACTGTTCTATGAGCACCACAGGTTGAAGGTCATGACATGATTACCTGGGTCTTCCGCTTGTTTTCCTTCGAACTTTAGAATATCCGAAGGGAGCTTCATGGGAATGGGAGGTCATGTAGGGTTGTATGCAATGGGGTCATTCATCAGCTTGGTTGAATCGGTTAGATTCAAGGAAACTAAGAAAGGTGACTAGGAGGTTGACGCCATCGGAATGTGCGAAAACACAAAGTTCTAGTTAGGAAGAGGGTTGGTCTGTGACATACCGTGCTATGTATTCGGCTGGAATCTTGAATGGGACACACTCCTCTTTCCCCTAGGGGTCATGGGAGGAGTAGTGTGTGGTGTGGTGTTGGGAGAGCGACTAGGGTTCCCAACTAAGTATGCCCCAATAAAGGACAAACCAATAATGGTGGCAGCATTCTGTCTTTGATGCCTAAATGATGAAAGACTTGGAACCCCTCCCGGTAATGTGGGGAGGTCCAAAAGACGCCTAGATTGACGAGGTCTCATTGGGTCCATTCTATTGTCGACTAGGTTTGGTTTTGGAGAAATTTGAGAGGATAGAGTCTATGATCAAAGAAAAATTCTGGTCACATACATAAAACAAAGAAAAAAAAAATCCCTTTAAATTAATTCTATGTGATCAAACAATAAAAAAAAAAAGGGTTTTTGTTTGTTTATATATGATACTCAAAATCCTAGAAGACCTATTCATCCTCACACACTCAAATGTAACTGGGCCTTGAGAAGATATCTTGCGAGTGCTGGCACAACGTTCCGTAAGAGCTGGCGATGCTGCCAGTTAGCCTAAGAAAATCCACCAAGGTAAGGGTAGAGGGTTTGGCGCTTGTCTGCACCATCACTTATAGGGAAATGATGCCCTAGTTTTTGTAATTAAGTACCACCATCCCACGTGAGCGTTCAAGTATTGGGATTCTTGGTAATTCAGCTAACAATACCGAGTATTAGCCAAGTCAGGTAACCCTGACTGATACCTACCCGCATTGCGCCTAAGCATAATGCCCTCTGAAACGAGTCTCTGCTGTGTTCGGGTTTTATTTTCTGTGGGCTGATAGGTGGATTTGAAGCTCCCTAAATGGTCAAATTCTATGTTTCAGGATGAATAATGATCAAGGCAGCTTATTGGATGCCTACCCCCTTGATCTTAACTTAAGCCATAAATTCTTTTGTGGTCCCTGTGGGGAGAATTTAGTGAGTTTGGTTAAGTTAGTTTTACGTGTCTTTTCTTTGATTAGTGAGTGAATGTGTGTGAGCACAAAGTGGACAAGCACATAGTTTGAATGTGTGAATATTCGATGATCCTTTTCAAAATCCCCTATTTAAACTATGTTGTATCGTTCCTTGCTCAAAAGAAAAACATGTGCGGATATGGGCCGCTTTCTATTTTTCCTAGTTAATATATGTGATAAACTATAGGGAGATGGTGAGTTATGAATAGGGAGCATTCATATGCTTACTTAGGATCATTGGAGGGTGCAAAGGTAGCAAATATTACTTGCTCTTCTATAAACAATTCAATCCTAGTCCCAAAAATCCTAGTACAAAAATTGAACTAAACTAAAACATTTTACACTAGAAAAAATAAAATAGCTATGCATGCGTGGTCTTGGGCCACTTACTTTGGCTAGTTATCTAGGTGTGTTTGTACCAAAATTTGAAAAACATAATTTTTTTTCGGAATGCAAGTTATTTTGCCCCCCTACTTAAACTACGTGTGAACTTTGCAAAAATAAAATTGATATAAAACTGACACTAAGCCTATAAAAAGTAGCTAAGACTGAGATTTAGCAAGCTACGAGGTACCAAAACCAGTGTTGGCAGGTGTATTAGGGGCTACCAAGCACTTTACAAGTAGGAAAAAATAGAAATAAGGGAGTTTTTTCTCTTTCTGTCTTTTGTGCGCAAAAGGCTGAAACAGGCGTGATATCTACGCGTGGGTCAACCCTGAACGCGCGCCCTGGGCCCGTCTGTGGGAAGAAAAAGCGCACAAAGTCCTGCAAAAGTAATTTTTTGGAGCTTTTCTGCTTCAGTCTGTCACTTGGGATGAACTAGGGACTGCAAGAGAAATCAGGGGAAATTAAACTCCACTCCACAACACAGACATAGGTTTCTGCAGAAAAGGCACAACCACATAAACTCGGTAATAAACGTTAGTGGAATTGCCAATCCTTTTGAAGTGTGTTTGGTGCACGTATGTATGAAGTCACACCAACTTAAGGGGTGTGGTCTACCCACTTAAGTTATTGGTAATAGGAAGAAAAATAAGTGGAGTCAAGAAAGTTAGTGGAACAAGCTAGCTAGAATCATAAGCATAATAGATAGAGAAATAGCATGCATATATAAAATAAAACTAAACTAAAACTAAAAAAAATAAACACGAGCTCTGAAAAGAATCAAACGAAACAATAATATGCATAGTGGTTCTTGGCCCCTCTTATTGAGCACTGGTCGGAAAATAAGAGTGAAACTTTACCCTCTTGCCAAAGGGCCCCTAGAACATGGGTTATAAGTCCCAATGCAAGGATGTTTTTGCCCCAAGCTTTCCTCAGTGAAAAGTCTCCCTCTCTCTCTACTGTGGTGGACTGAACTTGTTGTATGACCAACAATTGAGTCCCCTCTATCTTCAGCTCCGGATAACACACTGCTGGTATTGCTTGGGCAATTCTGGCCAACATAACAACGTGTTCACAAATTCTTCATCTCATGGTGGCCTTATATAGGAGAATTCAAATCCTCATTCCCTCTCTTGGTACATTGTGGATGGTGACCCAAGAGAGGGGTATGATTCCTTTGTGTGCTACAAATATTCCATTGTGTGCTCACTTGATGTCTAAGGAGGCATTGGCGGCTGTACTTAAGTGGCTTCAAGTGAGGAATCACTTGTCCTATGCTTTGTGTGGTCCTGAAAAGTGACATTTCTCCACTCCCAGGATTGCATGCATTTTGGGTCATAAGGCACGAAAAGGTGTTCTTCACAAAGGATAATGCACGCAAAAGCATTTATGACTTGCTCAAATTTGATTTTTCCTTAGACTTGAGATATTTTTAATACTTTCTAGATTCTGTAATGTCTTCCAGTCCTGTAAATCCTTCTGCTTGACATTAAATAATGTCATCTTCTGCTTGTACGATTTTCCAGTGTTAACAACCTCCTTACACCACACTCCTCCATTCTTGAGCAAAATGTAGCAAGAGAAGCAACACACAAACATACTGCTACAAACATCAGGAAGTTCCTTCAAAAAACAAAGTTGTTCATGGAATGAACAAGAAGGAAAGCTGCATAGCAGACTCCAGGATAATGAGAATGCCACCCATGGCATCTCAAGCACCTCACGCAACATCCACAACAAAGAGAAATAACAAGCAAAGATTAGCAGCTCACTCTAGAAGCTACTCATTCATAGTACAGGAATATGGTGAGGAACACAAAATCTAAAAGGCTTATCTCCAACCTATAGGTCCTCCAAATGCCTTGGAAACAACAGGTAAACTTAGGTATAAATTCTCACCCCTTGATACGCATCCATAATAGCCAGCAATAATTAATTTGAAAACTTAGATTTTAAGGGGAAGAAAGGTGGCCAGCTAACTTGGCCACCACCGTGAGGTATGACTGGAATAAAACTGGAAGTACACGCCACCTGGGCATGCAAGATAAAATAATTTAAATCAAGTGGAGTAGAGGAGAACGAGGGGAGGAAACATGCAGTCCATCATGAACTAATAAGAGAATGAAATAACTGTCTACAACATAACTGGGGCTAAGCTGAGTTACATAAACACTCCAAAATTAGTTGCGCTATCTAATAAAAGGAGATTCCATCTCATCCACACCAGTAAATTAAAATTTTTTAAAGGGAGAGAGACTGACAGAAGCACGCAGTGCTTAAAGAAGAAGAGGAAGAACCAGCAGAAACAAGAAGAACCAGAAGAAGAAGAGGAAGAACCAGCAGAAACAAGAAGAACCAGAAGAAGAAGAGGAAGAGAATAAAGGGCCAAAAAAAAAAGAAAGAGATGGCCCTATAAGTCATAGAGATAACAAAAAGTGGGTGAGAAACAGACTCACAACACAAAACCACATCCCCTCAATACAAAAATATAGTTGCCACCATAGCTCCTCTGAGCACAAAGAGAAAAAGGTAGACCTCTAGGTATTCCAGAGCTGACAAGAATCAAAGAGAGCCAAAAATTTCTCCCACAAGCTTGATTATTAGTAAATAATCACAAAGGGGGGAGGAAAGAATCGAAGAGATAATTCTAAAGGAGCAGCTTCAGAAGGCACAAGCAGAGAATGTAGAACTAAAGGAGAAATTGCAACAAAAAGAGGAGCAAGTAGCCACCATGGCGGACTTATGCATAGAAGCCCTTCATCACAGATTCCCCTCTAACTCATATGTTGTGTACCTCAAAGAAAAATGGCTTCTATTTCGAATCAAAACTCTAGCCTCCCATGGATCACTACCTTTCCAAGATTGCAGGCAATTCTTGAATTTCTACAAGTAAGCTAGCATGGATGATCAGGCAAAGATGGCAGAGTTTTCTATGCATAAATTTGTGCTGACAAATATGGATATTTGGGACTCCAATCCTACAATGGGGATATGCATTTAATGGATTTAGAATCTTGGATGGTGAATGAGGAGACTAGAGCAAACTAGATATGGAAGGTCATGGGAAGAAGAAATAGATAACCCTTATATATCATACCATAATTTTTCAGCCCAAGAGGAGTCATCCTTAACCATCAAGAGATTGAAAGGGACCTTGCACTGGTGGAAAGCTACCTTCAGACTCAAAACTAGGTTATAGGCCACTTTGATGATGTTTCTAGGCAGACAGAGGAGGAGTGCATTATGGCCAGCCAGAGGAGATGGAACAACCTCCCTCATAGACTCAAGAATAGGGAGTACCATACTCCAAAAATACAAAGGGGTGCATTGGAAAGGGCACCATTATAAAAAAGGGCCATGCAAGCCAAAAGGATCCAATGGTTGGGACTAAAGCTCAGCCCACCTTTGCTACTGGGGCTGACTGATGAAGAAGACACAAATGCACAAGATAGAGAATGGGAGAGTGCAGAAAAGAATAATGGTTTTTACCCCCTTGGGGAAACTCCCACACTTCTTCCTCAAGAAATCAGGGGGGCTGTCAGAGACTTAAGGGAAATGCAGGAGGCAGATTAGTTGCTCAGAGGATGAGAAACCATTCAGTAGGGGGTTGATGATGAGCTCCATCATTAGACATATTTGGAGGGGTTAATAGTCACCTTTTTACTTTTTAGATCTCTTTTTCTTACATTTTTATTATTATTTGGTTTTATGATGCTAGTATAGGTGGTGATTAAGGCTAACATACCTTGAGTGCCTAATATAAGGTTGAGTGCAAAAAATCATGAATTATTAATCATTTTTATAAGGATTTTATCATAAAGACTCAGAGGAGACAACAAAGAGGAATTATAGGAGGATTATCCACCCTTAAAGGCAGCCGAAGTATCCCAAAGATTATCTCCAACAATTTGAATTCCAAAATAATCCAAAGCATCCCCAAGGATTCTCTCCAGTAATTCGAATTCTAGAGGCAGCGAAGCAAATCAAAGAGGAGTGCACCCAATCCTTGTTCACTGAGAGTCAAGTGGACTCAATCACCATTTTCTAGTGAGATGTTGGTGGCTTCCCTATAGAATAAATAGAGCATAGCTAGAGCTAGGAAGAGTTAGTCTATTCTAGTCTCGATTCCATTCATAACTATTTTTGTGAGCTATTGAGATTTTTGTTTTATTCAATGATCAAACTCTTAAAGATGTATGAAGTTATTCTTTGATGAAATGAGAATATTGATTTCATTCAACTGATTTAAGTTTCATGGGGCTAGGCTCATGGGTTAGGGCCCAATCCATGTGCCTCAACTTCTCTACTGTTACTATATTTTCCTTTCTGTCATTCAGCTAGTTTTTCTTCTGCCATTTAGGTTAGATCTGCTTCTGATAAGTTTCATTGTTGTTTAGTTTTTGTGCTACTGTAGTTTTTTATTTCTTATGCGTAGTAAATAGAGGAAAAAATCCAAAAACTGTGGTCAAGTTCCCCCCTCATCTACGTTAATAGAGTTCGAGCAGGGTAGACCTTCCCATGGTCCAAAAATGTTTTCTGTTTGAGTTTTGGGAAGAAATTGTATTACCAAGTCCAAGACTTTCTTTCATTTTTTTATCACGCATTTCTGTCGGTTTCCCGTGCATAATCTGCATGTGTGTTTCATTTCCAAGCACTTCTCTTACGCCTCCATTCCCCCTCCTTTCCTTCTCACCTTAGCGTTGTACTTACCCTTTTTCCTAACGCACTTAAGCCCTTCAAGCCTTACTTATTTTTTTTTCTCTGTTCATGACTGCCTTAACTGTTTTATGCAAAACACGTGAAAAACCATTCATAACCACCAAAAAACCAACCTCTGCCTTTTCTCCTCGAGTCTCTTTCCACCATACATCACACTTCACAAATCGAAACATTTGGATTTTACCTTTAACACTTACCGCTGAGTGTTGGATGCAATCAATGCATCACTATAGTCACAACTGATAGTCACACTTGCTCTTTCACCTACCTCTCCACTGGTCTCCACTGAAACTGCCATGCACTGTAGTTAAATGATGTATTATTTAGTTGATTAATGAGTTATTATTTAGTGAATTAATTAAATAATTAATTCACACCACTCTCACTATTGTATCAATCAGTTTGAATAGATACAACTAGCTCAACTGAGTCTAACTGAGTTAAACTAAATACAACTCCACCAACTACTTCTATAACTCCACCAAACTCTGTCACATGAGTTATGGCGGAAATCCTCATGCATTAGCTCCGATGAAACCCTTAGGAATAGCATAATTCCTTAAATGGATGTTATGCCACATCACATTATACTTGAAGTGATCCAAGAGAATAAGATAATGTTTAGAGTCCAAATATTATTAAGAGCTAATAATATTCAACATATCTATTTTTAGACTGGCAATCTAAAAATAGATTTCGCCCAATATGTCTAAAAATAGAAGTCCATAGATTTTTCCAACTTGACCAACCATCCACAAATAACATCCTGCAACTCATAGAGTATGATCGACATGTCTAAAAATAGACTTTGCGCCAAAAATAGCCTGCGGGCCTACTTAGTGAAGGCGACTCTTTTCACTAAGCTCATCATCTTGTTGAATCTCAACACTCCCTCTCAACAATATAGGGATTATCTGCCACCCCGATCCTATCTCTATGGTATTTGAATTTGCTCCTGGTGAGCGCCTTCGTCATAATATCTGCATCCTGATCCTCCGTAGGAATGTAAGAAAGTAATATGATCTTTCATTGCACACAATCTCTGATATGATGATACCGGATGTCAATATGTTTAAATCTATCATGAAATACTAGATTAACTAAGATTTTAATGCAACTCTGATTATCACAATATATCACAGTAGGATCTAAGTGAGAACCGAACAACCCGACCAGGATCTTCCTCATCCATATAGCCTCGCATGCAGCCAAACTTGTTGCCATGTACTCGGCCTCCGCTGAACTGAGTGCCACGGATATTTGTTTCCTGCTGTACCAAGAAAATGCTATAGAACCAATTCTGAATATCCCTCCAGATGTGCTCTTTCTGTCCGTTGGGCTTCCTGCCCAATCTGCATCCGTGAAGCCATGCAGCTTCAACTCATCTGACTGTCTGTAGCACAATCCATATCCAAATGTGCCCCTGAGATACCTTAGGACATGCTTGCATACCTTCCAAAAGATCTTGGTAGGCTTAACCATATCTTGTGAAAGCAGGTTCACAGCATAGCATATGTCCGATCGTGTATTAACTAGATACATGAGTGAACCAACCAACTGTCGATAAATAGTGGCATCCACTACCTCTGCCAATGTAGCCTCCTCTTTCCTCCAACCACTAGGAAGAGGAGTGTCGATAGGCTTGCAACCTTGCATGTGAAACTTCTCCAGTATCTCCCGGGCATACTTGCCTTGAGACATAAATAGTCCACCCTTCCGTTGCCAAATTTCCAATCCCAAGAAATAATGAAGGAGGCCCAAGTCCTTCATCTCAAACTCCTTTGCAAGATCTGCCTTGCATGAGTGTATCAACATTTCATCACTTGTTAGGATTAAATCATCTACATAAAGTACAATGATTAAAAACTTACCCTCCACCACAATCTGGTATAGGTTCGGATCCACCTCACTCTTGGCTAAACCAAATCCGGTGAAATAACTGTCTATCCGTGTGTACCAAGCACGAGGTGCTTGTTTCAGCCCATACAACGCTCTTTTGAGCCTGCACAAATGCGAATCACTGCTGAAGATTTCGAATCCTTCAGGTTGCTCAATGTACACCTCCTCATCAATGAATCTGTTGAGGAACACAGTCTTCACATCCATTTGATGAATGTGCCAACCCATCTGCACTGAGAGAGAAAGGATGGTCTGTATGGAAGAATACATTACGACAGGTGCAAAGGTTTCTTCATAGTCAGTCCCCTCGATCTATGAGAAGCCCCGAGCAAAAAATCTTGCCTTATACTTCTCGATGCTCCCGTCAGCAGCTTGCTTCACTTTGTAGATCCATCTCAAACCTACCACTGATTTCCCTTCCTGCCTTGGGACAATCTCCCATGCACTGTTTCTGACAATCGAATCATACTCTTCCACCATGGCATCTACCCATGTGGTATCCTCCACAACTTCCTCGAAAGAAGATGGTTTTGTCACGATACACTTGCTCATTAGAGCCATGTATCCAGTAAATCGGTCAGGTGACTGTCTCTGTTTGCGCTGTGATGTAGGAGCTCCTACATTCTGTGCTGCATCAAGATTCAACTGCTCAGATTCTGTAGTGCGCTTCCGCCCTTTGATGTTTGGCGCTGCATGAGTGTTTTCTTCCACTCCATGAACCTCCTCTTATGGCTAATACACATCCTGAGGCTCATATTTAGGAACAAGTAGGTCCTCATCTGCATGCAAGTGTAGCTCCCTATCAAGAGACAACTTCATGTCTTTCTCCTCATGAAATTTGATATCCTGTCGCACGACAGTAATCCGACTGTCTGGAAAATACACACGATAATTTTGGGGTGTTTCTGTGTACCCCAAAAATATCCCAACCTCTGCAGTTGGCTCCAGCTTCTTCCTGGCCTCCTTCGTCACATGAATGTAAACAGGTGAGCCAAAAATCTTCAAATGAGAAATATCAGGCTTCTTACCAGAAAACGCCTCTTCGGGTGTACTCATGCCAAGTACTCTATGAGGACAACGGTTTTGCACATAAGCCGCAGTGTTGCATGCCTCAGCCCACAAGTGTATGGGAAGGCCCTGATCATGAAACATTGCCCGTGCAACACCCACGATCGTTCTGTTCTTTCTCTCCGCAACCCCATTCTGTTGTGGGTTATGAGGCGCTATGTGTTCTCTTCGAATTCCTTCTATGTTGCAGAAGTCTTTGAATTCACCAGAGATGTATTCACCACCATTATCACTCCTTAGAGATTTCACCTGCTTCCCCAACTATTTCTCAACCAGTGCCTTGAACTCACAGAACTTTGAGTATGTCTCGCTTTTCTTCTACATGAAGAAGATCCAGCACTTACGAGAAAAGTCAACAACAAATATCACATAATACCTGTGCTTTGCTGTTGAAGCAACTGAGAAAGGTCCACACACGTCTGTGTGAATTCTCTCAAGGATCATCGTGGCACAACTATCCTTCTCATGAAAAGTGGTCTTCACAAATTTTCCCAAAGTACATCCCTTGCATTGATCTGACTACGCAAGTGTACCCTTGGGAAGCCCGGTAGAAATCTGCTGCAAAATTTTCAAAGCACCATGGTGAAGATGGCCCAATATCCTGTGCCACAATTCGCCCTCATCCTGGCTCACCACTCCTTCTACTTTGCCTGCCATTGCTACGCAGCCATCTACCTACAATTGATAAATATTCTTAACTCGAATCCCTATCCTCCTGGTTTGACCCATTGTTTTACTACGCAGGAAGGCTTTTCCGTCTCTAAAAACAACATCATAACCCTTGTCTTCCAACATCGCCACAAAGATCAGATTCTTCTTCAATCCTAGAAAATGCATGACATCCTTCAAGATGAAAGGTTTTCCAGACTCCCTCTCAAAGGAAATGGTCTCGATACTAGTCGCACTGTATCTACCATCATCACCCATCTCGATGTGCACTCCAAGATCCTTTTCATCCAGATCACTAAACAAATCTTTGTCTCCAGTCATATGGAAAGACGCACCACTATAAAAAAACCACACTGATCCCATCACACTTGAAACCAAGCAAGTGATCAGAGAAAAATCCAGCTCAAACTGCGAGGCTAAGGCCTCTCCAACTACAGATCTAGCAGCCTGCTTATTTTTCTTCTTCTGTGGACAATTAGTGGCGTAATGTCCATGCCGGTGATAGTGAAAGCACTTCACCTTGGACAAGTCCTGCTTCTTTCCTTTTGCACTGGATTGAGAAGGATTTTTCTTCCCCTTCCCTTTCCTTGCTTTGGCAGCCAAAGAAAATTTTTCTTCATCTTCATTCTTCGATGAAGATCCATCCCTGGTACCCCGCCTTATCTCCTCCTGCACAAGATCTGACCAAAGTCGCTCCCATCCCGATAGTTTCTCTCGTCCATTGACAGAGTCCTTGTAGCTATGCCAACTATTCGGAAGCCCAAGGAGAGCCAAGCTCACCAAGTCCTCTTCATCTATAGTAACCCCCACACTTCCCAACTCATCCTTGAAGTGGACAAACTTCGTGAGGCATTTTGGTATACTGCTGCCTTTCTCCATTTTTATTTTCCTGAGCTTGTCTTTAAGCGCCAAATTCCTCTGGTCGCTTCTGCTTTGGAACAAGTCTGTCAAAGCTTTCCAAATTAAGAATGGAGTAGCTTTACCGTGAAAGCTGGACACTATGTGATTCTTCACACCTTCCAACAGAATTCTTCAACACTTCGCTACCTTCTTTTGCCATGCGTCAAGTGCGGCTGCATCGCTAGAACCAGGCTTTGGAATATCAACATTTATGAACTCCTTCAACCCATTATCATCCAGAACCACCTCCATCCTGTCCTTCCATGCAATATATTTCGAGCTGCCATCAAGGGCATACTTCAATCACAATCCGTTGAAAGACATTTCAATGAATGCTCAACTTCGACACCAAGAAAACACTGTAGCAAATTCGAATTCCACCAACACAAAACTCAACCGCTTCAATAATTGCAATCTTCTATGATCAATACTGCTCTGATACCATGTAGAAATTATATAACTTATGTGTTATATATCCAATATTCTCCTGATCTCACACTATTTTAGCTTCATGCAAAATACAAAATCTATTCCACCATTGATCATTTGCGGAAATAAAATCAAGATAGCAATGCACACATGAAACAATAAAAATTCACACACATTAACACAGTTGTTTAACGGGAAAGCCTAAAGCTGAAAACCCCAAATATCTGTATATAATATATGTCATATATATCATGTAACAATCCTCATACAAATATGATCATATCAAGCTCTCAATACAATACAATCGCTACACACTAATCAAGCCCGATCTTGCAAATCCATGCACCGATCTTTGCCACCTACTAGCTTGGCTCTACTGCGAAATCCTTACTGAAGAATGGCACTGAATGAACTCGAATTCACCAAGCTTGCACTGCACAATCCTCATTGGCATATCCACTGAGTGTTGGATGCAATCAATGCATCACTATAGTCACAACTGATAGTCACACTTGCTCTTTCACCTACCTCTCCACTAGTCTCCATTGAAACTTCCATGCACTGTAGTTAACTGATGTATTCTTCAGTTGATTAATGAGTTATTATTTAGTGAATTAATTAACTAATTAATTCACACCACTCTCACTAGTGTATCAATTAGTTAGACTAGACACAACTAGTTCAACTGAGTCTAACTGAGTTAAACTAAATACAACTCCACCAACTACTTCTATAACTCCACCAAACTTTGTCACATGAGTTCTAACCGAAGTCCTCATGCATTAGCTCTAGTAAACCCTTAGGAATAGTGTAATTCCTTCTGTCAGCTGCTGTGCCACATCTGTGCACTTAGCTGAAGTGCTCCAAGAGAATAAGATAATGTTTAGAGTCCAAATATTATTAGGAGCTAATAATATTCGACATATCTATTTTTAGACTAGCAATCTAAAAATAGATTTTGCCCAATATGTCTAAAAATAGAAGTCCATATATTTTTCCAACTTGACCAACCATCCACAAATAGCATCCTGTAACTCATAGAATATGATCAACATGTCTAAAAATAGACATAGTCTAAAAATAGACTTTGCGCCAAAAATAGCCTGTGGGCCCACTTAGTGAAGGCGACTCTTTTCACTAAGCTCATCATCTTGTTGAATCTCAACATTAATCCTTACCGCTATTCCTTTCAACTTGCGATATTGTGATTCACGACCCGCCATGTCACTCGTTGCACTTCGAACTTTGCACAACTTAGTTCATTCTTGTTAATCCTTATCACTATCCCTTTTAAATTGCAAAGTTGCGATTTCTGCATCATACATCCCAAATTTTGTCCTCCATTGCACTCCACCATCACATTTTTGAGTTCTGTCCACTCCAAAGTTATTTCTCATGCTATCATAATGTTTTATAAAGGTTTAACCCCCTCTTTCCATTTCCAAACCTTGTTTCATGTGTTAAACCCCCCATTAGCCTCTTTTAGCCCTTTTCTTCCCTCCAAGTTGCAAATTAACTCTTTTTAATTAGAATTAAGACATGGATAGCCTAGTTGCATGGATAGAAGCACTGTAGATAGATCATAAAATAAGTAGAGTGCATTTAGCCATTTGGCCAAGTTAAGTGTGGTTTAGGATTAGTTTCCTTTCTGCTATTTGTTTTCAGCAAATTAAATTAGTTTCCTTCCTGTCATTTCTTTTCAGCAATTTAATTTAGTTTCTTACAATGATTTCCTTCCTGCACATTAAATTAGTTCCATTTTTGTCATTTCCTTTCTGCAATTTAGTTTAGTTTCATTGAAGTGTGAGAGACTTCACTGAGAACCCCTAGAAGTAGCACCCTTTCGCAAAGCAGAAGAGGATGACACGAAGATAATGCATCTGCTGTGCATATAGCATTGTCGCCTCAAAGTTTGTACAAACCCCAGGTTGATAAAGTAAAGTAGGGCAGCCCTTGGGAGTTGCAGCACTCTTGGTGCAATACTAGCGCTCACCAATTTGTACCAAGAAAAAACATTGTATCCATAAAAAAATGAGATGAAGGAAATTAACCATATTCTTCTTACATAATTATTGTAATGCATGATAGTTTTAGTTTCAAAAATCTCATGCAAATTTTTTTCATGGATTTCAAGTTGATGTGCTTAAATTTGGTTATGTTTACCAAAAAATATTCAAGCTTCATTGAAGTTGAACATGGGATATCGACCCCTTGAACATGACACTTTGAATCTTCAGCATTGAAATTCATAGGAATCAATGAGCTTCATGAATTTTATTGCCCCATTTGTATTTATTCAATGAAGCTAAGGGGAAATTTATATGTTCCAAGAGTGACTTAGTGAAACTCCTTGCTTTTATTGGATGCAACTTGTATTCGCAAAGAGATTTGATGAAGGCTCTTACTTTTAAATAAATCATCCATTTTATATTTTCACAAGAGAAATGATTACTATAGTTATGTTGGATCTCACTTAAAATAATCATATTATACACTTTTGAAGAAAATAAAAGAATGTTAGAACAAATAGAAAGTGTTAGAGAAATATGAACTTTTGAAGAATTAACTTAGAAAGGTGCCTAAATGCTTAAGATATTCCCGTTGAAAGTTGTGAAAATGAGGATGAGAGGGATTTTTCCAATAAAAATGGGAAGAAACATGTTCAAAACATTGATAGCTCTATAAATTAACCATTCCAATGCATTCAAAAAATTAGTTTCAACGAACTTAATATTTCAAAAACTATAATCCAAATAACAAGGTTAAACCTTTTGCAAAATCATCATCAAAATACAAAGTTCCAATGTAGGGGGGTCCTTCAAAATGACACTTGGAAGCATGAGACTATTCCATGTGATAGGCTATCTAGATTGATGATGTAACAATTACATGCATTTGAAATAACATGGTGGTGTGAAACATATTAGAGGTTATGTTGTGTCACTATGTATGGATGATAGATAGAAAATATGTGTGATATTGAAGTTAACATGGTAGCTGGAGATAGACTCATGACTTCCTCTCATTATAAGTATGGTGCCCAAGGTATACTAGTTTTTGCAAAAGCTTGAGGCATTTTCAAAAACCTCATTATCTCCATGATGTTTAATAAATACCTCATAGAGAGCTTCATGTCAGAACATGGGGTGTGGACCTGGGTGGGGAGGGTAATGATTTTCCTTGTAGCCACTCAATGTAAACCCACTTGAATTTTAGATTCAATTATGGTTGCAACATCCAAAATTTTCATTAATGCGACTATTAATATTGAAATGATCATATTAGTTGATAGTGTCCTTTAAAACATTTGTGGTGGTGAAAATATTCTCATTTTTCTAGTTCCTTTATATTTTGTTTGTTGTTATTCGAATCTCCACATGGTTAGACTACTTAGAAGTGTGTTTCTTATCCATCTTGTATTAGATTCAATGTACAAGTCTTATATGCATATCTCATCTATGGTATTGGTATTTTATATGATAACTTCCATCTTGATGCGGATGTGATTAACACCCAATTACTTGATATCCATTTTTATTTTCTTAGAAAGAATCCTCAATAAAATTAGTAAGGGACCCTAGGACAATTATTCTTTAGGGTATACATCACAAAATTCCACTTCTTTCACCATGAAAAAAGGATTTTAGTTCTATTTTTTCATTGTGATTTTTAGGATATGAACCAAAGTGCACCTATTGTTGGAATATTGATGATTTTAATAGGATGGGGTGAATCAATATTGTGCAATGGATCACCAAATTAAACTTTTTTACTTTTCTTACAATTTAACTGAATCACCAATATATCATCTACAACAACATATATGAGCATCAATTAAATCATTCATAATAAAATAAATGAACATCATATAAAACACATCAACATATGAAGACATAGGATGTAAGGTAGAAACTTTTCTGAGAGAAAAACCACCATCTTCTCTGTCTTCTCCTCTTCTTCTTATTATGATTTTTTTTTAACATCATCATATCACTGACCACCACTAACATGCATGCCACAACTTGTGATCATGCAAGCAACCACTCACTCTAGGCCACTACCTAATTGAACCCACCACTTCCTAAACTCTGCAGGCCAGCACTCCACAATTATGCAGGCCACCACCTTTTGGATTCCCCAACACCCAATAGTTTTTCCAGCCACCACTAAATGAAAGCCACTACTCCCAAGTTCTCGGGCCCTAACCTGAAATATGCCACTATGTCCAAAATCAACAAGCCACTGCTTGATAGCAAGCCATCACCCACCCACTAAAGGCTCCAACCTTCAAACTCTCATTGACCTCTTTTCATAAGTTTTCAAACTAGGATCCACTAGTCAAATCAAACAAATCGTAGATCTCTTTTCATCCCATTTTCATACTAGACCCACTATATCATTCTTCACTCAAACTGAATACAAACAACACTCTTACGATGAAAATAAACCCTCTCAGAAATCAATAATAACTCAAAAAAATGCTCATCGAACCCCCAACATACAAAAAAATATGCTCAAACCCTAGCATATTAATTCTTTGACTCACATACAACAATCAACAACATACCCTCATCAGACAACAACTCCAGAATAGCTCACTTAGACATACATGATATGAAATCATGACAGAACACATGTATGAGCTCTCAAGCTCAACCAATCAAAAAACAATACATACTCATACCTACAACAATACAAGACTCTACCACACTAATATTTTCAATACAAATTTGTGGCGTCAATGGTATTGACATATGCACCTTGAAAATACATTTTTAGTCACATCCAACCAATACTCAACCTTCAACCACTACCTTTGCTCTGATGGATACAACATCCATATAGAAAATTTGTCTCTGCATCATACTGTGCACACAATATCTGCCTTGATCTCTACTATAGGTATATCACATTGTTCTATGCACATTGGTATCTCTCTTGATTTCAATGCATATAAACTATGTGTATTGTAATACTCTATCACCAATACTAGCAAACCTCCATGCTTTAGTAGCTTAATCTCACACATCAATCATTGGTGCACATATACTCCTTCAAAAGTGCACTATGTTAATGTTTGTCTCCATAAGTACTAGAATCATTCATTCCTATCCAACGCACTTCCTTCTACAAGCTAAGGTGTGCACACACTCTTAGTCTCACCTCATTGAACCCATATGTCATTCGCACAGGTATAATATATATGGTTTACACACTATCTCCAATTTTCAAAACAATTAACCATTGTCATGATTGAATGCAAGATATATTTATTCTTGGAACTCAACAAACAAATCGAGTTCACCACTACACTAAGAATTCAATGCGTTCATTACTATTTAGACAAGATCAAACGTTACTTGGACCATGTCGATGAGCCACTTCAGTGAATAACACAATAACTCAATTCATCAATGTGTCACATTGACCAATTTTTATAACTCTAGAGGAACAAATCGACCACATCGGTGCAACCCACATCAATCTAATCTTCCAACAAATAATTTGGTTAAATTACTTTGGTTTAGGCCCCACATATTTTTTTTCTCACCTACTGGATAGTGCCAATGGCACTAAACTGACATAGTGCAACAAAATTCACGCTCGATACATGGCAATATCCTAACACTAAGGAAGTGTCACTTTATGGCTAGAGGAAGACCATGACACTTCTTTAACACATAAAAAACTCAGATATCTCTTCCCATAACTTATTCCTCCTGCATCGAGCCAACTTCAACCCTTATGTAGCACCTCTAGGACCTTTTCAACACATGTAACACTTTAGAAAAATCAACATCAACAATTACACCACTTACGAGCTCATCAAGGATGTTGACATAAATTCCAATACAACTGGCTCCATGGATGACAACAATTCTAACACCATGATACCAAAAAAATACCCCTTTAGTATTGATGGCAACCTATAATGACTTCACCAAACTTGTCTTCTTTACTTATGACTGGCGGGTTTACATACTCTGTTAGTGGATGTGTCACTAAGTCTCCCACTTTGAAATCAATGGAAAAGGGTGGTCCAATATTCACTAAAGAACCATGCTAACACCACTAACAACTTCTAATACCAATAAGCAGTGATGATACCGAATGTTTTGTTGATAAAACTATATCAGCTACCAACATCCTTGTAAGATAAGCATTGGGAACCAAGGAGAACATGGCCTCATGCAATCAGCACGCCTCTCAGCCAACACCATGTTATTTTACATTGTTTAACATAATGCCCCTGAACATGTACTAGGGCTGAAAATAAATGCAAGTTGTTCTACAAACACTCTTCTTCTGCCATTTCCCCCTTGCCACATGCAAGAGGCTACACAAAGTAGACCAATGGCTCCATAATATACCATTACTAATGATAAAAATGATAGTACAAGGCTATATCAATAATATATAATAATAAAATAATGACATCCACAAGCCCATACATGGATGGAAAAAAACGTCTTATTTCCATGCAAGCCTAGATCAACGACTGTCTCTCTAATGCATGATTTACCACACGAGTAAATAATCAACTTTCCAAATGATAATAAAGTACATTCATGGCTGCAATGAACACATATGGTTGATGTATGAGACTTCTATTTGCATTCCTATCACCAACCAATGAAAATTAATGACGATGCCAAGACTGGTGACTCTCTTCTATGACATGATCATGAAAATGAATTTCTTTCCCATGCATGCCTAGACCAAGTAACTCTCACCCAACAAATCCAATTATGAAGACAATAATGATATAGGGATAAAATTTTTACTCAACAATGCATACATGGAAAGAATAAAATGATGCATTAATATGTATGCCAAAACATTACTTTCTCTCTCCCATACATGAATAGTGCAAGGGTTTCTCAACCAAATAATACATGATATCATGGTAAGTAATTTGAACATTGATTTACATGCCTTTTCCACTCATGATACAATGTATGGCACTTCTACAAGAAAATGAGTGAAAACACTATAAAATAACCATACAACCTTGAAACCCTAGTTGCATGCATAGCTCCCCCTAAGCTCCTTATACCTTTTAACTCTTTGTGTATCCTACGAACTTGATCATGCACGAGGACTCTTGATAATACCATGTTGTTTTTTCTACTCATCTTCAACACTTCTTCATGTTATATATGTTTCTTCCACACACTCTCTTTGAGGCTATGCACTCCTCATAGATATTTTGCATTCATTTCTAAATAAATACATCATGTAACAATAGACTATACTGGGGTTAGCTCCTCCTAATTTTCTCTTTTCTCCTTCTTCTTCTCCCATATTGTGGGAGGTTTCTTCTTTGCATGCACATTCTTCTCTAGTTTTCTGATAGGCCTACTCTAGATCTGTTACTAATTTTGCTAGATCTTCCTTGAATAACTAAATAGCTAGAAATCTCTAGCCATGTGACCAAAATTATGACATGCATAACATCTCATATGACTAGGATATGTAGCTAGAGGGTAAAATATTCTGCTCATCATGTCAGATCTTTGTCTCCCATAAATTGTGCCTCTATTTTGTGAACTGGATATGAAATCAACCGCCTTGTGTCCAAATAGGTTACATGAGAAAAAAAAACCACTAAATGAACTTATATACTTGAGGATTTTTTACCTCCTCTACTTTCCAAATTTCTACATATATTGTTGCAAGCTCTACTGATTAGATCTATACACTCTGCATCTACAATTGGCTGCAACATGTCTGTAATTATGGTATGCATAATACTTAACCTCATTCGTCAAAGGATAAAAAGGGTTTTGATTCCTTTTAAATCTTCCAATATCAACTGTATGAGTGAATGATATTCTAGGCAAGGGTGTTGCTCTAGGTCCTTTTATTGGCTACTAGATTTGTTGTTGCTTTCTTCCTTGTTTACTAGTCTTGATGGTGCCATGTTTTACTATAGGATTCGTAGGATCTGCATTACTATTTGTATGTGATTGTGTGCTAGACTCTCCCTTGTGAAAACCAAAACCAGATATGCTCATGGGATATCTATGACTGCTAAGAATGTTTTATAAAGCCTTTGTACTCTTCACTTGCTTTAGTTGAATGTAGTTTTGTGATAATTTCTTTCTCATGGAGACAACCTTACTTCAAGATATTAAACTCAACCCTTTTTCTCTTTTAGCTGGCTTCCCTTAATATATTCAACTCTTTTGGCTTCTTCTAGTTGGATATTAAAGTTTACAACTCCTTCTTTGAGCCTAGCCTCCTTGGCATAAAAAAATTTCAAAATATTTTCTTGATCTTTGCATGAAAATGTTAGCCTACTTACTTTAATATATAACTTGTTTATAACAACCATGACTGAGTCATATTGAGCTAGAAGAAGCATCAATCTATTAAAACCATCATATTTATTATTCACTTCTGAATGGTTATCATCACAAAATTCTAATGCATAGCTTAGAAATACCTCATCTAGATGTTTTCCTTTAGATATTCTATGTTGCTTCTATGGGCCTACATTTTATGATTTATCCTTATGATCAGCTCAATAATTTTCACTTGGGGGATGAGACTCTTTCTTCTGCAAAGCCTTCTTATTTTTCTTCTTACTCTTATTTTATCCATTGTTGATATTGTAGTCTCCTCCATAGAAGATCTACAATTTGTCCCATATCTCCTTTGTAAATTTGAAATCTACTATATTCTCCAAATTTGCATTATGAAGTTTTCTGTATATCACACATCTTGCTTGTGCATTTTGCTGCATTATTTTTTCTTGCATGGGATATTTTCCACAACTTTCACACACTAACATCCAAACGTCAGATCCACATGCCAATAGCTCATATTTAACTTTTTAAGGCCATGTCTGGTACTTTGTAGCAGTGACCTAAGAGACTCCTTTATGATCCATTCCGAATTGTTTTTCTTCACAATTTACTAGATCTTCTTAGATCTACTTTCGAGTGATCAAGATGCACTTGAAAGAACCTACTATGATACAAATTGTTGGAAGCTTGGCAATACTGGGGGGGGGGGGTGAATTAGTATTGTGCATTGGATCACCAAATTATTTTTTTTTCCCTTTCTTATAATTTAACTGAATAAAAAATATATCATCAACAACAATTAAATCATGCATAAAAAACATTAATTAGAAACATATAAAACACATCAATGCATGAATACCTGAAGTCATAGGATGTAAGGTGGAAACCCTTCAGAGAGAAAAACCACCATCTACTTTTTATGCTTCTCTTATTCTTATTATGCAAATATTCCTTTCTAATATGAAATTGGAGGAGAACTTCTCCTTCCTAAAAATTGACCATCCTCTCACGCTTTGCCCAAGTAAATAAAATGGGTCTTATGTAAACAAGTTTTATGATATTTGGCAAGGTTGATGAGTTAATTATCCTATGAACATTAAACAAGCAACATATCCACATGTAACTCAAAGAAGGAAAAAATGAAGTGAGGAAAACAAGATTTTATGACGGAGTTCACCTCTTCTGGGCTACATCTATGACACTATTAACACAACTAGACCACTCCATAGATTTCAGTGGTAAAAAGTAAATGTATTTTTTTGACAAATGAGTGGCTAGTTTCCCCTACAAGGACACATTCTCTTGCAAGGAACTCTCACTCAAAAAAGTACAGTCAATAATGAAATAATCGACATGAAAAGGGCTCTCACATCAAGACCCTATACGCCACCTGAAAATTGAGAAATACATGTACAAAAATTCCACATTGAAGTACTAAAAAGAGATTTCCTCAAAAAAAATAATGAGAAAAGATAAAGAAGAGTTGCACCATAGAATTCACAGTTACTGTAGATAAAATCTGAAGGATGGAAAACCCCTACAAGGTTATTTCCATGCTCAAAAAGCCTTCAAAACTGCTTCAAACCACTGATTTTCCCTGGCACTAAAATACTCCAACCTACAAAAACTCCTTCTATAAGTTCTCCAATAAGTAAACTAAGGTTTCCAATGGATTCAGAATGTCTAGAAAGCCCTATCTAAGCTCTTCTTGAGCTCCAAAAGGTTGAAATAAGAGAAATTTACAGCTCTCCCAACCTAGCTTTGTTATTCGTCCTTCAATTTGGTTGAACCTGCTAATTATGCTACAAATCCACCCTTTAAACCATTTAGGAAGTGATAATTTTTCCCACCATCAATGCATTATGTCGCTTCATTAATTTTTCCAATAACCCTTTAAGCAAAAAACTAGGTCAAGATTGTGTGTCATAAGGTTGGGGGTTGGGGCCAATGGTTCGCGTCTGCTGGCGCTGACACCTTTTCTTCTGGGGCAAGGTCACGTGGTGGGCGATGTGGCCGGGGGTTGAGCCTAACCACTCACCCCTGCCGCCAGAGCTCCCAGTAACGATATCATGGCAGTAAAGAGACCATCGGTCGGGGCTTATCAACCCACCCCCTCCTCCTAGGCCTTCGTTGTGTGGTCATATGGGTTGCAATAGAACCTAGGTATAGGGACTACAACCCCTCCCTCTTCGTCGAGCCCTCAACCCTTCACTTGTGGACTGGATTGTGACCAGGTTTTGGTCCTCACTCCACTATAGCTCCCTTTCATTTTGTGCTTGATTCGGTGGAGAAATGTGTGACCAGAGACTAGTCCTCATCTACTGCAGTTCCCACCATGGTCTTGTGGTGATGGTCGTGACTGGGGGTTGGGGCTCACTACTTGACCCCTCTCTTAAAAGCGCCAACATGTACACCTTAAAATAGATGTGGTGGCCTATAGGGTTAACAACCAACCCATAGGAGAGATGGTAGAGCTTTGGACTATGTTGTGGTAGGTCGCCCGATCAATCCTCGCTAAGGCCTTCTATCCCTTAACAAAATTTTTACTGATGTGGAGGCGCCATGTGGTGGCCTTCGGTTGGGCCACGTGGTAGCTTCCCATTGGGACACCAAATCAACACGAACCAATTAAATTCAACCAACTCACCTATACAAACTTGAAACTTTGCGAGCTGTGGTTGGTCCATCGTACGCCCACTTGGCATGCTGACATCATCATGACATTAGCAGTACGGACTGCCCAGTCAGCCTACCTACAATTTTTTTTTGCTTTTGGCCAAAAAATTCAGAACATCATAACTTTGTCATGTGACATCATATGCGATCCAAGCATCGTTGGAATAAAAAATATGAACACTACAACTTGACGCCGATTTTGAAATATTTTTGGAACTTTCATTTTTTATCAAAATTTTGATCTATGTATCATACCTCCCCACTAGGAACTTTTGGATCCAAAAAGTTTATCTTCTCTTAGCGAACAAAATGAGAAAAAAACTCATAAAATTTCTCGATCTCAATCCTTTATGTTTTGTTTCAATTGGTGACTTCAAGCTCCAATCAAGGTACTCTACCTATCCTCTGCTTTAAGTCCTTACCTTCCTGTCAAAAATCAAGCCACAATTCTTATAACCAAGCATGAAAAAAAGCTTCGATGGATGGAATCTTAAAATTCTCTCCAAAACCATATTTCTCGGCTCAAACAAACTTCATCTTGAAGTCCCTTTTCTGAATACAAAATTGACTTCCATCTTGGAAATCAGAAGCAACTCAATGCTTGTCATGCATTGATTCAAACTTTTCTTTAATTTCCTCAAACTGTAATTTTACCCTAAAGTACTCTGGATGCAATGATTCAATGAAACATTTGGCTTTGTCCACAAAAGCATAGTCATTTCATGTAAAATCTTCATCAAATATTTCATTCACAACAAGGTTCATCTTGAAACACTTGTATCAGTGAGTACATGATGCAACTGTAGACATATTGGACAACATACAAATATTCATCCCAAAAAGTCCTCAAACAAATGGACACATTATCAAGCCAACATAACATGATATGTCAAAGAAAAACATAATTTTTTCAAATAAGTGATTATTCTTGTTTTCACTTTACAAATTACCCAAAATGGTAATGAACAAAAAGCATTTACAATTTACAAAGCAAACAAACTATAGAAAATAATCTACCGAATCTTTGATTCTCCTAAGCTTATGGGTTATCTTTCTACATCTTCTCTGCTTTGAAGGTTGCCTTAGGAACTACACTGGCTTCCTCTTTTCCACTCGTTGCTTTCCTTGCAATGGATTGCATGACCTCTTTTTCCTTCTTGGTACAAAGTTCCAGATGAAGTTTCCAACACCTTTCATTCCCATGCCCATTCATATTACAATGGGTATAGAAATACTTTCTCTTTCCCATCGATAAGGAAGTCTTCAAAATGGAGGGAGGTTATTCATGATTTTTTCCAAGAATTTATTCCATTCTCTTGACCATCACTTTTCGTTGCTCGCAATCAGGCACATAATGGTCAATTGCATCACAAAATATGCAAGGATACATGTCCCATAAATCATCAAAATTACCAACATTTTAAAAATTCCCATGACACTTATACCTGTCCTTTGGGATGTAATTTTGACGATGAGGACTGGATGACGACATGAAAATTCCTTTGAAACATTCATCTCTCTTGGGAGAAAAATTTCCATTATCATTACCATATTGGTGGGACATATCATCATCTGATGATTTCTTTGCCTAAATTTTTTTAGAACACTCTCCATACTCTCTATGACCATAACCAAATCCTTCATATCTTGGTCGCTCCTTCACCTCGATAGGATTAGTGATAACTTGGCCATTGATTCCAAATCCTCCTCCTTCATAACCCATCCAAGCTAGCAAATTCATACCAATTCCTTTAGTATGCTTTTCAAAGACATAAACTCAAGGAGTAGAACTAGATATGTTGATTACGACCTCCTTGGATTTGCCACCCATATTTTCTATTTTAGATGTTGATGACAAATTTGAAGATGACTCAAGCCACCCAATTTTATCAATAGACACATAAGAATAATCTTTTAGATGTTGAAAAAACTCACAAGCATCATTCTCTACAAAGGTTCCATATCCTATGTTTGGACCATGCATACAAATTGGCTTCATCTTGAAGGAATTATTTGTTGCTTATGGAACGGAACTCTCATCAACTTGTTCCTCCAGCACATGCTACAACTAAAGGCACATATGCCTCTTCTCCTCTTCAAAAACTTCAAGCAATATTATTAGCTCAACATTCTCCATTCAAAGAGACATATTAATCTCCTCTATCTTGGAGTTGAAGCTTCTTTCCCATACCCGCAACTTGGTTAGAACCAAATATGATACCAATTGATCTAAAATTGGAGGATAACTTATTCTTCCTAAAAATTTACTGTCCTATGACACTTTGTAAGTAAATAAAATGGGTCTTATGTAAATAAGTTTTATGATCTCTTCAAGGATGATGAGTTTATTTTCATATGAACATTGAACAAGAAACATATCCACATGTAACTCAAATAAGGAAAATATGAAGAGAGGGAAAACAAAATTTGATGATGGATTTCACCCCTCCTGGGCTACATCTCAGGGCCCACTAACACAGCTAGAAGACTCCATAGATTTCAGTGGTAAAAAGTACATGTAATTTTTTGACAACTAAGTGGTTGGTTTCCCCTACAAGGAAACATTCTCCTACAATTAACTCTCAATCAAAATAGTATGACCACCTATAGTCAGTCATGAAACAATCAACATGAAAAGGGCTCTCACATCAAGACCCTGTACTCCACCTGAAAATTAATCAATACATTTACAACAAATCCACATTGAAGTACTAAAAAGAGCTTTCCTCAAAACACATAATGATAAAATATAAAGAGGAGATGAACCATAGAAGTCACAACTACTAGAGATAGAATATGAAGCCTGGAAAACCCCTACAAGGTTCTCTCCATGCTCAAAATGCCTTCAAAACTTCTTTAAACCACTGATTTTTCCTGGCACTAAAAGACTCCAAACTACAAAAATACCTTCCATAATTACTCCAATCAATAAACTGAGGCAACCAATGGATTCATAATGTCCAAAAAACCCCTATCTAGGCTCTTCTTGAGCTCCAAAAGGTTGGAAAATGAGCAAGTTATGACTCTCTCGACTTATCTCTAATATATGTCCTCCAATTTGGCTAAAACCGCTAACTGTGTGACAAATATTCTCTCTAAACCATTCAAGAAGCAACAATTTCTTTCGCAAAAAGTGCATTTTGTCACTTCATTAATTTTTCCAATAACCCCTTAAGCGTAAAACTAGGGCCACATGGTGTGCCCTAAGGTCAGGAGTTGGGGCTAATGGTCTGTCCCCACCAATGCTGAAACCTTTTCTTTGAGGGAAAGGTCACGTGGCGGGTGATGTGGTCGGGGGCCTGGGATAAATGCCTGCCCCCGTAACCGAAGCTCTCGATAATGGTCTCATGGAAGTAAAGAGATAAAGGGTCGAGGCTTATCTTCCTACGCCCTCCGCCTAGGCCTTTGTTGTGTGGTCATATGGTCTGCAATAGAACCCGGGGCTAAGGCCTACAACCCCACCCTCTTTTATGAGCCCTAAACCCTTCATCAGTGATCCTATGGATTGGCTTGTGACCAGGGGATGGTTCCCACTCCATTGTAGCTCCCTTCTCGTTTACACTCAGTCCTATGGAGTGAGGTGTGATGAGGGGATGGTCCCCATCCACTACAGCTCTTTCCATGGTATTGTGGTTATGGTTGAGACTGGGGGTTGGGGTTCACCTCCCAACCCCTCTTCTAAACATGCCAACATATCCACCTTAAATAGATTTTTTGGCCTATAGGGTTAATAAACAACCTGTAGGCGAGATGGTAAAGATCTGGACTATGTTGCAGTAGGTCGCCTGATCAATCACCTACGAGGCCTTTCGGCCCTTAACAAATTTTTGACCAATGTGGATGCACCATGTGGCGAATCCAGTTGGGCCGCATGGCAGCTTCCCATTGGACCACCAAATCAACATGAACCAATAAAATGCAACTCACCCTATACAGACTTGACACTTTTAGAGTTGTATTTGGTCCAACATATGTCCAATTGGCATGCTGACATCATCATGACATCAAATTTACGTACTTCCATGTCAACATCCGAGTCATCCTACGTGCAATTTTTTTTTTTTTTGGCCAAAAACTTTAGAACATCATAACCTTGTCATACGGCATCAGATTGAGGCAATTCAAGCATTGTTTGAATCAAAATGATGAACACTACGACTTGACATTGGTTTTGAAATATTCTAGACACTTTAATTTTGAGAAATTTTTTGATCTCTGGATCATTTTTACATCATCATATCATTAGCTACCACCAGTGTGCAATCCACAAATTTCAATAGTGCGAGAAACCACTCACTCCAGGACACTAGCTGATGAAAGCCACCACTTCTTGAACTTTGCGAGCTACCACTTGCTAGAAGCCACCACTCCCATAACTATGTCGACCACCACTTATTGGATGCCCCAACACCCAATATATTTTCCATCCACCATTGGATGGAAGCCACTACTTCCAAGTTCTTGGGCCACAACCAGAAGGATGCCACTACACCCAGATCAGAAAGCCACTACTTTCTAGTGATCCACCACTCTCCCACTTAAGGCCCCAACCTTCAAGCTCTTGTGGACCTCTTTTCATAAATTTTCAAACTATGATCCATTAGTTGATTCAAACAACTCATAGGTCTCCTTTTATCCAATTTTCATATTGGGCCCACTACATCACTCTTCACTCAAACTGAATAGAAAAAAACACTCTTACAATCAATCAACCCTCTCTCAAAAATCAATAACAACCCACCAATATGCTCATAAAACCCCCAACATAAAAACAAGTCTGCTCAAACCATAACATCTCATTTATTTGACACATACAAAAATCAACAACATACCATCATGGGAGAATCACTACACAATATTTCACTCAAACATGCATTATCTAGAATCAATGCATAACACAAGTATGAGATCTCAAGCTTAAATAATTAGCCAAAAACATTACATAGTCATAGTACCTACAATAATACAAGACTCTACCACACTAATAATATCAATATAGAATTGTGGCATCAATAGATATGGACATATGTTCCCCGTAAACACATTGTTGTTCACATACACACAATACTTAGCATGTATCCCCTTCCTTTGTAATAGTGGATACAATAGCCATATAAAAACTCTGCCTCTACATCATAATGGGTGAAACATATTTATCTCAATATTTTCCACATGGATCATATTTTTCTATGCACACTGGTATCTATTTTGATCGCTCTGCCATATAAACTATGCACACTATAATACTCTGTTATTATCACCAACAAACCTCTATACATTAGAATCTCAATCTCACACATCGAACATTGATGCAAAAATCCTCTTTAAAAAGCACACTATGTAGATGTTTGGCTCCATACACCCTAGAAGCATTTAGTCCCATCCAATGCACTTCCTTCTACAAGCTAAGGTGCACACACAGTCTTAGTCTCACCTCATCGAACACTGTTGAACACCTAATCCTCGATGGGCAGGCGTGGAAGGCGAAAAATCACAAAGGAGTCCAAGTTACCTTGGAAGATGAATCCAAGAGTTACACCGTTATAATATAAATAGACATCTATGGTGAATAATATGGGTAAATCACGCTTATCCTATCTCTTGTGTGTTTAGCTTCTCATCTACCATGCGTGTGTTTAACATGGTATCAGAGCTGGAGGAGAATTCTGGCCCTGCTCTAATTTGAGCCACTTGTCTTGTGGAATCTATAAATGTCAGTTCGACCTTCCTTATTTTTCAAGCTGCAGACCTGCACCAGACTATTTTAAAATTTGTGAGATTCTACACCTGCACCACTCTGAATTGATTAATTCTGCCTCTGTCGAATATGTCACTACGATACAACATTCATTTGACAATTGTTTCTTTGTCCCGCTGCTAGAAATATCTTCTTGTCACATTATTTCCTGGTTTCTTGCCAGGAATAGTTGTTTGTCTCTGCCATTACCTACCTTTAGAAAAACCGTTCTCGCTAAATTATGTTGCCTGACTGTAAGGCGTTTGCAATTCTTTGTGAGCGCTCTCCCTTCGACCCTCTTCCAGGAGTCTACGCTGCTCCATAATCATTACACATATCACTCTAATTTTCTCAACAGTGAGCTCAGGACTGTGAATGAGAGCCAGCATCAAACCTCTTACACTCTGGACCCCAACTCCCACTCTAATCTCACCTCCTTCGACTTCCTCCATCACCTGTCCTCTCCCTCTCAGCCACGCTGCCCTCCCACTATTTCTCGGGCCTTCCTCTTTACCCTCCCTTCCAGATCGTCTCTCCCACACCTCCTGCTCCCTCCCCTCCCCTCACGCTCCTCGTAACTCCCTCGAGCCCCACCCCCCCGTCCCTTCCACTTCCCTCGCGGGCTTTGCACTCCCCACCCCAACCCCCTGTCCCTTCGGCTCCCCGGCTCCCCTCCCTGCGCTCCCTCTCACCCCTCACCCCTCCCCCCTCACTGCACTCCCTACGCTACTCCCCGTCCCCATCTGCTCTCCCTAATTCCCCACTGCCTCCTCCTGCAACCCCATTCCCCGTCACCTCTCCCTCCTGGCCCTCCTTACCTCCCGCGGCTAACCCTCCCCTCCCACGTAGACCTCACACACCCCACGGACTCCCCTCCCTGCCGCTGCTTTATAGCTCAACCTCTTTCCCTCCGTCCCACGTGGGCTCCCCGACTCCTCTCCCCTCCCCTACTCCCGCTCAGTGACAGTTTCCATATTCCATCTGCCTCCCATGAAAACCTAGAGCTTCTCTGGCATATGTAGCTCTCTCCCAAATAATTGATCACGTCAACCTCATTCTCTAATCTTGATAGTGGAGGGAGTTTATTCCATTTAGTGTTGAACTCTCTTAAATTTAACATAGACACACGTTACATGTCGCACGGAAAATTTTTATCTTCTGTCTCAGAGCCTTCAAGGAGCGTAAATACGCAGTCACCATCGCACACAAATATCTGTTTATCCTACGATGATATGAAAGAGAGTGGAGGTGGGGGAAGCATACTCTTGAGACCAAGAAATGGATTCCATCGCATCTTATCTCATAAACAAAGTCGCATCGTTTCTCATAAACAAGGCTTGAAGAAGGCAGATTCTTGAGTTCAGCAATAGCCACCTAAGTTGCTTCGTCTTGAAAGCAAGCTTGCATTTGGATTCTTTAGTTGTAGTCAAAGGAGTAGAACACACTCTCACGCAGTGTATAAACCATCTGAAGTAGAATTCATTGAAAGCAGAGGAACATTAACCAGAGGACGACCAAGCAGAGAATAAGTTGCCCTTTATAGTATTTGGCATATGCAATCATTTTAATATTTTCTATGATTATTTTGCTAGTTTTTCTTATTGAAATTCTGAAACTCAGGGATGAGTTTCCATTTCTTATATATTGAAAAGATTGTTTATGTTGGTGCTATTTCCATATTTCCATAGACAGTCGACTTGCAGACTTTCTTCAAACAACGACTTTGTCATTTGATCTGTTGATTGAATGGTGCAATATTAATTTCATCTTAATGTGGAATGGATCATTTGTGTTTTGAAATGGCCATTTTATGACTGCACATTCTCCTACAAATTGAAATCTCCTGCAAAGTTCGGGTCTCCTATGCCGACCTGTGAATGGAACTTTATTGTAGGATAGTTATATGTATGCATTGAAAATCCAGAAAATGCCTCTATATCAGTAATTTTTCTTGCTATAATTGTCACTACTTTCTCATCTTATTTCTCAAAAGAAATATCATTTTGTATTGCAACCATTGCTTGTTGAAAACTATTGTTGATTGGCATATTGTTCCGGAGGTGATCTGCAAGAACATTGCACATTTAGTGTCCTATCATGTTTCCCATTTGTTGAGTGTGAGTTGTTAACAAAATGGTCAGAATTACAGAGTTATTAAAGTTTTTAGATACTCTCATACTCTCCACGACTGAGTCTAGTATGGTCAAAATAATCAAAGCCTCTCTTTCAAACATTCAAACTTGTCTGCAAAACACACAAGAGAATATTGATTTTTTGTAGCTTGAATCTCAGCTTCAGCAAGCAGAACTACAACAATGGAGTCATCATTTTGAACTTGTTTCTGTTCATAAAATTGAGAGGGACTCCCATCAGCAGCAAGAATATAAAGTTGCAATCAACTCACATTCAGTTCCTTGTACAAGAGCAGATTTACATACATATGCAGCAACTTAGTCTGCACTTTCCAAGCCCATCATCAGACCTTAGGACAAGCTTGTCCACAACAAGCATAAAATTGGCCTTGGATATGACAAGGAATTGTCCTTTCATAATTCGGACTACTCCAAGCCCATCAAATTTTAGAGTGTCAGATTTATTCATGACATTTCACCTTCATTTGTTCCATATCCTTCTCCTCTTCCAAAGTAGCAACAACAAATTGAAAAATGCCAACAATGTGATCGTGTTGGCCATATGAAAGATCATTGTTTTGATATTCACCCATGAAAGCACTGTGGTCAACACACCCATTCATTACATGGATGCTTAAAAAACAAGCCTCCTGCAAGAACAAGGATTCATCTTGGATGGATCGCTTCTTGGCAATGGGCATCAACAAACAAGAAGATGTTTAAGTCGCATGTCAGAACTTGTTCTCAAATATTGAACAATATTGCAGTTGAGTTTTCACCATCATCTCACCTTGTACCTGACAGGGGGGAAAATGGTGGTCATCTACAAGCTTCAAAGCCACATCAAGCGAGCCTGAGCCACAACCTGTCATTCGAGATTCAGAGTTGTAGCCAAAGACATAGTAGTTCAAGCGAGCCTGAGCCACAATTTGTCATTCTAGATTCAAAGTTGTAGCCAGAGACACGGATGCCCATGAGCATGCCTTTGGTTGGTGGACAACCTTAAACCATCTATGTGAGGTTGATATTCTTCCTCTTTTAGAACACTTCCTCTAGCAGAAGACTTCAGCTTCTTGCCAGTTTTGGTTGAGTTCTAGGAAATGCATCAAGCATTCCAGAGTTGGTGGTCATCCTTAAACCATCATAGGTTGTAGACCTCCCTTCTTCTAGGTTGAATGTCTCCCTCTTCATATATGAGGGACACTTCCTCTAGCATAAGCCCTCAGCTTCTTTCCAGATTTGGAAGAGTTTCAGGAACTGCAATAAGCGTTGCGTTCTAGTGTTGGTGGTCATCCTTAAACCACCTCTTTATGCCAAAATTTTAGAGAGTTGATTCAGCCTAAGTGTTGCCATGCATAATGTGCATATTTGTATTACAACTCTCTTCTTGGACTCACACATACCCCTTCGGATTAAGGGGGGGAATGTTGGACACCTAATCCTCTATGGGTAGGTGTGGAAGGCGAACAATCACAAAGGCATCCAAGTGACCTTGGAAGATGAATCTAGGAGTCACACCAATGTAATATAAATATACATCTATGGTGAATAATATGGGTAACTCACGCTTATCCTATCTCTTGTGTGTTTAGTTTCTCATATACTATGCGTGTGTTTAACAAACACCTCTATCATTCACACGGGTATATATATATGCTCTGAACACAATCTCCGATTCTCACATCGACTAACCATTTCCACAATCCAATGCAAGTGATATTTATTCTTGGAGCTCAATGAAAAAATCATCCTCACCACTACACTAAGCCTTCAATGTGTTTGTAACTATTTATACTATATCAAATGTTACTTGGACCATGTTGATGAGCCAATTTGGATACTAACACAATAACTCAATTCATTAATGCATTCACATCAATCAATTCTTATCTAGAGGACTAGATAAACCACATCGTTGCAAACCACATCAATAAAATATTCCAATAAATGCTTTGGAAAAATTCCTTTGGTTTAGGCCAAAGGTTTTTTTTTCTTTCTCACCTACAGGACAATTCCACTAGCACTAAACTTGTAGAGTGTAGAAAAATCCATGCTTAGGACATGTAAATACCACAACACTAAGGAAATTCCACTTTTTGACCATAGGGAGACTGCAACACTACTCTTACATATAGAAAACTCAGATATATCTTCCCAAAACTTCTCCCTCTTGCATCAAGCAAACTGCAACACTTTTGCAGCAGCTCCAAGACTTCTATAAAACCTATAACACTTCAGACACATCAACATTCAACAATTACACCACATGCAAGCTCATCAAGCTTGTTGTCATCAACTCCAACATAACTGGCTCCATGGTTGATATCAATGCCAACACCATGCTGGAAACACCTATATGTTCAAAATTCCATCTCCCCCATCTAGAGCATCAATACAGATATATACTGACTATGTATATCCATATTTTATCACTATAAATTTTCCTTGCAAAAAATATACCTTTTATCCCTTTTTGAGTTTTATAAATATTTTTTTTCCAAGGAAAAAACCATAATTTCATTTACAGAGTAAACAAAATTACATTTTGTATATAGACATCCATGTGTGCATTCAAGAAATATTTTCTCAAATCCATTCCGTAGCAAGACATGATAAAAAATAATCCATCAATACAATATCATCATATACAAAATTCACCCATAAGGGTCTATATGTAGGCCATCAAAATATATAAATTCCAGAATATACAACCTAACAAAGTTATCATAATATTCAACCTTTAAGAATTCTAGTACAATGCCAAAAAAGGACTAACAAAATTTACAATATGGAGACAATAGTAATGTAACTAGAAACTATATCAAATCATCATGATTTCCCATAAATGGATGATGGTAGAACTTGAAGTGAACATTGTTCAACATTTCTTCAACTAGCCATAACCTCAGAGCAAGCTAAAGGCCTTCCTCAGAGAGCCAATTTCCCTCATAGTTTCACTCCCTAGAGAAAGTTATATATATATATATATATATATATATATATATATATATATATATATATATATATAGAGAGAGAGAGAGAGAGAGAGAGAGAGAGAGAGATCATAATGATTTCCCATAAATGGATGATGGTAGAACTGGAAGTGAACATTGTTCAAAATTTCTTCAGCTAGCCATAACCTCAGAGCAAGCTAAAGGCCTTCCTTAGAGAGCCAATTTCCCTCCTAGTTTCACTCCCTAGAGAAAGTTATATATATATATATATATATATATATATATATATATATATATATATATAGAGAGAGAGAGAGAGAGAGAGAGAGAGAGAGAGAGAGAGAGAGAGAGAGAGAGAACTCATATTTGGAACATATGTACTTCATTAATAGAAATAGTAAGAAATATAAATTTTAGAAAAAAATATGCAAGAGATAATTAGAACAAACCTAAACAATGTGACTTTTTTATTGTTAATTATAGAAAGAGAGAGAATTTTTCATGGGCCTATTTGAAGGGGTATCCTCCTATTAAGTAGATATCTATTAAAATAACAATATTTGACAAAACAATACATAACCTTCTAGATTTTTGAATAGTTTACCACTAATAGAACCCTCACTACTTATAGTTTCATTATTAAGTAGTACCAACCTAGTGACCACTTGGTGGGCCTTATTGAATAAAGATAAGCACTTTACATTTAATAACTACCTACTAAACATATAATTACCCTTACTAAAAAAAAATGGTCTCATACATTAATTAACTAGCTCTTATGCATTCTAACATAGGGAGATTAGGTTAGGGCCTTAAGGTGATCTACCAGATTCAAAAGACACCTTTTACTCAAGGTGATAGGTGTGGATACTATTGTAAAATCATTGTATGCTTCTAAGTGGCATATTTAGGTTGTATATCCTTCCATTGCACTAGGTTTTTAGAATTATGCAATAACATAGTTGATGTTTCCTTAGGAATAGGACTACTTATGGTTGTAACCAAATAGAATATTCTTCATCAAGTTTGGAAAGGATAGTCTAAAATAAATGATTAAACCCCAAAAAATTCTTTAAAAATGTCGTGTCAAAGGTTGGGTGGATCCTAGAGTTGGTAGGAAGAGCCAATTGTTGATCCCCAAGATTGTGCTTTCTTTCATCTTACTTTACCTCATTTTCCTTTGTCCATTGTTATCCCAGACCCAAATGAACAATGAAATTAGTTAAAATTACTTTTAGAATGATTAACATGGCTAACTTGCTAAGTTTTGTGATTTTGTCATTGTAATGCATTTTGACCGGAACTAGCTGCAGAATGCAGACATTCTGTAGCTAACCGGAAATTCTGCAGCTGTCTTCACGTTCAAGCATGTTCCAGGTGTCCTCTCAGGAAAAACCACACATGGGTATATTCCACATTATGTCCTCATTGTTCGTTGCTCACCATGGAAACTGAACCGAATTCTGGACGTGGTTTTGGTACGTGGGAACTCATTCAAGGATGCAGACTTCTAATAGGACTGTCCTAGTCCAGATGTCCTTTTTCCTTTTACGCTGCCATCTTTAGAGTCCTAGTACGATTTTGATAAGGAAAGACAATGATCCTCGTATTGTTGCAAGTTCTGTTATGTAGATTTGTTATAAAAGCACTCGGGAAACCGAGAGACAAGCTCTAGATTTTGCTTAGATTTCATGTATTGACTGCTATATTTTTGAAGACCGAGACTACTCTGTTTCAAGTTATTTTTCCTTTAATGAAGAAGACAACATTGCTTTGAACACGTTGAGTTGATTTGGAGCTAGATTCCGTCTGGTGGTAGAGGGCCCCTGCCTCCTGCACGGCTTTACTTTCGTAATTTAGATAAGTATCTTAGTTGTTTTTACGTTTTTGAAGCTTGAGTTCATAGTTAATTTCATTAGCCACTATAGTTATACTTGTTCTAAGAACTCTTCCAAAAGAAGAAACTCTTCCAAAAGATCATGATAATGAATGGGAAATGGCTATAGTGTTGTAGGATTTAATTGTAGTTTCTTTTGTTCACTATCACAGTTGAACTTATACTAAGAAAACTCTTCCAAAAAATCCTTATGATGTCTACGGCATGACTGTGATACTGAATGTTTCAGTTGTTTGTTTGCACTAAGTAGCATAGCTGATCTTACTCTTAAAACACTCTTCCAAAATACCATAATGATGGGTAGGAGATAGCTGTGATGTCTTAGTTTTTAAATTGCTTTCAGTCTTTATGTTTGCATTTGCACTGAATTGTACAGCCAGGATTGTTCTAAGAAGCTCTTCCAAAATACCATTCATGATGGACAAAACAGGCTGTATAATCCCATAGATTAATGCACGATAACTTAGTTAGGGTACTTCGGAGTCAAATTGCATTCAATTCATGCTCTGTTATTTTGTTTTAAGTTTGATAATGGCTTGTTAGTTCAACACTGTTTCTTGTAGACTAGTGACATTTTAGTTTAGTTTTAGCTTAGCTCATTGTATTTACATTCCACAATTAGTTGTCATCCACTGCATATTAGATTACATTAGTTGTTAAACTTAACAATACGGCCTTCATTATTTACAAAACCTCTTCTTGTTCCAAATCTATAATTGATTCATAACCATATGAACAGAAGACAATATCATTTCAAGGCCTGAAGTACTTTTGCAACTTCTTTACCACTTCATAAACAAAGCCTTTCCTCAAAAGACTACTTTAAAAAGAAATCTATAACTCTTGAGTAAGGTTTAGTGATGTTAAACTAAGTTGCAGAATAGAGTTAGGAACTAGTCTTAGAGTAAAGATCTTATGATGGTACCAATGTTTTCCTCCAAATATGTTTCCACAAATCTTTAATCATGGATAAAATGTTGCATCATTATTAGCTGGTTGTTTAATTGTCTAGTTAGGAGAATTTGTATACTTAGCTGACCATTTCTCAAGCTCTCCCAAAATACCTTTGATGAAAGAATTGGACAAGTTAAGTTTATGTTTTGATTCATTTCCTTAAAGTCATTATCAAGCTTTGTATTCTGCTTAGTCATAGTTTAGGTTTGATTCTGTTTCAATATTTGCATTTGCATTTGTCATTTGTCATCAACCAATTAGGCTTCACTCTGTTTTTAACCAGTAGCTTCTTTCCACTAGCTTTCTAGTCATTTTCCTTGTGAACATAAAAACCATCAAAAGACCAAAAACATCATAAATCAGCACAAAAGACCAAAAACATCATAAATCATCATAAAAGACCAAAAACATCATAAAACACTAAACACAACGCATTAAGAGACAAACACCTAGGCACATACAGTGCACTTCACTTTAGCAGTTTACCAACCCTGGTTGACAATTAAATGAACTCAATTTAGGAGACTAAGTTGAGCACAAACACCAATTTGTAAGAAACTTGTTTAATGCACAAAAGAATTTGACAGGGTCCATATAAATTTGATGCTAATTTATGGTGGCCCTTATACTTGAAGTAGGCATACCATGTAATTTAAAAATTTAATCCATGAAGACTTGAGAAATAATGTATGACACAAATGGTTGAGGTAAGATATAAAATTGAGAATGTTTGAAAAGGAGACTAACTACCATCAAATAAGAGATTTTTTGTTGCCTTTTAGTAAGCCTACTACAAAATCCATGGAAATTCTAGGACAGTGGCATGGATCACTAGTGGTTGAAATGCTCCTAAAATATTCATTATTTCATTATCGTTCCTTTGGAAAGCTTAAAATTTAACTAAAAACATATGGATGTCCCTTTCAAATGCCTCCCTAAAATATAGAACATTTATCTCATTTATATGTTTTTTAAAATCTAAAGTGTCCTAATGTAGGAGAGGTATGAAACTCCAATAACACCCTTTCTTTTAAAGATAATTCTTATACCACACAATATTCCCTTTATAGCATAATGTTTCCTACTATTAGTATGGGGTTGGTGTCCTTGTTAAGATATTATGAGGTGAACCATGGTGTCATTATCAAACCATTATTATCATATCACTTCAATCCAATATAGAATTATTAAGGATAGTGAAAGTAGGTATCCTTTTTTCCCATGTTTCTTAAATGAATAATCATCTACCACATTCTCTTTTCCCTTCTTTTATATGTTCTCATATTCATCACTTCACATATTTGTGACCAGATTTTTCTTGTTAGGTAATGAAAGTATTATTTCAAATTGTAGTTCAAGTTGTGTTGGTTTTTCTTGATATGGAGACACCCCTTGTTAAGACATGAATTTCATGTTTTGATGATGTGAATAATGGGAATCATTTCTTTCTCAAAGGTTAACTTGTGCTAATTTTATTCATATAATTGTTTAGTAATGGGTGTTACTCTTGCATTGACATATTCGAAATATCTCTTTCATAGAAATCACATTGCAAGACAAAAGACTCAATGAAGTATGAATTTTAAGGCTAGGTTAATATGCATGGAATCCTTTAAATATAAAAATGCATGCTTTATTTCCCTACTCTAGACAAAGACATTATTCTTGTGTAGGGTAGTCATTGGTGATGTAATTTTCCTGTAATTATTAACAAGTACTGTAATATCTTATAATTCATAGGAAACCATGTAATATTTTCAAAGTCTTAGGGTGTGACCAATATTCCATTGCCTTAATATTTTGGGATCTACTCACACCACTATCCAAAATGTTATGTGACCCGAGTATTCTATTTTATAAGTGCTAAAAGAAGATTTGGAAAATTTGAGGAACAATTGGCTATCTCAGAGGAATTTTAGGAGTTTACCAATATGCTCCACAAGTGCTTACTAGGTATTGATGTAAATAAATATATTGTTAAATAATAAAAGCACAAAGTTGCACAAGAAGGACCAAAATAGCTCATTTATGAGGCTTTTAAAGTAGAGGGGTCATTGCAAAGACAATAAGGAATCATTAAAAACTCATAATTACATTTATGTGTGGAAGGAAGACTTAGAAATATCAACTTCATTCATTAAAGTTTCGTGATACCCAAAATCAAGGTCTAGTTTAGTGGATAATTATGCCCCATGAATCTTATCTAAGATGTCAAAGAGAATTGGAATTTGAAATTCATATTTGAATGTTAAGTTATTAAGAGCATGTAATTTTAGAAACATGCTAAAATTTCCTTCTTCCTTCAATACCATGACTACTAGGGAGGAGTAAGACTCAATATTATAATAAGATTTTATAGCCTACAATAATTATTAACTAACATTCTCATTTTTTTTTTTTGTAAAAACAAAGTTAATAAGTGCACACATTGGGTGGTTTACTACTAGAATCAAGGGGATACCATGAACATGTTTTCCACATGAAGGAGGCAAGGCATGAATTGTATCAAATATTTGTTTACACTTAGTCAACATTGGATAACAATTAGGGTGAATTTCTTATGAGGGTTGTCTAGAAATTGGATGGTACTGAATTAGGAAATAATGCCAATGGCGAAATTTTTTAAAGAATGTATTTGTATGATGAAAGATAGTAATTAATGGGGCACTGGGAATGAGACCCTCGAGGGTGTGTTTAATATTCATTTAATTGAAGCTCATATATGACTTTTGTGTAACAACCCTTTTTGCTACCCCCTATTTAAAATTCATCATGTGTATCTTTCTATAAAATAAATGTGAAAATGTAAATATGTCTGATATTGAGGAGTCTACATGGATTCAAAGGTACAAGGGGGAATATTGTCTTGTGTTGAGTGTAATCCCAAGCCACTTCATTTATTTTACCACCTATCTGCCCGAAAAATTTATGGACTTGCTGGTGTGATAATTGAAGTTGTGTATGGATCGAATGAGTGAAGTAAAAACCCATATTGTCCCTATTCTTGTGGGACATGTTGAGGAAGTCAACACATAAGAGAGGGACAAGGGAATGGATGTGAAGAAAAAGAGGCGGAGGGAAGAGAATGCAGGGATATGGGTAGTGAAAGGAGGCGTGTGTAGGAGAATGCAAGTGGAGAATATATGTAAGAGTGGGAGCACTCAAGAGAAAGAGAATTGCAAAAACACTTTGTGGTGTCATTGGGAAATATTTCCTTTCATTATAGTGTGACCCAGTGTGTGTATCGGTGTTGTATTTGGCCTAGAAGACTCAATGAAGATATTTATTCACATGGTGCTTTCACTGTGGCTACAAAACCACTCTTAGCGTGAGATCATAATCCTGAAATGATAAAACCTTCCCTAGAACTTGGGTGAATCCATGTAATTGATTATTTGGAGATAGAGAGAGTCGATGTGGTGTTTACTGACTATGAGAAGTTGATAAACCACTTGGATAGTGAAATCCTCATCTTTATTATCTTCCCGACTTATTATTGGTGTGAATTCCATTGAGAATTTAATTCCTCAAACTATGAATCTAGCTCGGGCGTGTTCAACTGCAAGAAGGATTGTAGTGTAGCTAGCCTATGGTTGGGTTCAGAGTTGAAACCCCTCCCTTGGTTTCCAACCATTCAATTTAAATAGATAAGTATAACTATTTGTACCCATTGTATTATGGATAACGAATGATGCCTAATATGTGATATTAAGTTATATGGTTTAGTACTACATATGGAGGAATGTTGATATCAATGTATGTCTATGGTGAATGCTAAATGATATTTTATCATGGTCATGTGAAACTTATGAATCTCTATGTTTTAGCTAACATATTATAGTATGTGATTTCCCCTATCTAAAATGTTATCATTATCATGGATTAATGCCTTATTGAAGGCTGAAGACTCCTGATTAGGAGGAATTAATTAAATAAGTGTATTTATTTGCATATATGTTACATCATGAATGATGGATGATGTTTTTTATGTGTTATGACATTGTATGTAACAATAATACTAAGGGAGGAATGTGGTACTCATGTTCATTGATTATGAAATGTTGTATGTGAGTGTCTTGATGGTTATGAGGGAATTGGAGGCCTCTGTGGTTGCTGATATGAGATTGGAGGCTTCTATGTTTAATAATATCATCATGAAATGCAGAGCTATATTCATATCCATGTATGACTACTTGATGTGCCTAACTATATTTTCATAGTGTGTGAATTTCATTGTCTGATATGCTATGATTATTATGGATCTTTAACTATTTAAGAATATTGATTGTCTTTCCTAGTAAAGGACTGAGAATGATATAATGTATGAAATATCAATGGATCTAATAGTGTTGTTTGCGATCCTTTCTATGGTATAATATGATGCTACTGTATTTGAATTTATAGAGTAGTGTTAGCTATGGATTAGCTTGTCCCAGTGCCTAATATTAGACATGTTGATAGTTCCATTAATTATGGTTATTTATAATATTTGGAATGTTCAGTATTTGGATGAGGGTTTCAATGTTGTATAATTGGTATTCCGAGAAATGTTAGGCTTCAAGGAGAACTTTGAATAAGTTCTTTTAAGTTCTTAGATTTTATAAATCTAAGTGATGTAGAAGTCAAATTTTGTATCTGAGGCCATATGGGTTATGGGAAGGATCATGTATCCCGATCGCATATGTTTTTATACCTTTATTGTCTAGTGCATCTGGATAGGCGAAGTGGGCGGATGCACTTTGGGCTTGGAAAATGTATCCAGGATCTCGGTGATATGGGTGTTTATGCATGGTACATATGATTGTAACACCATATCTCCATGGATTTGGATATGTATGTTTTTTGGTGAGTTATTTAGATTTTGGAAGGAGTAGAACTTATCTAAATTGGGGCCCATTTCAAGAATTATAAGTGCAAGGCTAGATTAAATCATGAGTGAAGTTTTTATCCAAGTAATTTGAGGGTAAGGCATGCTGCAAGTTCACAAAAACCTGGATAGTGGGTTAGGAATGGATATACTTATGGATTCATGAAAGATCTGGTGGTCCAAAGCTCTAGGTTGTATTATGAAGTGAAAAATTAAGTGCACCCATATTTTCCCCCAAATTTGGGTATAACATGGAAAAACGTGAAGGCATGACAGGTGTAGATGCTATGGGACTCACGAGGAGAGATGAGGTGGAGGATTCCATGCTAACCATGGAGGCTAATTGGAAGCACCATGGTCTCCACAATAAATTTCGTGAAGGAGGAGATCCATAGTTTGGGTGAACCAAGGGTTGATAAATAATGCACAATGGGAAATATTGTGCACCCAAAATTCTCTTTCAAGGCCAAATATAAAGCATAGCTACACAAAGCATTTTGAGGTAAGGTGTGGTGGGACATATGACTATGAATCTACATGGAATCCATGTGGTAGTGTATTTTTGATGTGGCACAATGTGATTGGTTGAATTTTGATTAGGCATAACTCTCAATACGGGAGTTGGATTGAGTTAAATTTTATATCACCAGAAATCTCTTGATGAGCTAAATGTGATGGTGCTGTCCAAAGTTAATTCCGCAAGCTTTAGAGTAGAAGGATTTTTGTAACCCCATCTTCATAATGAGACCATGGAGGTAGGGTTAGTTAAAATTAACACCTCCCACAACCTGGGAAGAGCAAGGGGGGAGGTAGGGAGACAAGGTATCAGAGAACCCAGGTTCAACACTAAGACTAAATGGATCATGAAATAAAATGTTAGAATTAGAGATAGTTCAACACTTGACTTGAAGAGGCTCGAACATAGATGATTATTTTATTTTAATTATGATAAGTTGTTTTCTATGTATATGTATGCATATACTAACCATTAAACTTGCAAATGGCATGGCTTCTAATCTTGGTAAAATTTTGATTCCAAACCTACTAATAATATGGTTATAAGCATGCTAGTATGTCCTTTTTAATTTTTGGATGACACGGGTTGTAGATGTGTGAACGAAGAAGTAGAAAAAATGCTTCATTTTAGTAAGCTTACTATTGTCGTGACAAGGTAGCAAGTCAATTTTTTATGCTTAATATAACTAATAGTTATGTGTGTGTTACAACACATAAAAGGACCCAATTGCAGCAAGCTATAAAAGGATGGAGAACAATATGGTACAACACAACATGGACTGTGTCCACCATGAGAAAGAAGGGGAATTTTCCCCTAACATAACATAAACTTACAAGAGCTTGAAATTTGAGTGGAAGAGTTGAAAAGTAGAGAATGAAAGGCTCATCATAAAGTAAGAAAATTAAGCAAGGCTAGACAAAATGCTACTACAAAACGTGCCATACATGAAAGAGTTGTTGAAACATTCATAAACCTAGGGAGATGCAGAATAATGTCATGTTGACAAGGCTAGAAAGAAACATCATAAGGCTACAAAGAAAATAAATCCATTTTCATATTGGAAATGTGCATAGGAACATCTGAGGAAAGACCACCATAATAAACAACAAAAGAAAAAAAAAATCTCTTGTAAACTATAGAAACCTAAACCAACAACCTAGAGTGTAGAAAGAGATAAGGGAGCATCCTCTCAAGCTCTATGAAATACTGAAAAGTTCCTTCTCGAACTAATTATCGAGATACTGGAATTTTGAAGTTGATATAAACCTTGGGAAGGATTCAGACTAAAATTTTGTGCATGTGTTGCTAATGGACACACTAAACACCAGAACTCAAGGGATTGATTTTGATGTGAAATAATTAATGATGTGCATGTTGGAAATACTGAGAGGTGGGGGGGTGAATCAATATTTCTTATAAATTAACACTTTTAAATCTTTTCATAGCATTAGTTATCTTCAATTAGTCTTGATGTTTATCCAGTAACAACAGTAAACAATAGACCACAATAGGCACACGAATTTTAGGTGGAAACCCCCTCTCGATCAAAAGCCACTGAACACTTTTCTAATAAATTCTTTAATCTTCAGCCCCAACTGAAATGAAAGGTACAACTTCCTAGAATTCTAGAAAATCATTCTTCTCAAGCTCCCACTAGAAGGATGCCCCAACGCCTTGGTTTCTTCAGTAGTCAACTGAATGGATGCCTCGACATCCTAGACCAACCTACCACCCTGAAGTGTTCACAGACTCCAAGCTATAGGTGACTTCATGCGCCAACCTAGCACCTCCCTGCCACCCTATAATGATAAAAAATAAGACAAGAGTGTGGAATTATGTACCAGAGACAATGATCCATGATACAATATGGTTCACAATTATTTTCTTGAACTAGACCAATGTAATATCCTTTTTTCTGAAATATCACAATCTATTCCAGAGATTTACTATGGGGGCATTTACTGGATATGTCACCTTATAGAAAGGATGAGATCCAGAGGCTACCTGGCCCTCTACAGACTCTGTCTATAGATCTTGTAATATTCCTCCTACAGGAATTTCCCAATAATGGGGCTACAATGATGTATGAACATACAATGGATTCTCTGCATTATTTATCTGAACCTGCCTATAAAAAGAAGTAAACAACCAATATATATGGTTATAGCAGCAAAATCAATGCAATGACTTGAGGGATCAGTCATTCAATCAAGATAATACAAGCCTCTCATTACATGCATGATAAACATGAAGAACAATGCTATATGGAACAAGCCCTAGGCTGTGACTGCGCTATTTATAGAGGTACTGCTGCATAAAATATAATGATAAAATAATATAGCAATATGAAGCTCTAATAAAGTGGGGGAGCATGATCTCAACCCCTGAAAATACAATACATCAATCCTCTAAAAGGATTTGCTGAAATACAAGAAAAATGGCACTTTGCAGAAATGCCGGAGTTGCTAGGCAGTAGCAACTAAAGAACTGGAAATAGATGGAGAAGGCTGAAATGGTTGCAAAAAATGAATAACCCTCCTCTAATGGAAATCTAAAGTGAAAGGCTGATCCCTTCACCTAATATTTCACCCTCCAACTATATGCTAATCCCTCACAGCAAATGCTCTCCAAGAATAACGATGTCTAAGAGAGGGACTGCACTGCATATGATGGAAAGTGGTTGGCCTGATGCCAAATATGGTGGAATAAGCTCATGAACCTCCTTTGATGATCTCCCAAAGGGGTGGAAGCTCCCTCCTCTGAAAACTAGCCAAGGATGGTGTTGTAGAAAACCTCCCCAGCAACACCCAACAACACTACACAATCTCCAGCTAAAACTGCGCTGATGATGAAGGATGATGATTGACCTCAATGTTTGAATATGGGGAAAAGAGTGCAATCCTCCAAGATCTACTCAAGAAGAAGAGGAAATCCTAAACATGAATTCCCTCGGCAATTCTTGCTAACCAGCAAGATGTTGCTGCAAGTCCACCAGACCAAAGATGAATAATACTCAAGATGATTTGCAATGGAAACCTTGCCCTCCTTTTAAACAATGTGAGCTTCCTCTCAATGGAACCCACCCATTAGGGTTTCCTTCCTCTAGAATCTTCCCTCCTTATCCCACTGCGCTGACCCACAATGTGCTCTCCACCTCATGCTACTGCGCAGTTTGACTTGGTCAAACTTGACCTAGCCTTCTTGCAAAAGCCCCCTTTCACACATGGAGGTGTGAAATCTAGATCTATAAGTTATCCTCCTTCATACCAAGAGGATTTTTATTACATATTCATGAAAATAATGGGTCTCCTACCCATTTTATTTATCTCTTATGTGGAAATGGCAAAAATTAATGTTCCATGAAAATTGGGACCCTTACAGTCCTCCCCTCTCAAAGATTGCTTGTCCTCAGGAAAGTACAAGGATAGACTGATTTATTTCCCCTTACTCTCCTTTTAGCATCCATGCATGATAAAATCCTCTAAGAAAAGGATGCCATATCATCAATCAAGTGTCTAAGTTGTCCCTCCAACATATGCAATCCAGCTTTTGGTGAACATCCCCAAATAGCTGTCATATAGAACAAATATCCATGAAGGGAACAATGGGCTGTCTAAGGGCCTCCTTGAGGCATGAGATATGATATAAAGTGGGACTTGTCATCCCCATATGAATCTCCCATCCCCAAGCTATCATCCATACAACATAAGTTTCCTCCCAACATGGCAACTCACATAAATCTCCCTCCACCTTGAGCTCCGGAAATGAAGGTGGGCTGCAAATATGAATATGGAAAGCCACATAGCTTGCCCCATGATTTCCTTCTCTCCACTTGTGATAAGTGTAGTGTGTGTGCTGATCATGGGCTGCAAAAATATTTCCCTCAAGTGGAAATCCTCCATGGATCTCTCCTCCATCAATGATAATCCAGCTGGCCCAATACATTTCATCCATGATGAGTAGGACATGATCATCATAGAATACCCCAATGACATGTTTGCTATAGGTTATGCCATGTGCAACAAGGTACAAATAATTTCTCATAGGGTTACAATGCAACCTCATCCACTGCAGCTACAGAAAATAACATGGCAAGCATTGTGCAGAAAATATCACCTCTACTACTGAATAGTAAATAGATGAGTGAATCAGAAATACAAAATAAAATACATGCTCGTATACATATAATGGATGGATATCATCATCAACCTCATGGCCCACCTTAAAAAAAGGCAAATAAGTGGCTGTGGTGGCCATGTTTCTCCTCATGTTCCCCTTAGAACATGCCATGCATAAACTTTGGGAATCATCTTCCCTCAAGGACACACCAAAATCATGTGTCAATCTTCCGATCACGCTTCCAATAAGAATATGAGACATAACAGAAAATAGAACCATGATCAACAATAAAATAGGGGGATTACTAATGGGTTCATATGGTGCTGGGAAGTACCAACAGACTCCCAAGGGTGCATAACGCAGTTTTGGAAACTGCTGGTCAAGAAATGTACAAGGAAAAATGTTTTGAAATACAATGCTAATCATATGAATTAGCTAAACATGTGTATAATGGAAAAACATTTGCCCAAGGCCATGTAAAATATGGTTGTCTCCATCATATGGGTTGGCCTAACCTTGCTCTTGGAGCAACATGAAAAATTTTCCCCTTTGAGGAGCCATGCACTGCAACATAATGATAAGAGTAGGCAAATCAGCAAATGAAAATAAAAGGCTCTTACCATAGGCTGGAAGTAAAATGATAGATGGATCCATATGAGTGATCCTGCTCCCAAATGACAGCGCTGTGAGCTCATGCAAAAAGGATCTTGCCCATGCCAATATTTGTTCCTTGACATGCTCCTTGTCAAGAACACTCCTGGTGATGCTGCTGCAAATGTGAAGATTTTCCCAAGATGGAAATGCCTCCCGATTAGTAAAAGCTAAGGAGTAATACCTTTTCACTAAGAGAGTGCCCTCCTCTACTCCTGCAACACCATACACCATATGAGAGAAAATCTGCTTATGCTCTCTGCAAGATAGTCCAAGCAACCCAAATGCTTGCTGCCTCCTCATGCTCACATCATGTAACTCATGTGATGAAGGTCTCATGACTGATATATATGTCATATCAGCTCCATGTATCCCTACTCTCTGTTGCTCAATTATGTAAACATCTTGCCACTTCTCCTCTTCTCCCATCCTCCTGGAAAAAGGGTACATCAAGTGATGGCCAAACTCTTTCAAGAGGAGCCAACACAGCCAAGCCTCTTGCTGCCCAGTATCATATATTTGCAAGTAGAAAATCAGCCCCTTGCTTCTCATCCACACCCACTCAGCTCCTTGTGGATGTCTTCTCCTTCTTCCTTCTTTGGTACTCCTCCCGTGAGGGCTACCATTCTCCCAAGCCATATCTTCCCCTTTTCATTTCATGGAAGGTTGAAATGTAACTCCTTGGAGACCTCCTAGAGAAGATCTCTCACCCATGAATATATGGAATCCATGAGGATCCAAATATGATGAAGGTAGCATCTCCCCTCCATCATAGTTTGACAACGCTTTTAATCCTTCCAAAGGTGTAGCAGTTGTTTCAACCTCCGGTTCAAAGTTGGTTTCCTTGTTTATCATGAAGGTGCCATGGTTTGTTTTATTCTCCAATAGTTCACATTCCAACCTCAAGGGCTGAATCCAACTCAACCAAAAGGTATGAGGATGAAGGCTCATCTCCTCCTTGAACCCTTTTCACAGCGTAGTGCAATGATGGTGCTCTAAAATAGCAAAATGGGTAGATCCTCGGACCTTTACATGTGATTTCCCACATTCCTTTAAATTATTTGTTGAAATGAAAAGTGGAACTTCACTCATACCTTGGTGGGTCCTGGGGTCCTCTTGTGTGGCTGTAGCAGTTTTCTCCTCCAATGCAACGGCTGCCTCATCCATAGATGTAGAAGGATGCCCTCCCAAAGCTATGACAACGTTGGTGCAATATTCTTCCCATGGTGGAGTGGCTTTCCCTACTCTTGTCCTCTCTCCATCAAAGGTTTGGATCAACCTTTGAGCAAAGTCTTAAAAAGAGCTTACCCTTGAATGGACCAAGGGTTTGAACCACCAAATAGAGGCTTCATCCTTCATGTGCAGTGCTGCAATCTCCACTGCTTCTTCCTCTGCCACTGGATGTAGCAAGAAAAAGGCTTCTAGCCTTTTCACCCAAGCTCTAGCTGAAGTATACCTGTCAAATGTAGAAAATAGGAACCTATTGCCTCTGACTTCTCCTTTTCCATAGGACCTTCTCTCTCCTTCCGCTAAATAAACTGTGGGAATGATGTAGCTCCCTTGAATGCTACAGAATGGGATTTATACTCATCTAGGTATTGATTTAGAACCATATGATCCAAGCATTTCTCATGCTTGCTCTCTTTTTGAGAATAGGAAGTGCATGGACCTTCCTCTTGTCCTCTCTGCTTCTCCTCCTTGACGAGCTCTTATTTGTTATGAAAATAGATGAGATCAAGATCATCTTCTGCATTATCATCTTCTTCTTCTTTCTTGGGCTTGAGGGCCACAGGGTGAGCCAAGAAAGCTGCTTTGATACCACTGTAATATCCCTTTTTCTGAAATATCACAATCTATTCTAGAGATTGAATATAGGGGAATTTACTGGATATGTCACCTTATAGAAAGGATGAGATCCAGAGGCTACCTGGCCCTCTACAGACTCTGTCTATAGATCTTGTAATGTTCCTCCTACAGGAATTTCCCAAGAATGGGGCTGCAATGATGTATGAACATACAATGGATTATCTGTGTTATTTATATGAGCCTGCTTATAAAAATAATTAAACAACCAATATATATGGTTACAGTAGAAAAATCAATGCAATGACTTGAGGGATCAGTCATTCAATCAAGATAATACAAGCCTCTCATTACATGCATGATAAACATGAAGAACAATGCTATATGGAACAAGCCCTAAGCTGTGACTGCGCTGTTTATAGAGGTACTGCTACATAAAATATAATGATACAAGGATATAGCAATATGAAGCTCAAACAAAGTGGGGGAGCATGATCTCAACCCTTGAAAATACAATACATCAATCCTCTAAAAGGATTGGCTGAAATACAAGCAAAATGGCACTTTGCAGAAATGCCGGAGTTGTTGGGTAGCAGCAACTCAAGAACTGGAAATAGATGGAAAAGGATGAAATGGCTGCAACAAATGAAGAACCATCCTCCAATGGAAATCTAAAGTGAAAGGCTAATCCCTTCACCTAAGATTTCACCCTCCAACTATCTACTAATCCCTCACAACGAATGCTCTCCAAGAATAACGCTGTCTAAGAGAGGGAATGCGCTGCATATGATGGAAAGTGGTTGGACTGATGCCAAATATGGTGGAATAAGCTCATGAACCTCATTTTCTGATCTCCCAAAGGGATGGAAGCTCCCTCCTCTGAAAACTAGCCAAGGATGGTGTTGTAGAAAACCTCCCCAGCAACACTGCACAATCTCCAGCTGAAACTACACTGATGATGAAGGATAATGATTGACCTAAATGTATGAATACGGGGAAAAGAGTGAAATCCTCCAAGAGCTACTCAAGAAGGAGAGGAAATCCTAAACAGGAATTCCCTTGGCAATTCTTGCTAACCAGCAAGATGTTGCTGCAAGTCCACCGAACCAAAGATGAATAATACTCAAGATGATTTGCAATGGCAACCTTGCCCTCCTTTTAAACAATGTGAGCTTCCTCTCAATGGACCCCACCCATTAGGGTTTCCTTCCTCTAGAAGCTTCCCTCCTTATCCCACTTCAATGGCCCACAATGTGCTCTCCACCTCATGCTACTGCGCAGTTTGACTTGGTCAAACTTGACCTAGCCTTCTTGCAAAAGCCCCCTTTCACACATGGAGGTGTGAAATCTAGCTCTATAAGTGATCCTCCTTCATACCAAGAGGATTTTTATTACCTATTCATAAAAATAATGGGTCTTCTACCCATTTTATTTATCTCCTATGTGGAAATGGCAAAAGTTAATGTTCCATAAAAATTGGGAACATTACAACCAATCACCCAATCACAATATGACCTGCAACCCAACCATAACATTATCCAAAAATGACACTTATACCTCCCAACAATGGCTCTCCAACTCTAGGAAAATTACTCTTTTACAATTTTACAATGATAATTTTTACAATACTGACTTTTGACACGACCTGATACTTAACTTGACACTGCTTCTTTGAACACTGGCAGCTATTGAGTTATTGTTGTGCTTGCTTCAAGTAATAGTACTTTGGTGTTGCATTGTCCTTCTAGTATGTGTCTAATTTTTCCTATTGTGTCCTCCTTCCTGCACATGAATTAATGAACAAGACCCAAACAAAATACTTACACTGTCCTGCAAACCATATGTCAGAGAAATATTCAAAATTCAAATGTAAATACGTTCAAAATTTATGATCAAAACCCAATCAAACATCCATACAAAATAATTACACTTTCCTGCAAAAATACATGTCAAATATGATATTCAAATTAAAATTCAAACACTAATACATACCTTGTTCTAGTAGACTTACCCTTGACTTTTGATGTGTTGTCCATACTGCAATGATCCTTGAATGCATATTTTTTCTTTCCTTCTATAAGCTTGATATTGAATCTACTGTATCTATGTAATTTCAGATCACCAAGGTCTAAAATTGTGTCCTGTTGTAGCCCTCTAATTGCTCTTCCCAACCCCATAGGTCTGATCAATGTTGGATTCTTCAAGAAATAGTTATTCCCAATATCCTACAATGACTTGATTATAGACTGGTTCAATAGATCGAACTTGTACGAAGTTCCACGTGTCACTGCTTCAACATTTGGTCCTGAAAATGATACCCAACAAACTACAACCCGTCTCTTTCTATCACTTTTTACAAAATTTGAATCCAATGCTCAAAGAGAAATTTATGACCATTTTCCCAAGGTCACCTGTTTGACATGAAATTCAGGAGCCTGCAAAAACCCTAAATTCCTCAGATCATATCTACGAAAATATAGTGAACCAATATCTGAAATTCAGATAGGCACTTCATCATGATTTTGGCTCACATGGGTTTTTTTCAGCATATTAATCTTCACAGAAAAAACGTTATAGCGAAAATTCCATGATGACGTGTTTTAAGTAGGGAAATCCTTACATGAGGAGGATATGAGGGTCACAATTTATATAAATGCTTAGGTTGAGAGGGTATTGAACAAGTGAACATTGGAGGGATTTTAGGAGCTTAAAAAAATATTAATTATTGACTATTCATTGACGACAACAAATGATTAGTGTCATGCCACAACCCCATGGGGTTTTAGCCCACTAACTAGGGTTACTAAGTTCAAACAAAAATATCTTTCAAACCGTGAATAATTACGTGGCATGCCATATATCAATGGAAACATCTCTACAAGTAGAAACCATACAAAATATTCTTGACTCAGAATAGAGTAAGCTGTCAAGTCAAAATTCCCATGCAAAATAGCGATAGCCCCTGGTTCTGCTTGGGTGGAAATCAATGACAACCATTGATTAACAATCTCCCCCTTTGGCATTGATGGCAACACAAATAATCCCCCTGCGATCATGACACCTCTTCCTACAACATTATATCCCCCTTTCTCATTGATGGCAAAGTGTAACGCACCTTGACTAATGTCATCTTGCGGACCTGTACACACCTCAACTACCCCCCTTTTTTTAACTTAGTTAGATAAGAGAAAGAGTCTAATGAGAACTTGGGATAGTACCAAGATTTAGGTGAAAATACTTGAATGCTTCACAAGTTAATGGTTTGGTAAAGATGTCAGCATTTTGTTCCTTTGTGCCAAGATATTCAAGCTTGATATTCTTTTCAGCGACCTGCTCTCTAACAAAATGATATTTGATCGGAATGTGCTTTTTTTTGGAATGCATCACAGGGTTCTTGGAAATAATGATGGCACTGGTGTTATCGATAAATATGGGAATAGGCTCATCAAAATTTATTTGAAGATCTTGCAAATTTTGCTTCATCCAGAGAACTTGAGTACAACAAGCTGTTTCCACGATATATGTTGCTTCTATTGTGGATAACGATATTTAAGACTGCTTTTTACTTAACCATGAAACAAGGCAACCACCTAGATAAAATGCTGCTCCAATGGTACTCTTTCAATCATTAACACTTCCTGCCCAATCTGCATCTGTATAAGCTTGGATAACTAGCTTATTTCCTTTGGAATACCATAAACCATATTCTGTTGTGCCCTTAAGATATCGGAGAATTATTTTGACGATAATAATATCAGATTCTTTTCGTGCTTCTTGGAATCTTGCTACTTGTCCAACTACCTGCATTACATCTCGCCGAGAAGCTGTCACATATAGAAGACTGCCAATCATAGATCTATACAACCTCTGGTCCACATCCTTTGACTAATCATCTAAAATTAACTTGAAACATGTTAACATTGGGGTAAGGAAATGCTTTCAACTTCCATCTTGAATTTATTAAGAATTTCCTTGATGTACTTGGTTTGATATACAAATATTCCTTTATCTCGCTGAGATATATGAAGCCCTAAAAATTATGTCAACTCGCCAAGTAGAGACATTTAAAACTCACTTTGCATCTTTGTGGCAAATTTTTTACTTAATCTATCATCATTGCTTCCAAAAATTATTTCATCTACATATGCCTCGATAATTGTTAGGTTATTTTGATCCACTTTCACATAGAGAATGTTGTCGAAACTTCCTTTCTTCGATCCTTATTGATGTAGATATCCATCAAGATGAGCATACCAAGCTCTAGGAGCTTGCTTGAGACCATATATTGCCTTCTTTAATCTACATACATTGTCTTAATTTTCAGAGAGCATAAAACCTTTGTGTTGTTCAATGTAAAATTATTCTTCCAATTCACCATTTAGAAAGGCTGACTTAACATCCATTTGGTAGACCTTGATTTTTCTTGAGCATGGATAAGCGAGAAACATTCTGATAGCTTCCATTTTGGCAACGAGACAAAATATTTCTTCAAAATCAATTCCTTCAACTTGTGCATATCCTTTGTAGACTAATATTTCCTTATTCCTGGTAACTTGTCCATCCCCATTCAATTTGTTCTGAAGACCCATTTAGTTCCAATAAAATTTTTATCCTTTGGTCGTGGAAAAAATTCCCAAGTATCATTCTTATCAATTTCATCCAGTTCTTCATTCGTAGCTGCTACCTAGTGTTCATCTTGAATAGCTTCCTCAAAATTGCTAGGCTCAAAAGTTGCTAAAAAAGCAAGGTGAGCTTGTTGTGATGAACGAAGCTGTCGAATTCTTCTAGTTCCAATTCCTTCATTTATGTTGCCTATGATTTGATTTGACGGATGATTCTTTTGACACCATTATTTTAAAGCTTTTGGATAGTTTTCTTGTACACCGTGGTGATCATTTATCATTTCCTCTTGGTTGATTGTTGCTTCCTTATTTAATTGGTCTTGTCTTGGAGCTTCTTCTTCATCCTTCATAGATTATCCCTCAGATCCCTAATATTTTCTTGAAGGTACAATCTCATCATCATCCTTTGTAACACAGTCTTCATCAAAAGTAACATTTATGCTTTCCACTATTTGTTTTCACCTCATATTGTAGCATCTATAAGTCGTCATTTTGCGTGAATAACCAACCAAAATACCTTCATCGACACGGGAATCAAACTTGCCCAATTTTTATCTTCTCTTTTGATGTAGCATTCACTTCCAAATATTTTGAAGTATTTGACATTAGACGGTCTTCCCTTCCATAATTCGTGTGGAGTCATGTTACAATTGTTCCTTAGCAAACCTCTCTTTATAATGAATACAAATTTATCGATTGCTTGAACCTAGAATTTATCATATAATTTTGAGTCATTTAACATTGTTCTACCCATTTCCTGTACGGTTCTGTTTTTTCTTTTAGCAACTCCATTTTGCTACGGTGTTCTGGCTGTTGAGAATTTCCATTTTATTCCATTTTCGTCACAGTATTGTTGAAATACCTTGGAAGTGAATTCTCCGCCATTATTTGATCTCAGAAATTTGATCTTCAAATAAATTTCATTTTCGACCAATTCCTTGTAGATTCTACAACATTCGAATGCCTCAGTCTTTTTCTTTAAGAAGCTGATGACTGTCATTCTGGTGTAATCATCTATCATTAGCATAAAATATAATTCTCCTTCTAAAACTTTTGTTCTCATAGGACCACATAGATCAGTATGTACTAATTCCAATGGACGTGATGCAAAGTGTTCTTTTGTCTTGAACTCAAATTTTGTCTACTTGTCGTGCCGACAAGATTCACATATTGTATTGGTGGGTTTTGAAATTTTAGGCATTTCTCCTTCTACTTCCTTCTTTCTGATCTTGACCAAATTGTCGAAATTTATATTTCCCATTAGTTTGTGCCATAACCCACTTTCGTCTTCTTTCGCCAAAAATCACCCTTTAGGTGTCTCATCCAAAATATATATGTCATTTGGAGCTCTACTTGCTATAACCACAATTTTACCAAACTTGCTTTCCCAATTTCATATTTCTTAGAGTTAAATAGCATTGTGTGTCCTTGATCGCACATTTGTCCAACACTAAGCAGATTGTGATTCATATTTTCAACCAACAATACATCTTTCGTTAATGCATTTTTGTTTCCAAGTGGGACTGTACCTACCCCTATGATGTTTAAATACTCGTCATTTCCAAAAGACACTGTTCCATCCTTATTTTCCTTCAAGGGTATGAACTTATTCCTATCTCAAGTCATATGTGTTGAGAAACCACTATCAACATACCAAACATTTATGTTGCTTTGAGCCTTGAGAGCGATAACACATTTTTCAGTCTTATTTTTCAAAATTTGTTCATTATGATTTTGTGAGAATTCCTTTGAAAAACTTCCAAGTTTGCAACCTTTAGCCAAGTTTCCAAAATTGTTACATTTGTAACATTCGACGTCATCTCTCAAATGATCAAATATGTTAATATTCTACTGAGTTTTGGAATATTCATTTATGAAATATCTCTCGAAACTATATTTATTCCAAACATACGTGCGACATTCTATAGCTCTATGTCCAAACCTTTCACATGAATAACAATAACCATAGAAGATAGGTTGATACCTGGTTCTTCGAGAAATTGTCTTCCATGGTTCTTCCTGTGAGTCCTGATCTCTTGAGTTGGCTGGGAGGTTTACCTGCTTGTTAGATTTTGCATATCCATCTTCTTTTGTTGTCACAGAAGCACTTGGCTCCTTTTCAGATTTTTATTTGTAACCAAGACCAGTCTTGTCATTGTTTGTTTGTTGTAATATCCCCAAATTGGGACTACTAGCAAGGCATGTCTGAAAAACACATTTTTCAGAAATGGTTGCTACAGGATTGAAAACCAACCCTTGGATCCATTAGATCTGAGAATATAAGACCTGAATCCAAGAGGAAATTAGAAAAAAACTCTTCTAGGTGGGTTAAACAGGTCTCCCACACCTAGTACAGCTTAAAAAATGCCCAAAGATGGGACTGCAACACTATGTGACAAAACTGCTCAGAAAATAATGTAGTTTAGCCAAATATATGCAGGAGGCCAATATGGTAGCTCAAAAATAGCTTATACAACAGTAAATCAGATTTACAATGTGGCCCATTCAGTGTACAAGAGAATATGGAAGAATTTTATGAAGAAAACCCTCTAAAAGAGGTGCTGCAACAATGTATTTCACTGTAAAAGCCTTGACAACATTATTTTATTGAGCATACAACAGCTGTAGGTTACAACTAAGATCTAGAACAGATCTGTGTACAAAATATTAGATCTATATCAAATATGTACACTATACTGTCTCTATTTTACATACCCCTTGGGGTTTTCAGCAAAAAATGAAGCATATGGAGTGGATCTGAGATCTCATGCAGCAGATCTACAAATTTCTGTAGAATTCCTGAAGCTTATACATGAGTATTCAAATCAGTTCTGAATATGACATGGATAAGAATAGAAATCCATGGATCACCATAGTGGGAGGAAGATTCCCATCATTAGAGATTGTAGAAATTTGCTGAATAATGATTAATTATCCACCGAGATTATCCTGATCACATATCAATTCGAATTCATATGCAACACATAATCTCTTCCACTCAGATCATCACACATGCAGAAATAAAACAAGCGATAGCACATCAAATCATCATACACCTTAACACAGTAACAAGGTATGTATGGGAAAGCTTATAGTTAGAAAACCCACTTGACTATTGTTTATATTATAATGGGAAAACATGTAACAAACTCGTTACAATACTCATCCAAGTACTCAATACACTATCACATGATTACACACTAAACTAGCTTGGTTTGAACAAGTCAGGGTTCAAAACACATCCACCTAGACTTGCCTATATAGAGATCCAAGGTTCGAATCTCCTTGGCTTGACAACGCAATCATCATGGGAAATTCCTCCAAGTGTGGTGCAAATCTCATGCACAATTGATGTCGCCACTGATAGCTAACTCCACCCTTTCATCTACCTCTTTCACTGGTCTCCACTGAACTGTCCATGCACTGTAGTGAACTGATGTGTTCTTGAGTTGAATAATGAGTTACTAATTAATGAATTAAATAATATTTAATTCACTCCCCTCATTACTAGTTGATTAGCTAGTTAAACTAATCTCAACTAGTTCAACTAAGTTAAACCGAACACAACTCCACCAACTGTCTCATCAACTCCACCAAACTTCTGCCACTGAAGTCCTAACTGAAGTCAACCATGCATGAACTCACCAAACCCCTAGGAATAGCGTAATTCCTCTGTCAGATGCATGAGCCACTTCTGTAGCTCGAACTGAAGTGCTCCAAGAGAGTAAACTGAAGTTTAGAGTCCAAATATTATTAGGGGTAAATAATATTTGACTTCCCTATTTTTAGGATAGGCAGTCTAAAAATAGACTTCGACCTATAGGTCCAAAAATAGAGGTCCATCTATTTTTACCAACATGACCAATACTCCAAGAATAACATACTGCAACCCCTGGACCATGCTCCATATGTCTAAAAATAGACATAGTCTAAAAATAGACTTTGCGCCATAATTTGCCTGCGGGCCCACTTAGTGAAGGCGACTTCATTTCACTAAGCTCCATCATCTTGCTGCATTCTCAACACTCCCTCTCAGCAAGATATGGATTATCTGCAATCCCTATCCTGCCTCTGTGGAATTCGAACTTGCTCCCGGTGAGCGCCTTCGTCAGGATGTCGGCATCCTGATCCTCCGTGGGAACATATGAAAGCATCATGATTCTCCGCTGAACACAATCTCTGATATGATGGTACCTGATGTCGATGTGTTTGGATCTATCATGAAATATTGGATTAGCCGAGAGTTTAATGCAACTCTGGTTATCACAGTAAATCACTGTAGGCTCCAAATGCAACCCAAACAATCCAACGAGGATCTTCCTCATCCAAATAGCCTCGCATGCAGCCAAGCTTGCTGCCATGTACTCGGCCTCTGCTGAACTGAGTGCCACGGATCTCTGCTTCCTGCTGTACCAGGAAACTGCTGTCAACCCAATGCTGAAAACTCCTCCAGATGTGCTCTTCCGGTCCGTTAGGCTCCCTGCCCAATCTACATCAGTGAAGCCAGAAAGCTTCACTTCATCCTCCTGTCTGTACCATAGACCATATCCCGATGTGTCACTAAGATAACGCAATACATGCTTGCCTGCCTTCCAAAAGAGCTTGGTAGGCTTAACCATAGCTTATGAAAGCTGGTTAACATCATAGCATATATCGGGTCATGTATTGACCAGATACATAAGCGACCCCACCAACTGTCGATAGACAGTGGCATCCACTACCTCCGCTGAAGTAGCATCCTCCTTCCTCCAACCACCAGGAAGAGGAGTGTCAATAGGCTTGCAGCCATGCATGTTGAACCTCTCCAGTATCTCCCGGGCATACTTACCCTGAGAAACAAACAGTCCTCCACTGCGCTGCCAAATCTCCAATCCCAGGAAATAATGAAGGAGGCCCAAGTCCTTCATCTCAAACTCTCGTGCAAGATCCTCCTTGCATGAAAGTATCAACTTCTCATCGCCAGTCAAAATCAGATCATCTACATACAGTACGATGATCAACAGCTTCCCCTCCACCACAATCTGGTACAGGTTAGGATCCGCCTCACTCTTGGAGAATCCAAGCCCGATGAAGTAGTTGTCTATGCGAGTGTACCAAGCACGAGGTGCTTGCTTCAGCCCGTACAGTGCTCTCTTGAGTCGGCACACATGCGACTCACTGTTGAAGATCTCGAAACCTTCAGGCCACTCTATGTACACCTCCTCCTCAATGACTCCGTTGAGGAACACAGTCTTCACATCCATCTGATGGATGTGCCATCCCATCTACGCTGAGAGAGCAAGGATCGTCCATATGGAAGAGTAGCTTGCGACAGGTGCAAAGGTCTCCTCATAATCGATCCCCTCGATCTGTGAGAAGCCACAGGCGAAAAATATCGCCTTGTACTTCTCCACACTCCCGTCAGCAGCCTGCTTCACTTTGTAGATCCATCGTGAACCCACCACTGATTTCCCCTTCGGTCTTGGGACAATCTTCCATGCACTGTTTCTGACGATCGAATCATATTCTTCGATCATGGCATCTACCCATGCGGGTTCCTCCACAGCTTCCTCAAAAGAGGATGGCTCCGTCACGACACATTGACTCACAAGAGCCATGTATCTAGTGTACCGATCCGGTGACTACCTCTGTCTGTGCTGTGTTGTAGGTGGTCCTACAACCTTCTCTGCATCTCGAGCCAGTCGCTCAGCTTCTGTAGTGCGCTTGCGCCCTCTGATGGTTGGTGCTGCATGGGTGGTTTCTTCCACCTCCTGAACTTCCTCTTGTGGCTGATCCACATCCGGAAGCTCCTCCTTAGGAACTAACAACTCCTCATCTGCATGCAAGTGTAGCTCCCTCTCAAGCGAACACTGCATGGCTTTCTCCTCCTGAAACTTGATATCCCATCGCACAACAGTCTTTCGACTGTCTGACAAATACACCCGATAGTTGTGAGTTGTATCAGTGTACCCCACAAATATTCCAACCTCAGCGGTTGGATCCAGCTTCCTTCTTGCATCCTTCGTCACATGCATGTAGACAGGAGAGCCAAAGATCCGTAAATGGGAAATGTCAGGCCTCTTGCCAGAATAAGCCTCCTCCGGTGTACTCATGCCAAGAACCTTGTGAGGATAACGGTTCTGTACATACACTGCTGTATTGCATGCCTCAGCCCACAAGTGAAGGGGTAGGCCCTGATCATGCAACATCGCCCGTGCAGCACCCACGATCATTCTATTCTTCCGCTCAGCCACCCTGTTCTGCTGTGGGTTATGGGGTGCAATGAGCTCTCTCCGAATCCCTTCTGCGCTGTAGAACTCCTTGAATTCAGCCGAGATGAATTCACCACCATTGTCGCTCCTTAGAGAAATCACCTTCTTCCTCGACTCCTTCTCGACCAGTGCTTTAAACTCACAGAACTTCGCTAATGTATCGCTCTTCTTTTGCATGAATAAGATCCAGCACTTTCGAGAGAAATCATCAACAAAGATCATGTAGTACTCTCGCTTTGCTGTCGAAGCAACTGAGAAAGGACCACACACGTCTGTGTGAACTCTCTCAAGGATCATCGTGGTGCGACTATCCTTCTCGTGAAAGGTGGCTTTCACATACTTCCCTAAAGTACACCCCTTGCACTGATCTGACTGCGAAAGAGTGCCCTTAGGAAGCCCAGTAGAAATCTGCTGCAGGATCTTCAAAGCTCCATGATGAAGGTGGCCCAATCTCCTATGCCACAGTTCGTCCTCATCATCCCGGCTCACCACTTCTCCCGCCTTGCATGCCATTGCTGCGCAACCATCTACTTGCAACTGATAAAGGTTCTTGGTTCGAACCCCTATCGTCCGGGTCTCTCCAGTAGTCTTACTGTGCAGGAAGGCCTTTCCTTCGCTGAAGACCACATCATACCCCTTATCTTCCAACATCGCCACAGAGATCAAGTTCTTCTTCAATCCAGGTACATGCATGACATCCTTCAACATGAAGGGTTTACCAGACTCCCTCTGAAAGGATATGGTACCGATACCAGTCGCACTGTATCTACCATCATCGCCCATCTCGATGTGCACACCCAAATCTTTGTCCTCCAGATCTGAGAACAAATCCCGATCTCCCGTCATATGAAATGACGCACCGCTGTCCAAGAACCACACCGATTCCATCACACTTGAAACCAAGCATGCGATCGGTGAAAAGTCAAGCTCGAACTGTGAAGCCAAAGCTTCTCCATCTGCAGATCTTCCCGCTTGCTTGTTCTTCTTCTTCTTTGGACAATTGGTAGCATAATGTCCGTGATCATGGCAGTGAAAACACTTCAATTTCGCCATATCCTGCTTCTTGCCCTTAGCACCAGAATGAGAGGTTTTCTTACCCTTCCCCTTCTTTGCTTTGGACACCAAAGCGCAGTTTTCTTCATCGGCTCCCTTTGATGAAGATCCATCTCGAGTAGTCCTCCTTATCTCCTCCTGCATGAGATCCGCCCAAAGGCGCTCCCATCCCGGCAGCTTCTCCCAACCATTGACACTATCTTGATATGAGTGCCAAGCCCTCGGAAGACCAAGGAGAGCCAGGTCGACCATGTCCTCATCTTCGACAGTCACCCCCACACTTCCCAGCTCATCTCTGCATTGAGTGAACTTCATGAGGTATTTGGCGATACTGTCGCCCTTCTCCATCTTGATGTTCCTGAGCTTATCTTTGAGCGCCAGCTTCCTTTGGTCGCTCTTACTCTAGAATAGATCCGTCAAAGCTTTCCACATTAAATATGGAGAAGCCTTTCCATGCAGGCTGGATACAATATGATCCTTGACGCCCTCCAATAGGATCCTTCAACATTTCGCCATCTTCTTTTGCCAAGCTTCGACTTCAGCAGGATCAGTGGGATTTTGGACATCCGTATCTACAAACTCCTTCAGTCCATTATCTTCTAATACTGCCTCCATGCGATCCTTCCATGCAACATAATTCGAACTGCCTTCAAGAGCATATTCGAGTCGCAAACCGTTGAAAGACATTTTCAATACTGGCACCAAGAAAACAAAACTGCTGCAAAACTTCGAATTCCACCTCAAAGCTCAACCGCTCTAGATCGTGAGAACAAATTATTTCTAGCACAGAGATCGACTGCAAGGGGCGTTTACCAGACCTTTCACTTTCCGAAGAAAGATGAATCCGGAGGCTACCTGGCCCGCATGCAGACTCTGTCTACCGAAATAAGTTTGTAATCACTTTGATGATCAATCTCTGCTTCAATAGCTCCGATACCATGTAGAAATTTGCTGAATAATGATTAATTATCCACCGAGACTATCCTGATCACATATCAATTCAAATTCATATGCAACACATAATCTCTTCCACTCAGATCATCACACATGCGGAAATAAAACAAGCGGTATGCGATCAAAAGATCATCAAAACATCACACACATTACACAGTATGTATGGGGAAAGCTTATAGCTAAAAACCCTTCAGCTATTATGTATGTTATAATGGATAAAACATGTAACAGTACATAGCACAATACTCCTCACAAGTACTCAGTACTATCTCATAAAGTTACACACAAACTAGCTTGGTTTTGAACAAGTCACAGGTTCAAAACACATCCACTAATTGCCTGCCTCTATTGTGCAATCAAGGCTGGTCTAATGAGAGATCCAAGGTTCGAATCTCCTTGGCTTGATAGCGCAATCATCATGGGAAATTCCTCCAAGTGTGGTGCAAATCTCATGCACAACTGATGTCACAACTGATAGCTATCTCAACCCTTTCATCTACCTCTTTCACTGCTCTCCACTGAACTGTTCATGCACTGTAGTGAACTGATGTGTTCTTGAGTTGAATAATGAGTTAATAATTAGTGAATTAAATAATATTTAATTCACTCCACTCATTACTAGTTGATTAGCTAGTTAAACTAATCTCAACTAGTTCAACTAAGTTAAACCGAACACAACTCCACCAACTGTCTCATCAACTCCACCAAACTTCTACCACTGAAATCCTAACTGAATTCAACCATGCATGAGCTCAACAAACCTTTAGGAATAGCGTAATTCCTCTGTCAGATGCATGAGCCACTTCTGTAGCTCGAACTGAAGTGCTCCAAGAGAGTAAACTGAAGTTTAGAGTCCAAATATTATTAAGGGTAAATAATATTTGACTTCCCTATTTTTAGGATAGGCAGTCTAAAAATAGACTTCGACCTATAGGTCTAAAAATAGAGGTCCATCTATTTTTACCAACATGACCAATACTCCAAGAATAACATACTGCAACCCCTGGACCATGCTCCATATGTCTAAAAATAGACTTTGTGCCAGAATTTGCCTACGGGCCCACTTAGTGAAGGCGACTTCATTTCACTAAGCTCCATCATCTTGCTGCATTTTCAACAGAGATCACTCCCCAAATATTGCCAAAACTCCCTGCAACTTTCCTCTTGCAGATAACGTAGTCTTGGAAGATATACTGCATTGTAGACTTGATGAACTGTTTGGCCTAATTCCAAGGTTGCAATGTTCCTACTTAGCCTTAGCTAAGAGGAAACATTAAATTTTGATTTAATTTATGTTTTATGAATAAATGAATAAAGGAGGACATGTAAAACTCCTAAAAAGTCTGAATAAATCAATGCCCATGTGAACAAAGACAAATCAGGGCTATGTAAATAATCACTTGTAGGTGTGAAATAGGTTTGATCCAAAGACTGGGTCCACCTTGACCAAATCAACTGCACTGTCTAGGTTCATTGCATCCCCAAAAGGGACTACGAAGTTCTAGAAGGGAGCCTCTAATGTGAAAAGGGCTAACTCATCAAAGTGGTTTAGGGTTTGCAAGAGCTTTCTCATCTTATAAAAGGAGAAGGAGGGCAACAAAATAAGGTTGTTGATAGATTATATTTCTAAAGTATTTGTCTGCTTAAAAAAATACCATTTTCTACTGTTTAGTGGAGGATTGTGATTCGAATTCCTGTTTAGGGGTTTCATCTCTTCCCTTGAGGATCATTGGAGGAGTTCTTTGCTGAAATGAGCCACTATCTGGTTGGATACCAAGCTTCATTTTCATGAGCAGCGCTATCCCATTGAGGGTTTTGCAGCTGCTGTCATTTGCAGCAAGTGCTGTTCTAGATCTGCTTAGATCTAGCTTGTTTTGAGAGGCTTTTCCTGTTGGAGTGTGTTTTTCAGCCTCCAAAGAGAGAGTCTATACATATTTTGTATCTGATCTAAAATTTCATTTATTTTATTCAGTCTCCTTCACCCTTAGCGTAGTTTCTGCTCAATACTGCGTTATTTTTGTGAGAGGGTTTCTTGTTTCAGTTTACTATCAGATTGGAGGAACATCTCTTGGTGTTAGGCTTGCCTTTCCTTGGTGATCCGTGGATTGGGTTGCTGATCCATGTATCCATATATCTGATCTTTTCAGTAATAAATTTATCTTCAGAAATTTCTGGGTTTTCTGCAACCCTGCAATTTGTAATTCAAATCTACAGCTTATTATGCAATATTTTGATGTAATTCCAAATGGATCTTGTTCTTAAAGTCATATAGTTTCTAGATATGTATTAGATCTGATTTTTTATCCATAGATATTTCAGAGATCTGAAATTTAATGTACAACATCTGAACCATCTGAAAAATAACGCCGTCTATGTATTGATGCAGTCTATTTCTAGTTGCAGCTCTAATTTCTGAAGGGATTTTGCCCTAGTTCCTTTTGTAATCTGCTGTAGAGTCAATAAGATCAAACATAAATATTATTTCCTATTATAACTCTAAAATATCAGATCCTTGGCTATCCTCCTCTGAGTTTCAGTCAAAACTGCGCAAATCTGATGGGAGAATTTTCATGTTGCAACAACCCTCCTCTTTGGCTGATTTCTAGCTAGTCTTGACTGTGGGAGATCTGTTTAATGTGCTTAAATTGATTTTTTTATGATGAAATTCCATATATAAGTCACATACAACATAAATGAGGGGATCCCAACCCTGATATAGGTTATTCTTGCTTATATTTACTTATAAAGCATTTTCTTTAAAGACCTTGTTGAGATTCCTCAAAAGGGGCTATTCCAAGTTCTATAGACAGAGTCTACAGTTGGAAAGGTAGCCTCTGGATCTCACCCTTTATTTGAAGGGTGACATATCCAGTAAATTCCTCTATAGTCCATATTTGAAATAGAATCTTGAGAATCCCTAAAAAGGATCATTACAGTGGTATCAGAGCTCCACTCTTGGCACATCCTATGCTAGCATTGGAGCATCAGTCATGCTGCATTCCGAAGATGAAGATCCTCTTTCTGAGAGGGAGAGGAGATACCAGAATAGAATTCATAGAAAGTATGACTATACTACTGTTGACCTTGACAAGGGTCAAGACAAGGGGAAAGCCCCTGAATTGGTGAATGATAAAGATAAGGAGGCAGAGGAGTTTGCAAAAACACTCTTGGAAGCTATGCAATATATGTCCAAGGAGATAAAGGAGATGAGGATAGATAGAATGAGGGAGTCCCTTGGGAGATTCCATCAAGGAGAAATTTCTGATATGTCTCAGTTTGGGACTGGTCAACCTGTGAGCTTGCCACAAGTTCCACAGACCTCACAACGCTCTACAATGCCTACCTTCTTGGCTGTAGAGAATGAAGGGTTGCAAGAGCCAAAATATTTGGAAGGGTACTTTGTAGAATATGACTCATAAAGTCAAAGGTTCAAGGATAAATTGAGCTTTCAAGACTTCTGCCATCTCAAGGATCGAAGGAGGCCATGGCAGCAGTACAGAGATGGAGGTTTCCTTCATGGGAGACACCACACTATGGGCAGGTTCTTCTTGCCTAAGTTCAATGGATCACCCTCTTGTTCTGCCAAAGCATGGGTGGAGAAGTTGGACATCTATTTCCAGTTGAATAAAGTGCTTGAAGTAGAAGCCATCAAGATTGCTGCGCTGTATTTTGAGGGAGAAGCCCACAACTGGTGGTTTCATGGACTTTCTACATTGGGGCAGATCAATGTGTCCACTTATGCTGAGTTCACTAGGAGACTAGTGGAGAGATTTGATCGGAAAGATTCGGAGGCCCCTTTCATAAGATTGGAAAAGCTTAAACAGATAGGAGATGCTGAGGCCTATATCTCTGAATTCCTGAGGTTGTCTGTAATGGTCCCTGAACTATTAGTAGCAAGGAGAGTCTACATGTTCATTGATGGCCTGGAAGAACCTTTGCATGGGTTGGTTAAGTCTACCAATCCCATCACTCTGCATGATGCCATTGAGAGAACTAGAGATCTCCAAGATGCCTTGCCAAGGGCAAAGGAAACCTTCCCAAGCAAAGCCACTCACTCTTCTAAGGGGAAGGAGGGGAAAGTTGCTTCACCCAAGGAGAGCTCACTGAAGAAACCTCTTGACACTGATCTCTGGAGGGAGTTGAGGAAAAAGAAATTATGTTTCACTTGTCAAGATCCATGGGTACCGAGACATAGATGTGCTACTGGAAGAGCACACTATATTGAAGTCTTCTTTGATTGTGAGGAGAAAGAGGGAAATGATGGACCTAGGAGAGGTCACAGAACTGGTGATGATGAGGAGGAGGATACATCATCATCCAGAGAAGAAGAAGGAGCCTTTGCTCCGACCAATGGGACTCTTGCTTCTTTGAGAGGAGTGCCCAAGTATTTGACCCTTAGAGTGCAAGGTTCAGTTATGAACCAAAGAGTGTCTATTCTGATTGACAGTGGGGCAACCCACAACTTTATTGATGCTCACCTTGTGCAAAGGAGAGGGATCCCTACTGATACTTTTGATGGGTTCTCTGTTTTGGTTCCGGGAGATAGAACTATGCAGTGCATGTAGTATGTTCCATCACTTTCTGTGACTATGGGAACCTACACCTTGGAGGACCATTTCTTTGCAGTGGACATACCAGAAAACAACATCATCTTGGGTGTCCAGTGGTTGATTACTTTGGGAAAATTCACCACTGATTGGAAGGCCTTGCAGATGGAATGGGTGGATTTGAAGAGTGGGAAACAAAAAATCATTCAAGGCATGCACACCTACCCTTCACTTGATGTTTCCACCCACACAAAAAATATGGAATTGCGCAGTGGGGGTAGGGACCTCACAGTTTCTTCTCTCATGTTTATGAGAATGCTGCAAGGAACATTCCTACATCATGGCAAGCCACTTGGGGTGCCATTAGATACTGTGGGGGAAGCCTCACCAAGTGCTGAAAAAATGGAAGAGAGAGTCACAACGTTGTGGGAGGAAGCAAGGGGGAGGATCAGCCTTCCCACAAACAATTTTGGCATGCATAATGCCAAATAAACAAGCAGCAACAAGGCAAGCACCGCCATAGATGCATCAACAACGTTGTCCTTGTTGAGAAGTGTAGATCCATATTGGAGGTCTCAACTCCTTGTGGAGTGCTCCAAATATCTGCACACCGGGATGATATTAGATGACATGAAGCAAGGAGGAGGCGATTTGGTCCATGAAGGGATCATCTATCATCTTTGTAAAGTATTCTTGTCTCAAGCCTCCAAGCTTCAGTAAGAAATACTACAAAGAGCACACAAAGAGTTCCTTTCCAGCTATATGCATTCAAAAAAAATCTACTCCCTAATCTTGAAGAGTTTTTATTGGGAGGGTATGGAGGAAGAACTACATCAGCACTATGATTGGGAGGAACTATATTAGCACTTACAAGAATGCAATAGTTATGAGGAGATGGGGCAGCCAAGGGATCCTATGCAAGAGACATTTTAGCCATCTCTTTCTTCTCTTAAAAGAGGAGAAAAGCCCATGCCTAAATCTATGTGTGTGGGAGACATGAATGGTAAAGAATCTGATCTTATGGAGTATGTTTATTTTTCTGATTTGACACATTCTCTTACCATATGTATGCAGGCCATGGCTCCTACAAGGAGTGATATTACATGTAGATCTCATGGCATTGATGAGGCCAATAAAAATTCCAAAGTTGGCCACTCCCTTGAGGTGCAAAGGGAGATTATCTATTATGATGGGTGCTTCCCAAAGGCACCTAATGAGGGCTTCACTTTCAGCCATGTCAAAGTGACCCATGCAGAAAAGATGTGGTGGGGGTACCACCTATCACACTCAGATCTACTCAAAACAAGGAGTGCACTGCGCTAGTACCTTATGTGGGATTGTGACCCACCTCCTCAAGTGCAAATTTCAGTTTGCATATATGTGACTTTGCTTCCATACATAGATGACATATTGGTATTTTTTATGGGTTTGTATGGACAAAAAGTAGGCAGTGTATATGTACCACATGGGATGGAAATTTATCCTGTACTTCATGATACATTTTTTAGATGTGACATTGCTTCACCCATGCATATTTCTGTTGAGTTTTACACTCTTGAAGGGGTAGACTATACCCTTATCATGTTAGCATTGGAGAAGTAGTTTCTGATGTATTGGCTTGGTGAGCACTTGATCCATGATGAAAGCTTGACTCTTGATGGTGCCATCAATGGAGAAGGAGAAAAACTACAGCTCTTACCCTGTCAGTTGCTTGAGGACAAGCAACATTTTGGAGGGGAGGACTGTAATGTTCCTACTTAGCCTTAGCTAAGAGGAAACATTAAATTTTGATTTAATTTATGTTTTATGAATAAATGAATAAAGGAGGACATGTAAAACTCCTAAAAATTCTGAATAAATCAATGCCCATGTGAACAAAGACAAATCAGGGCTATGTAAATAATCACTTGCAGGTGTGAAAAAGGTTTGAGCCAAAGACTGGGTCCACCTTGACCAAATCAACTGCGCTGTCTAGGTTCATTGCATCTCCAAAACGGACTGCACAGTTCTAGAAGGGAGCCTCTAATGTGAACAGGGATAAATCATCAAATTGGTTTAGGATTTGCAAGATAATTCTCATCTTATAAAAGGAGAAGGAGGGCAGCAAAAGAAGGTTGTTGATAGATTATATTTCTGAAGTATTTGTCTGCTTAGACAAATACCATTCTCTACTGTTTAGTGGAGGATTGTGATTGGAATTCCTTTTATGGGTTTCATCTCTTCCCTTGAGGATCATTGGAGGATTTCTTTGCTGAAATGAGCCACTATCTGTTTGGAGACCAAGCTTCATTTTCATGAGCAGCGCTGTCCCATTGAGGGTTTTGCAGCTGCTGTCATTTGCAGCAAGTGGTGTTCTAGATCTGCTTAGATCTAGCATGTTTTGAGAGGATTTTCCTATTGGAGTGTGTTTTTCAGCCTCCAAAGAGAGATTCTATCCATATTTTGTATATGATCTGAAATTTCATTTAGTTTATTCAGTCTCCTTCACCCTCAGCGCAGTTTCTGCTCAATACTGTGTTAATTTTGTGAGAGGGTTTCTTGTTTCAATTTGCTATCAGATTGGAGGAAGATCTCTTGGTGTTAGGCTTGCCTTCCCTTGGTGATCCATGGATTGGGTTGCTGATACATGTCTCCATAGATCTGATCTTTTCAGTAATAAAGTTATCTTTAAAAATTTCTGGGTTTTCTGCAGAACTGCAATTGGTAATTCAGATCTACGCTTATTATGCAATATTTTGATGTAATTCCAAATGGATCTTGTTCTTAAAGTCATATAGTTTCCAGATCTGTATTATATCTGATGTTTTATCCATACATATGTCAGAGATATGAAATTTAATGAACAACAGCTGAACCATCTGAAAAATAACGCCGTCTATGTATTTATGCAGTCTATTTCTAGTTGCAGCTCTAATTTCTGAAGGGATTTTTCCCTAGTTCCTTTTGTAATCTGATGTAGAGGAAATAAGCTCAAATATAAATCTGATTTACTGTTATAACTCTGAAATATCATATCCTTGGCTGTCCTCCTATGAGTTTTAGTCAAAACTGCGCAAATCTGATGGGAGAGTTTTCATGTTGCAACAACCCTCCTTTTTGGCTGATTTCTAGCTAGTCTTGACTGTGGGAGATCTGTTTAATGTGCTTAAAGTGATTTTTTTCTGATGAAATTCCATATATAAGTTACATACAACATAAATGAGGGGATCCCATCCTTGATCTGCATTATTATTGCTCAGATTTACTTATACAGCGTTTTCTTTGAAGACCTTGTTGAGATTCCTCAAAAGGGGTTATTCCAAGTTCTATAGAAAGAGTCTACAGTTGGCCAGGTAGCATTTGGATCTCACCCTTTCTTTGAAGGGTGACATATCCAGTAAATTCCTCTGTATTCCATCTCTAAAATAGAATCTTGAGAATCCCGAAAAAGGATCATTACAAAGGTATGGATCGAAAGCTCCAATGATCCAATACACTCTTGTCAGGGGAATAGAAGGCTTTCCCACTGAAAAGAGGCACTAGAATGGCTTAGATCTGAAAAGACCTAGCCTCCACTTGCTGCAGATTACAAAGAAAACCAAACCCTGAACAGGATTTGCGTTGTAGTTGGAAGTAGAAGCCTGGCCAAATGCCTGATAGTGGACAAGAAATGCAAGACTCTTCCAAGAGGCCTCTCAAGGAAAGAGGTGGGATTCTCGATCAAGAACACCCAATGCTAAACAACAATATTCTTTGTTAAAAAACCAAGAGAATAAGAAATGTCTAAACAGACAAGTCCTTCCAAAAGAATATGTTCAACAACCTTCTTCTGCTATTCTCCTCTTTCTTTTATAGGATAAAAGCCTTGCAAAACCCTAAACCATCTCAAAGGTTTAGCTCCTTTCACATGTGTAGCCTCCAACTAGATCTACGTTGTGCATCTAGGAGTTACATTACATCTGGACAATGATGTGGATTTGGTCTTGTTGACCCGGTCAATTGTCTCAATCACTTTCACATTGGGAATTGATTTATTTACTGTTTTCAGGAGTTTTTATTGTCCCCCCTTACACATTTATTCTTGCAATAAGAAAATGAAACAAAATTGTATATTCCCATTATTGGGAATATTACAATTATTGATTCTTAATGATTTCTTCTAATGCCTTGGAGCTGTTGATGTAGTTTTGAAGAGTTTTTCCATTTTTTAATTGCTTTCAAAGAGAAACTATTTCAGCTTCCAATGATTCTCTTTCCTTGTTGCTTTCCTTTAATTCTTTCTTGAGCAATTATTCAACTCATTTTTATTCTTCAACCTTGATTTTAAGATTTAGGACTTGTTCCCTTTCTAAATTAAATTCACCTTCAAGAGTGTTGACATGCTTCTTCTCGACCTTGAGCTCTTTGATAACCCTGATCACTTCGTTTTGAAATTCAACCTCAGTCATCTCTTCTTCTTTGTCTCCTTCTTCATCAAATGGTTGTTCCTTATTATGATTCACCATAAACAATAATCTTTTGTTGATTTCTTCTTCATTATCACTGTATTCATCAGATGAGGAGCTATCTTCTTTGGAGAAGAAACTCTTCTTAAACCATTTCTTCTTGCCTTTCTTATTGAACTTCCTCAAACCTTTCTTTCTTTTCGTAACAACCTCATTTTTGTGAGGACACTTGGCTGCAAAATTCCCAACCTCACCACAATCGAAACATATCAATGGAAGTTTACCTTTGAATTTCCCCGTACCTGTTCTCATTTTTCGCGTGAATTAGGCAAATTATTTATTTGAAAATTCTTCTTCATATTCTTCCTTTTCTTCTTCCTTACAACTACATGTTTTCTCTTTCAGAGTATACTTGTCCTTACTAGTTTTCTTGGATGTGACAAATGTTGTTTCTTGGTGAGATGTGTCGTCCTCTTCTTCAATCCTCATTTCATATGCCATAAGAACTCCATGAAATTCATATTTTCTGAGATTAGCTAGATTCAAACTATATTCCAAGATAGATACCTTTGGCCTGAATCTTTCCGGCAAGGTTCTAAGGATCTTTCGGACAACAATTTTCATGTCGATAGGTTCTCCCAAAACTTCCAATGAATTTGTTAGTTCATCAACACGCTCTAAGTATGCATTAATATTTTCATCTTCATTTTGAGTTGCTCAAAATTTTCCCTGTAAATTTGAAGTTTTACTTCTTTCATGTTTGAGTCACCTGCATATATATTCTCCAGCTTGCCCCATAATTATTTAGCAGTTTTGCAACTTAGTACCTTAAGATAGATAGATTTGATAAGCCCACTGATAATGATATCTTTAGCCTTTGCATCATATACCATATTTTTCTTTCCTTATTCATCCTGGGTCGCTGTAAATACTTTTTCAATGATTTCCCATACTTCGTATCCTTGTGCTAGCAAATGAGCCTACATTCCTCCGCTCAAAAGTGCATAGTTATTTCCATTGAATGGAGGAACTCTATTCTTAGTAAACTCCATGACCTCATTCCAATTGTTAGACTGTTATTGAAGGAACCAAGCTCTAATTCCAATTGTTGGAAATACTGAGAGGGGAGGGGGGTGAATCTGTATGTCTTACTAGTTAGCACTTTTAAATATTTTTAGATCATTAGTTAATCTTCAATTATTCTTGATTTTTATCCAGTAACAACAGTAAACAATAGAACACAATAGGCACATGAATTTTAGAAGGAAAACCCCCTCTGGGTCAAAAACCACCGAATTCTTTTCTAATAAATTCTTTAATCTTCAGCCCCAACTGAAATGAAAGGTACAACTTCCTAGAATTCTAAAAAAGAATTCTTATCCAGCTCTCACTGGAAGGACGCACCAACACCCTGGTTTCTTCAGTAGTCAATTGAATGAATGCCCCAACATCCTAGACCAACCTACCACCGTGAAGTGTTCACAGGCTCCAACCTATAGGTGACTTCATGCACCAACCTAGCACCTCCCTACCACCCTATACTGATCAGAAATAAGACAGGAGTGTGGACTCCCGTACCAAGGAAAATGATCCATGATACAATATGATTCATAATGATTTTCTTGAAACTAGACTAATCACCCAATCACGCTATGACTTGCAACCCAACCATAACATTATCCAACAATGACACTTATACCTCCCAACCATGCCTCTCCAACTCTAGGAAAAATGACTCTTTTACAATAATGACTCTTTTACAATTTTACAATGATGATTTTTACAATACTGACTTTTGACACGACCTGATACTTGACTTGACACTGCTTCTTTGAACACTAGCAGCGATTGAGGTATTTTTGTGCTTGCTTTAAGTAATGGTACTTTGGCATTGCATTGTCCTTCTAGTATGTGTCTAAGTTGTCCTATTGTGTCCTCCTTCCTCCACATGCATTAATGAACAAGACCCAAACCAATATACAAACAAAATACTTACACTGTCTTGCAAACCATATGTCAGAGAAATATTGAAAATTCAAAAGTAAATACGTTCAACAATTATGAACAAAACCCAATCAAACATACATACAAAATACTTACACTTTCTGGAGTGTAAAAACTCTGATATATTATTAATGATGAAAGATGAGATGATTACAATGAGGGATCGCCTGGGCTTTAAATATAGCCTCAAGGTGTCCCTTGGTGAAGAGGCATGATCTTTGATCATGCCCTTTCAGTTAATAAAACCTAATATAACTATATCTAAATAATACTTAATAAAATATTCATAACATTGCCCCTCTCTTAAGATGCTTTGTCCTCAAAGCATACGTAGTGATGGACAACGTTGACGAACGTCTGGTTTTCTCAAGCGATGAGCTCTTGCGTCCCACATTTTAAAAAGATCGTGAAGCCTCTTCTCGAGCTCCATCTGTTGGTGATGTGGATAGTGAAAAGATTTGATATCGACAGAGTTGGATACTGGCTTGACTTCTATTGGACGTTTGATTTTCCTATTGGAAGACACTTTTATGGGCAGATCTTGGAATACTTTTTCGTGTTTCCCAACTATCCCTTGTTCTTCTGGTGATTTTTTGTGATTCCTTTTTAGACTTAGGGGTAAGTTACCAACAATTATCGTTTGATGCAACTTCTTCTCATCATCAAACACTTCATTCTTAACCCCCATATGTGCTTCATCACCGAAGGCCTCAACAGCTTCTGCCGTTATATCAGTGGCTTCGGATGTGCTTGTCGCTTCATATGTTTCGTTCAATTATGGGGATGGAACATTTTGTTGTTTATAAACATCTGTATCTTCATGGTGATGTGGGAAATCAATTTTTTCCTGATGCTCTTCTGAGTTCCCTGAATCTGCGGAATTGTTTTGGTGATTTTGTTCCATGTTAGGAGATATTGGGAATTGTGTCTGGCTTAACTTATCTATTTTATCATTTAGCTTACTGTAGAGTTCTGTCATATTGTTCATGATCGCATTAAATTTCTGCAATATTTTGTTCTCTTTGTCCTTAGTCTCCATTTGTTTTAGCCATATTTGTCTTTTTATTTGATCAATCGTCATCATTGATAAAGACATATTGATATTTTTCTGCGAAATTTTCCTCTTTTTCTTCAAAATTAATTAATTAATATTTAATTAATTAATTTTTTTTTGAATTAATTAATTAATTAATTTTTTTTTTTTAAACTATATAATTATTATATATATATAATTTTTTAATTAAAAATTATATAATATATATAATTTAATTATATAAATGTTATATATATAATTATTAAATGAAAATTATATATATAAATGAATTATATAATTATAATATATATACATATATATAATTATCAATTTAACTATATAATATATATTTTATATAATTAAAAAAAATCGTGTTTTTTTTTAAATACGCCGTTCGCTCTCAGCCGCTTGTGAGATTTAAGCAGATTGATTACCATCCGAGATATTGAGGCCGCCGCATGCTTTTGATCTGCCTAGACGACCACAGACATTTAATCCGACACCGGGAGCACGATTCTTTACTGAACGGGATCAGATTGTGACTCTTGAGGATGCGTGGTCCTCTACAATATTTTTTATACGCTGCGTTAATAAAAAGAAACCGGTCACCAAAATATATCCGTCTGCTTTAAAAAACGAGACCCTTCTACACGAGTGTAAATCGTTATTTATTTTTCTAAAATGTGCCCGTTCCAAATTAAAAGACGATGCAGAAAACGGCGGCTGAGTTGAAACGACACACCGTTTGTTATAATAAATCGATTTTTTTTTTATAACTATGCCAATACCAATGGAATAATATAATACTGAACACGTAGGCGTTTGATCTGCGGGGCAGCAGAAGAGGGAGGTCGTGGTCAACGGAGTTGGAATGAGGGACGGCGGAAGGGTAGGGCAGGCGGAGAGCAATTGTCTGCGGTCAAGGTGGAGTAACGTGCGTTTTGTACCACCAAGCCACAAGTAACGATTTTTTTATATATTTTTTTTAAAACGTAAGTTTTGTTTTGTTGGGCGGAGTTTGCAGCAAAAGGCAGAGCTGTGGGGTACGCTGTCAGGTCAGAAACTACGTGGTATTTCCTTGTTTGGTTTAAATATATTATTTTCTAAAGGATGGATACGTGAGGCTACTGCGTGTAGAAATGTAGGTTCAACAAATGCAATGTGAACAGATAGCGATAGTAACTTTCGACTGTGGCAGTTGACGTGGGTGTTGGGAATCGTCGGTGTCGACAACGGGTGTGTGCGAAAAAGACGTCGAGATGAGGAGTAGACTGGTTGTGGCAGATTTTTGCTGTTTTTGTTTTTTTAATATTTTCGAATATATATACGAGGTTGTTTATGTCTATACGCTGGTACCGTATAGCATACTAATGCATTGTTAATTTATCACTTAAATGCCACAATAGGTTCTCGTTGTATAGATTTATGTCGTTGACACTATGGGTTGGCTCATAAAAGTGCGTAAGGGCCGCCGGACCTTGAGAGATGTGAGGGAAGAGGATGTAAGGAATGTGAGGGGGAGCCGTATGGCTGGGAGGGAATTATGAGTGTGAAAGGGCGTGGTTTTGTAAAAAAAATTATTTATCTATTTATTTTTTTACGTGAGGGAGTTGGGAATCAGGGTTTATGAGCAAAGGCAGAGTGGGAGTGAGAGAGCAGAAGGGTTAGGTAAAATTTGCAATTTTTGGAATTTCCTTTGATTCCTTAATTCTGGGTGATCACACAGATCCCGAAGAGCGATGGCTCTGATACCAATGGAGTGTAAAAACTCTGGTAAACTTGATAAATATATATTATTAATGATGAAGATAAGAGATGATTACAATGAGGATCGTCTGCTTTAAATATAGCCTGTTGCAACTCAGAAGAGGCATGATCTTTGATCATGCCCTTTCGCTAATAAACCTAATATAACTATATCTAACTAATACTTAATAAAATATTCATAACATTGCCCCTCTCTTAAGATGCTTTGTCCTCAAAGCATACGTAATGATGGACAATGATGACGAATGTCTGGTTTTCTCAAGCGATGAGCTCTCGCTTCCCATATTTTAAAAAGATCGTGAAGCCTCTTCGAGCTCCACCGTTGGTGATGTGGATAAGGAAAAGATCCGATATCGACAGTAGTTGGATACCGGCTTGACTTCTATTGGACGTTTGATTTTCCATTGGAAGACACTTTTATGTAAGTGCATCTTGGAATACTTTTTATGTTTCCCAACTATCCCTTGTTCTTCTGGTGATTTTTTGTGATTCCTTTTTAGATTTAGAGGTAAGTTACCAACAATTATTGTCTGATGTAACTTCTCCTCATCATCAAATGCTTCATTCTTAACAACCATATCTGCTTCATCACCGAAGGCCTCAACCTCTTCTGTCGTTATATCAGTGGCTTCGGATGTGTTTGTCGCTTCATATGTTTCGTTCAATTCTGGGGATGGAACAGTTTGTTGTTTATAAACATCTGTATCTTCACGGTGATGTGGAAAATCAGTTTTTTCCTGATGCTCTTCCGAGTTCCCTGAATCTGCGAAATTGTTTTGTTGATTATGCTCCCGGTTAGGAGATATTGGGGATTGTGTCGGACTTAACTTATCTATTTTATCATTTAGCTTACTGTAGAGTTCTGTCATATTGTTCATGATCGCATTAAATTTCTGCAATATTTTGTTCTCTTTGTCCTTAGTCTCCATTTGTTTTAGCCATATTTGTCTTTTTATCTGATCAATCGTCATCATTGATAAAGACATATTGATATTTTTCTGTGAAATTTTCCTCTTTTTCTTTAAAATTAATTAATTAATATTTAATTAATTAATTTTTTTGAATTAATTAATTAATTAATTAATTAATTAAATTTTTTTTTTTAAACTATATAATTATTATATAATATATATAATTTAATTATATAATTGTTATATATATAATTATTAAATGAAAATTATATATATAAATGAATTATATAATTATAATATATATACATATATATAATTATCAATTTAACTATATAATATATGTTTTATATAATTAAAAAAAATCGTGTTTTTTTTTAAATATGTCGTTCGCTCTCAGCCGCTTGTGAGATTTAAGCAGATTGATTACCATTCGAGATATTGAGGCCGCCGCATGCTTTTGATCTGCCTAGACGACCACAGACATTTAATCCGACACCGGGAGCACGATTCTTTACTGAACGGGATCAGATTGTGACTCTTGAGGATGCGTGGTCCTCTGCAATATTTTTTATACGCTGCGTTAATAAAAAGAAACCGGTCACCAAAATATATCCGTCTGCTTTAAAAAACGAGACCCTTCTACACGAGTGTAAATCGTTATTTATTTTTCTAAAATGTGCCTGTTCCAAATTAAAAGACGATGCAGAAAACGTCGGCTGAGTTGAAACGACACACCGTTTGTTATAATAAATCGATTTTTTTTTTATAACTATGCCAATACCAATGGAATGATATAATACTGAACACGTAGGCGTTTGATCTGCGGGGCAGCAGAAGAGGGAGGTCGTGGTCAACGGAGTTGGAATGAGGGATGGCGGAAGGGTAGGGCAGGCGGAGAGCAATTTTCTGTGGTCAAGGTGGAGTAACGTGCGTTTTGTACCACCAAGCCACAAGTAACGATTTTTTTATATATTTTTTTTAAAACGTAAGTTTTGTTTTGTTGGGCGGAGTTTGCAGCAAAAGGCAGAGCTGTGGGGTACGCTGTCAGGTCAGAAACTACGTGGTATTTCCTTGTTTGGTTTTAAATATATTATTTTCTAAAGGATGGATACGTGAGGCTACTGCGTGTAGAAATGTAGGTTCAACAAATGCAATGTGAACAGATAGCGATAGTAACTTTCGACTGTGGCGGTTGACGTGGGTGTTGGGAACCGTCGGTGTCGACAACGGGTGTGTGCGAAAAAGACGTCGAGATGAGGAGTAGACTGGTTGTGGCAGATTTTTGCTGTTTTTGTTTTTTTAATATTTCCGAATATATATACGAGGTTGTTTATGTCTATACGCTGGTACTGTATAGCATACTAATGCATTGTTAATTTACTTCTACTTAAATGCCACAATAGGTTATGTTGTATAGATTTATGTCGTTGACACTATGGGTTGGGTTAGCGTGCAGGTGCAGAAGGGCTGCTGGACTGTGAGAGATGTGAGGGAAGAGGATGTAAGGAATGTGAGGGGGAGCCGTATGGCTGGGAGGGAATTATAAGTGTGAAAGGGGGGTGGTTTTGTAAAAAAAAATTATTTATCTATTTATTTTTTTTACGTGAGGGAGTTGGGAATCAGGGTTTATGAGCAAAGGCAGAGTGGGAGTGAGAGAGTAGAAGGGTTGGGTAAAATTCTGCAATTTTGGAATTTCCTTTGATTCCTAAATTCTGGGGATCACACAGATCCAAAGAGCGATGGCTCTGATACCAATGGAGTGTAAAAACTCGGTAAACTTGATAAATATATATTATTAATGATGAAAGATGAGATGATTACAATGAGGGATCGCCTGGGCTTTAAATATAGCCTCAAGGTGTCCCTTGGTGAAGAGGCATGATCTTTGATCATGCCCTTTCAGTTAATAAAACCTAATATAACTATATCTAACTAATACTTAATAAAATATTCATAACACTTTCCTGCAAAAACACATGTCAAAGATGATATTAAAATTAAAATTCAAACACTAATAATAAATACCTTGCTGTAGTAGACTTACCCTTGAATGTTGATGTGTTGTCCTTACTGCAATGATCCTTGAATGCATATTTTTTCTTGCCTTCTAGAAGATCTATATGGAATCTACTGTATCTATGTAATTCCAGATCTCCAAGGTCTGCAATTGCATCCTGTGGTAAACCTATGATTCCTCTGTCCAACTGATGTAGGAGCATTAGGCTCAAAGAAATACTTTGTATGTTTTGTTATACTTAGGGGGTTTAGTTTCAAGAGGATTAGATTCTTTTGTAATGAAATCAGTAGGTTTTAATTAATTTTAGTCAGTTGTGGAGAGAATTGTAACTGCCCTCGAATGATTAGCTAGGCATATGAAGAGTCAGTTCAGTGCGGTTAGGTATTTAGGCTAAAAAAAGGATTTGAGGAAATCCAATAGTTTTGTCGAGTCATAGTAGGAACTGAATCGATTGACTATCCATTTTTGTATGATTGTAAGCCTAAAAGGCATAGACCTGCATAGGGAGTAAGATGAGAGAGACAGAGTAGGTTGCAAAGGGCCATTGATTGAAAATCATGCCGAGGAAGAAAGAAATTCGATGTAACTGCTGTATGTGTTAATATAGAGTATTTGATTCTGAATTCATGGTTTATTTCTGAGCCATATGGTTATGTTATGAATTTGTATGTAATTGAAAGAGTTGAGTTGATGTATTCACTGTATGAAGGAGGGTTTCAACTCTATTTGAAATCGTTGGGTCACATATTTCCTGTGTTAATTTGAACGCCAAATTAATATATATATCAGCATCTACGAAAGGGGAGAACCTTGTCCTTTGAAATCCCATTGATATTTCTGTTTGAAAAAATTGGGTGAGATCGAATTATAGGTATTAATTCCCTATGAGAAGAAAGAGTCAAGGCAATATTCGATTTTTGCTTGAGCGAACTGAGCTCTATATTCCAATAATGAAGGTCGATTTATCATCTGACGCATGCCATTAATCGATTTGGTTTGTATGTTAAAGTCACGATGCAGGGAATCAATGCGTTCAGTCTTTTAGGAGGGAAGCAAGCGATACCAGCATCAGTTTACTGAATATGTTTGAAATTGCATATGAAACTCTATTTGTCAAATTTGACATCAATTTAGATCAAGGCCACAACATTATAGCGGAGGAGATGGTTTTAGAAAGAGCGTAGGATTGAAGCGGAACTTGAAAAAGTAGGAACCAGAACTATGAGAGTTGAATAGGAAAGGTGGTTTGGAGGAGAAAACCAGTGGTCTCGCGTTATTGAAAGGTGGTAAGAGAAACCATCCAAAAAAACGCGATACATGTCCTTGTTTGACACATGGTTATAAGTGGTTTTCAAAAACGATTTATATCACGTTTTTTTGTGGTGTTAACCCTCGGAAGATAAAAAAACGTGAAACTTCATTATGATCATCGGATCATCAAAGTGGGAGCGATGCCAGTCCAGCCGTCGGATGCGAGGGGTGAATTAACCCCAGGGACCCACTCCATCACGTGAGTTTAGAGGGAGAAACTCCATATAGTTTGAGCACGTGATGGTCGTTGGATTATGGAATGGTAGCGCGATAGATTTGCAGCCATCGGATGGGTGTGGTAGTTAACACAAACGTAAGAACCTTGTGGGCCCGAGTACCATGTAAAGTTCAGAGTTATGTATGTGTGCTTAGTATTAATCCAAGGGCGATATATATAGTTGCATGTCCACAGTTGAAGACCAAAATTAAAGGTTGGGTTTTATTAAGGTGTAAGCGTTGTGGGAGCGTAATGCCTTGATATTTAATTAGTCAAGGTCTAAAGTATGGTATGTATAGGAACCCCATGCACGAGGATTGAAGAATAACGTTTAATATGGTTTTAGTTGAAATGGTTGAATATTGATTCAACAAGGGAAATTTAAACATGGATTTTGACCATAGGTTTGAAGAGGAAAAGAAGGAGAACTCCTGCATAGAATAAAGTAAATCTGGAAATTGGGGTATAGCAGTCTCATAGTATGGTAATTGAGATTTCAAAATTGAGGGCCTTTTTGACGATTAGTTGAAAGGAATTTTATATGAAATCTGGAAAAATTAGGGACTGTGGGTTTTACCCGGCATCACCAACCCCATAGGTCGGATCACTATTGGATTCTTCAAGAAATATTTATGCCCAATCTAATATGATGACCTGATTATAGACAGGTTCAGTAGAGAGAACTTGTACGAAGTGCCACATGTCACTGTTTCAACCTTTGGTCCTAAAAACGATACCCATAAAGCTACAACCTGTCCTCTTTCTATCACTTTTTACTAAATTTGAATATAATTCTTAGAGAGAAAGTTATGACCATTTTTCCAAGGTCACCTGTTTGACATGAAATTAGGGAGCCTACAAAAACGCTAACTTCCTCAGATCATATCTCCTAAAATATAGTGAACCAATATTTGAAATTTAGACACGTGCTTCATAATGGTTTCTGATCAAATGAGTTTTTGTTTTAGCATCTGAATCTTTGTAGAAAAAAATTTATATTGAAAATTCCACGATGAGTTGTTTTAAGTAGGGAAATCCTTACATGAGGAGGATATGACGGTCAAAAACTATATAAATGCTTATGTTGAAATGGTATTAAACAAGTGAATGTTGGAGGGATTTTAGGAGCTTAAAAAATTATTAATTATTGAATATTCAATGATCACAACCAATAATTAGTGTCATGCCACAACCCCATGGGGTTTTAGCCCACTAACTGGGTTACTAAATTCAAACATGAATATCTCTCAAACCGTGAATAAGTACGTGGCATGCCATATATCAATGGAAACATCTCGACAAGTAAAACCATCCAAGATATCCTTGACTTAGAATAGAGTAACTTTTCAAGTCAAAATTCCCATGAAAGATCAGGGTAGCCCCTGGTGCTTCTTGGGTTGACATAAATGACAACCACTAATCAATAATCTCCCCCTTTGGCATTGATGTCAAGACAAGTACTCCCCCTGCGATCATGACACCTATTCCTACAACATTCTCTACCCCATTGTCATCAATGGCAAAGGGTAACTCACCCTGACAAACGTCATCCTACGAACCTATACACACCTCAACTCCCCCTTTTGTTTTTTTTTTTTACTTAGTTAGATAAGAGAAATATTCTAATGAGAACTTGGGAGAATCCCAAGCTTTAGGTGAAGATACTCAAATGATTCACGAGGTAATGGTTTGGTAAAGATGTCAGCAATTTGTTCGTTTTTGCCAACATATTCAAGCTTGATATTATTTTTGGTGACCTTCTCTCTAATGAAATGATATATGATCAGAACGTGCTTTGTTTTAGAATGCATCACATGAATCTTGGAGATACTGATGGCACTGGTGTTATCAAAAAAGATGGGAATAGGCTCATCAAACTTAACTTGAATAATTTGCAAAGTTTTCTTCATCTAGAGAACTTGAGTACAACAAGTTGCTATCGTGATACATTCTGCTTCTGTTGTGGATACTGATATTGAAGACTTCTTTGTACTTATGAAACAAGGCAACCACTTAGATAGAATTCTGCTCCACTGACACTCTTTTGATAATCAACACTTCCTGCCCAATCTGCATTTGTATAAGCTTGGATAACTAGATTATTTCCTTTGGGATAACATAAACCATATTATGTTGTGCCCTTAAGATATCAAAGAATTATTTTGACGACAATAATATGAGATTATTTTGGTGCTACTTGGAATATTTCTACTTGTCCAACTACCTACATTACGCCTGGCTGAGAAGCTGTCACATATAGAATACTTCCATTCATAGATATATACAACCTCTGGTCCACATCCTTTGACGAATCATCTAAAATTAACTTGCAACATGTTTCCATTGGGGTAAGGACAAGCTTGTAATCTTCCATCTTGAATTTCTTGAGCATTTCCTTGATGTACTTGGTTTGAAATAAAAATATTCCATTATCCTGCTGAGATATATGAAGCCCTAAAAAGTATGCTAGCTTGCCAAGTAGAGACATGTCAAACTCACTTTGCATATTTGTGGCAAAGTTTTTACTTAATCTGTCATCATTGCTTACAAAAATTATATCGTCTACATATACCTCGATAATTGTTAGGTTATCTTGATCCACTTTCACATAGGTATTGTTGTCAGCGCTTCCTTTCTTGAATCCTTGTTGATGTAGATATCCATCAAGACGAGCGTACCAAGTTCTAGGAGCTTTCTTGAGACCATATAGTGCCTTATTTAATCTGCAGACATAATCTTCCTTTTCAAAGAGTAGAAAACCTTCGGGTTGTTCAATGTAAACTTTTTCTTCCAATTCACCATTTAGAAAGGCTGACTTAAAATCCATTTGGTAGACCTTCATTTTTCTCGAGCATGCATAAGCGAGAAACATTTTGATAGCTTCCATTCTGGCAACAAGAGAAAAGGTTTCTTCAAAATCAATTCCTTCAACTTGGGCATATCCTTTGCAAACTAATCTTGCCTTATTCCTAGTAACCTGTCCATCCTCATTCAATTTGTTTCTGAAGACCCATTTAGTTCCAATAACATTTTTATCCTTTAGTTGTGGAACCAATTCCCAAGTATCATTCTTCTCAATTTCATCTAGTTCTTCATTCATAGTTGCTACCCAGTGTTCATCTTGACTAGCTTCCTCAAAATTGCTAGGCTCAAAATTTGCTAAAAAATCAAGGTGGGATAGTTGTGATGAACGAAGTTGTTGACTTCTTCTGGTTCCAATTCCTTCATTTATGTTGCCTATGATTTAATTTGATGGATAATTATTTTGACAACATTCTTTTAAAGCTTTTGGAGAATTTTCTTGTACATCGTGGTGATCATTTCTTATTCCCTCTTGGTTGACTATTGTTTCCTTATTTGATTGGTCTTGTTCTGTAGCTTCTTCTTCATCCTTCACAAATTCTCCCTCAGATCCCTCAGATTTCTTGAAGGGAAAATCTCATCATCATCATTTGTAACACAATCTTCATCAAAAGTAACATTTATGCTTTCCATTATTTGTTTTCGCCTCAGATTGTAGCATCCATAAGCCCTCCTTTTGTGTGAATAACCAACCAAAATACCTTCATCAACACGGGAATCGAACTTGCCCAATTTTTTATCTTCTCTTTTGATGTAGCATTTGCTTCCAAATAATTTGAAGTATTTGATGTTAGCTGATCTTCCCTTCCATAATTCATATGGAGTCATGTTACAACTGATCCTTAGGAAACCTATGTTTATAATGAATAAAGTTGTATCGATTTCTTGAACCCAACATTTATCACCTAATTTTTAGTCATTTAACATTGTTCTTCCCATTTCCTGTACGGTTTCAGTGACTCCATTTTGATTCGATGTTCTGGCTGTTGAGAATTTCCTTTTTATTCCATTTTCGTCATAGTACTGTTGAAATACCTTGGAAGTGAATTCTCTTCCATTATCTGATCTCATACATTTGATCTTCAAATCAATTTCATTTTCGACCAATTCCTTGTAGATTTTAAAACATTCAAATTCCTTAGTATTTTTCTTTAAGAAGATGACAAATGTGATTCTGGTGTAATCATCTCTCATTAGCATGAAATATAATTCTCCATCTAAACCTTTATCTCTCATAGTACCACATAGATCAATATGTACTAATTCTAATGGACATGATGCGAAGTGTTCTTTTGTCTTGAACTCAACTTTTGTCTACTTTCTATGATGAAAAGATCCACATATCGTATTGGTGGGTTTTAAAATTTTAGGCATTTCTCTCACTGCTTCCTTCTTGCTGATCCTGACCAAATTGACGAAATTTATGTCCCATTTGTTTGTGCCATAACCAACTTTCGTCTTCTTTCGCCAAAAATCACCCTTTAGGTGTCTCATCCAAAATATATATGTCATTTGGAGCTCTACTTGCTGTAGCCACAATTTTACCAAACTTGCCTTTGAAGATTTCACATTTCTTAGAGTTAAATAGCATCATGTGTCCTTGATCGCACATTTTTCCAACGCTAAGTAGATTGTGATTCATATTTTAAACCAACAACACATCTTTCACTAATTCATTTTTTCTTCCAAGTGTGACTGTACCTACTCCTATGACGTTTGAAGACCCGTCATTTCCAAAAGACACTGTTCCATCCTTATTTTCCTTCAAGGATATGAAATTATTCCTATCTCCAGTAATATGAGTTGATCAACCACTATCAACATACCAAACTTTTTTGTTGCTTTGAGCCTTGAGAGCGATAACACATTTTTCAATCTTATTTTTCCATATTTCTTCTTTTTTATTTTTTGATAATTCCTTCGAAGAAATTCCAAGTCTGCAATATTTATCCAGGTGTCTAAAATTGCTACATTTGTAACATTCAACATCATCTCTCAAATGATAAAATCTATTAATATTCTACTGAGTTCCGGAATATCCATTTCTGAAAGATCTCCCAAAACTGTATTTATTCCAAACATACGTGTGACATTATATAGCTCTATGTGCAAACCTTCCACATGAATAACAATGTTAATAGAAGATAGGTTGAAACCTGGGAGGACATCTTCTTCGAGGAATTTTCTTCCATGGTTCTTCCTGTGAGTCCTGATCTCTTGAGTTGGCTAGAAGGTCTACCCGCTTGTTAGATTTTGCATATCCATCTTCTTTTGTTGTCATAGAAGGACTTGGCTCCTTTTCAGATTTTTGTTTATAACCAAGACCAATCTTGTCATTGTTTGATCGTTGTTGTTGATGATTTATTCCAATGCCTTGGAGATTTTTGTGTAGTTTTGAAGAGTTTTTCCATTTTTTACTTGCTTTCGAAGAGAAACTATTTCAACTTCCATTGCTTCTCTTTCCTTGTTTGTTTCCTTTAATTCTTCCCTGAGCGATTCTTCAACTCATTTGTATTCTTCAACCTTGATTTTAAGGTTTAGGACCTGTTCCCATTCTATCTTTAATTCATCTTCGAGAGTGTTGACATGCTTCTTCTCGACCTTGAGCTCCTTGATAACCTTGACCACTTTGTTTTGAAATTCAACCTTAGTCATCTCTTCTTCTTTGTCTCCTTCTTCATCATATTGTTCTTTCTTATTATGCTTGGCCATAAACAATACTCTTCCGTTGATTTCTTCTTTGTTATCACTATCTTCATCAGATGAGGAGCTATCTTCTTTGGAGAAGAAACTCTTCTTGAACCATTTATTCTTGCCTTGCTTGTTGAACTTCCTCAAACCTTTCTTTCCTCTCATAACAGCCTCATTTTTGTGAGGACACTTGGTTGCAAAATTTCCAACCTCACCACAATCGAAACAATCAATGGAAATTTACCTTTGAATTTCCCCGTATTTGTTCTCATTTTTCGCGTGAAGTAGGAAAATGATGTATCTGAAAATTCTTCTTCATATTCTTCCTTTTCTTCTTACTTACATCTATAAGTTTTTTCTTTTAGAGTATGCTTGTACTTACTACTTTTCTTGGATGCAGCGAATGTTGTTTCTAGGTGAGATGTGTCGTCCTCTTCTTCAATCCTAATTTCATATGCCGTAAGCACTCCATGCAATTCATCTTTTCTAAGATTGTCTAGATTCGAACTATATTCCAAGAGAGATACCTTTGGGTTGAATATTGCCGACAAGGTTTTAAAGATATTTCAGACAACAATTTTTGTGTCGATAGGTTCTCCCAAACCTTCCAATGCATTTTTTATTTCATCAACCTATTGTAAGTATGCATCAATATTTTCATCTTCCTTCATTTTAAGTTGCTCAAATTTTTCCCTGTAAATTTGAAGCTTTGCTTCTTTCACGTTTGAGTCACCTGCATATATATTCTCAAGCTTTCCCCATACTTCCTTAGAAGTTTTGCAACTCAGTACCTTAAGATAGGTAGATTCGATAAGCCCACTGATAATGATATCTTTAGCCTTTGCATCATATACCATATTTTTGTTTCCTTGTTCATCCTAGGTTGATGTAAATCCTTTTTCAACGACTTACCATACTTCGTATCCTTGCGCCAGCAAATGAACCTACATTATTCCATTCCAAAGTGTGTAGTTATTTCCATTGAACAGAGGAACTCTATTCTTAGTATACTCCATGACCTCCTTCCTATTGTTAGATTGCTATTGAAGGAACCAAGCTCTGATTCCAATTGTTGGAAATATTGAGATGGGGGGTGAATCCCCATTTCTTACCAATTAGCACTTTTAAATATTTTCAGAGAATTAGTTAATCTTTAATTATTCTTGATTTTTATCCAGCAAAAATAGTAAACAATAGAACACAATAGGCACACGAATTTTAGGTGGAAAGCCCCCTCCGAGTGAAAAACCACCGAACTCTTTTCAAATAATTTTTTTAATCTTCAGCCCCAACTGAAATGAAAGGTACAACTTCCTAGAATTATAGAAAATAATTCTTCTCGAGCTCCCACCAGAAGGACTCCCCAACGCACTGGTTTCTTCAGTAGTTAACTGAATGGATGCTCCAACATCCTAGACCAACCTACCACCCTGAAGTGTTCACAGGCTCCATCCTGTAGGTGACTTCATGCACTAATCTAGCACCTACCTGCCACCCTATAATGATCAGAAATAATACAAGAGTGTGGAATATCGTACTAGGGACAATGATCCATGATACAATATGATTCACAATGATTTTATTGAACTAGACCAATCACCCAATCACACTGTGACCTGCAACCCAACCATAACATTATCCAACAATGACACTTATACCTCCCAACAATGCCTCTCCAACTCTAGGAAAATTGACTCTTTTACAATAATGACTCTTTTACAATTTTACAATGATGAATTTTACAATTCTGACTTTTGACACGACCTGATACTTTACTTCACACTGCTTCTTTGAACACTAGTAGCTGTTGAGGTATTGTTGTGCTTGCTTCAAGTACTGATGGTACTTTGGTGTTGCATTGTCCTTCTAGTATGTGTCTAAGTTGTCCTATTGTGTCCTCCTTCCTGCACATGCATTAATGAACAAGTTCCAAACCAATATACAAATAAAATAGTTACAATTTCTTGCAAACCATATGTCAGAGAAATATTCAAAATTCAAATGTAAATATGTTCAACATTTATGAACAAAAACCAATCAAACATACATACAAAATACTTACAATGTCTTGCAAAAACACATGTCAAAGATGACATTCAAATTAAAATTCAAACACTGATCTCGCATACCTTTTTGTAGCTGACTTACCCTTGACTGTTTATGTTTTTTCCTTATTGCAGTGATCCTTGAATGCATCTTTTTCCTTGCCTTCTGGAAGCTCGATATTGATTCTGAAGTATATATGGAATTTCATATCTTGAAGGTCTGAAATTGCATCCTTTGGTATCCCTTTGAGTCCTCCTTCCAACCCCATAGGTGTGATCAGTATTGGATTCTTAAAGAAATAGTTATGCCCAATCTAATATGATGTCTTGATTAAGAATGGTTCAGTAGAGCGAGCTTGTATGAAGTGAGACGTATCACTGTTTCAAAATTTTGTCCTAAAAATGATACCCAACAAACTAAAACCCATCCTGTTTCTATCACGTTTTAAAAAATTCGAATTCAATTCTCAGAGAGAAAGTTATGACCACTTTCCCAATGTCACCTGTTTGACAAAAAATTCGGGAGCCTGCAAAAACCCCAACTTCCTCAGATCATATCTCCAAAAATATAGCGAACCAATATCTAAAATTTGGACATGCACTTCATCAGGATTTCGGCTCAAATGGGTTTTTTTTAAGCATCGGAAGCTTCACAGAAAAAAAATTATAGTGAAAATTCCACGATGACCTGTTTTAAGTAGGGAAATCCTTACATGAGGAGGATATGAGGGTCACAATTTATATAAATGCTTAGATTGAGAGGGTCTTCAATAAGTGAACATTGGAGGGATTTTAGGAGCTTAAAAAATTGTTAATTGTTTACCATTCAATGACCACAAGCAATGATTAGTGTCATGGCACAACCCAATGGGGTTTTAGCCCACTAACTCGGGTTACTAACTTCAAACACGAATATCTCTCAAACCGTGAATAATTACGTGGTGTGCCATATATCAACGGAAACATCACAATAAGTAGAAACAATCCAAAATATCCTTGACTCGAAATAGAGTAATTTGTCAAGTCAAAATTCCCATGCAAGATTAGGGTAGCCCCCGGTGCTGCTTGGGTGGAAATCAATGACAACCATTGATCAACAGTGCAGAGGGGAGGTTTTCATGTCTTTGATTGCTACAATTAGCTATATATATATATATATTAATTGAATTTGATAATTGCCATGTTTCTTTTGATTTTTGTCATGTGTTTCTATTGTGGTCTTTCTCTATTTTTCATTATTTATTCTTTCCTTTTGTGGTTTGGTCTTGGTTTGTTTGTTGGGTGTGGGAAAGGAAATAAAAAGAGCTCATGTATAAGATCTAAATTAAACCAATGCATAAGTGCAAGGACCTGAATAGATTTTGTGCATAGTATATATGATATCATAGGGAAGAAGAAGATAATAGAATAGCTAAGAGGACCTAGTTGGGTCCACATTCAAAATAGACAGTGACATGAAAAGTATGAAAATAGCATAAGAATGAAGTTTCCTTAATTGAAATTGTGCATGGATGATATATAATCTATATTTTATGAATATGATAAAGATAGGAAAGTGAAATAAATGTATGATGATCCTATTTAGTTTGAAAGGTCATTTTTTGAGAACCATCATAGTAGGAAGATAGGTGATTTAAATTTTGAGAATATGACCACTATGTTAATGATATATTACTTACTACGTTTTGAGAAATATGATGAAGTTACTTAATGAATTCCATGCCACATGTAATATCTGTTGGGAAAGTGTGCAATAATGACCCATTGTTGATGACTACCATTATTAATATGTTATTCTTATAATTCTAAAATTTTTTGTGTCCATGAATGTAAATGATAAAGGATTGAAATTGACTCTAAAATTGATACCATATGAATATCATGGAAAATGTGCATGCATGACACATTCTTGTCAAATGAATATGCACAAGCTCGAGAGAATGGATGAGGACATGCTTGAATTGAATACAAATTAAAATTCCATCATTGAAATATATATATATAGTTGAATTAATAAATTATGACTAATGTGTGAGGATGAGACCATTTTAGGAACTACTAAATATTTCAAAAATAGGTATGTTACTAGGCAGATGAACCCCTTAAAAATTATTAAGATAGAAGTGCTAGTGATGATAGGCAAGCAAGTAAGGCAACAACAATCCGCGGTAAAAAGGTAAAAGAATGAAGGGGTTGAGAGCTCATTTCAACTGAAATTGATATATGTTGTTTAAAATTAATGAATTCTTTGCATGGATGCCTAAGAAAGGGAATGGCTAAGGTGGGAAGCTTTCGGTATGAAATACTACAATGAATTTTCTAATGAATGCTAAAATACTCATGAATTTAGAGATATGCATCTCTCATTTTTGACTCACTGATTTACTGAATATTTGATTGCATCATGAAATGCTTGGAGTTTATGTGATGCACATGTTCTTTGAAATGATATGTCAAACTTTTTTTAATTTAGTTGGAATGATATAATTGTTATAAGTGTAACAATTCTAAGGTCACTTTAGGCTGTTGTGAATTGTTGCAATAAGGAGATTGCATACACATAAGCACTGTCAGGTGTTGGTTGATTAAAATATCAAATTGTAGGAAGAGTATTGGAATGGGGTGTGTTACACAGTAATTTGTCACTGTCCCTGCAATCCCCATCTCGCACATTGGAGGGTCATTTATGTGACTAATTAGAAGTGTCATGCCTTGAAAATACCAGCATTTCATCCCTTGCCATGAGGACAACAATCCTTCTGCTGACCATTTCCTGAGCAGACCACTAAAAACACCTGTTTTTTCCTTGGCTCTGGTAGCCCATTATGCCCTCGCGCCAATGAGGAAAATTAACACTGAGCCCGTGCCAGTTGGCACTCTGTCCAAGTTAAGCACCCACGACAATATGTTTATGGAAAGTTTTTTTTTAAAAAGAGGCGAAGTTTCGATCACAATAACTTCGTGGATGAGTCATAGGAAGTGGTTCGACTGAACAACCACGGCCTTTCTCCTTTGGCCTCTTGTTTCCACCTTATGGGGAAACCTCCCGAGGGATAAGGCCTCCCTTCCACTATTGTAGGGATCCCAACCTCCTCCTCTCCTCTATAAATATATCCATCATCCATTGATGTGCTGGTTGAACAGGTTAAGCTAAATAGTTGAATAGCTGAACGCTTGGAAGTTGAATTTGTAAGAAGGAAACTATAGCCGGGAAACTATTGAGAGCCAAGCCGAAGAGAGAGAGCTTCGTCCAAATTCCCAACAGGCTCTGTTGAGACACACTCTGCTGCAAGCCCCACCAAAGGAAGATCACAGCATCAGAGCATTTGGTTGTAATCTCCATTTTTGTAATTTATAATATAAGTGACTCTGATTTTTGTTCCATTCATGTGTTCATTTCTTTATGTAATGCAATGAATTATATCCTCTCTGACTGATGTATGGTTACATGCTTTAGATTTTACGTTGTATTTCGTCGTTTCCTTGCATGTGTATAGGTGTTCGGACGTGTTGAATGGAAGGATCGTGATATATCAAGCGAGGAACGAGAAACATCATGTTTTATTCAACGACAACTACGTGGGATTTAAGGTAGGCACTCGTCGCCATATTTATATTTTTTGTAACTAGGAACCAACGTCATTGCATGACTTGATTGTTGTTAGACCCAATCTGGGCTAGTGGGATCGCCTCTGTCCGCAGAGGGGATTTACCTCTTCAACAAACGACGACTCCATTGGGGATCAATGGGAGTTAGTCTTTCTTCTTTTGGTTGTTTTTGGCTTTTGATTGATTTATTTGCTCTTTTGGTTCACCCTCCTTGGTCTTAGACCCCTTTTTAACCCCAGAGGATCAGATATGACCTCTTCTTTTTCGAAATTTTCATCTTTTCATGGCTGGCTTGATTGGCGCAGTTTCCACCTTGACAGTCGCGCCCATTGGCACAAGTTTCCAGTTCATCACTCGCGCCATCCCCTGTCTGGCGCCGATTACAGTCAGATAGTCACGCCATTTCCTATAGGTGTGAGGGTTTTCCCTTGTTCGGGAGTTTTTTTGGTCAGTACTTTTGCTTCTGGGTTATTTTTAGATTTTTCTTGAAGTGGTGAGTCTGGTATTGGTTGGGAGAAATTCTTAGTTTTTTCATTTTCAGGCATTGGTGCTGGTTGTCAGTGAGCAAGTCACACTAGTTGGTGCTAGTATCACCCACAAAAGTTGTGCCAATTTCAGGGTGTGTGAAAATTGAGTTTTTTATCCCTAAATCCTTCACCAGTGTGTCTTTCCCTTCTGGTCTTTTCTCTGTATGAGCATAGATTACATTGCTCTTTGTTCAACTGAAAGTCTTCTTTCTTGATTGCTTGATGTAAAAGGGAATGAATTCCTTGTTTTGATCTCATGCTTTGGAAGTCCTCTTTGTGTTTGACCTCATATGTATTGTCACCTTTTGAGGAATTTCGTTACAAAGTGTTTGAAACAACGATTGCATTCTTAGTGTTTGTTTGCATCCCTTTTGCATTCATCCTTCATTAAGAAGATTTTCATTCATTTATTTGTCATCTTAGAGTTTGCTTTTCGTTAAAATGCATTAGATCACATTGCATTGAAAATTATTTTTTGAGATCCATCATTGAACTTAGATTACATTGTTTAATGATTGAAAGCAAAAATCACATTGAGTGCATTCTCTTTCATTAAAAGCATGCATTAAGTAGATTCTCATTTCATCGAAAAATGCATTGAGTGTACTCTTATTCTTTCAATAAAAAGGAAATTGTGCATAGATTACAATTGCATAGTTTTCAAAAAAGAGGATTTTGCATAGATTACATTGCATTATTCGCATCGTTGAATGTTTTAGATTACTTTTGGATAGTGAAATTTATCTAGTTTGGAAAAATTTCATTTGCATTTTTGTTGTTTGTTGCATCATTGTTTGAAACTCTTCCCTTAACTAGATAACATTCATCGAATTGAAAGATTTCTTTCGTCATATAGCTGCATATAAGAAATTTTCAGATGACATGCGGTAGGGCCTTGAAACCGAAACATAAATTGAAGATCAACTCTAAAATTTATTCAATCAACCTAAGGAAGCATTGAAACTTAATGCTCACATTTTAGTGGTCTAGGCTAGAGAAGTGTTCCGGCGTCTTAAAACCTAGTAGCTATCATTTTCCATCTGGCTCTAGACAGTGCTAGTACGGACTTGTGCTCCCCGTACCATCGAGTATATAATGGGAGACCCCACTAGGTTGCAATCCTGTTATCCATAGAAAGCCGACTCTGACCCTTGTAACCGTGATACACCGAACACAACATTTGGGGAGACTACCTGCACGTATGGAAAGTCCTTGGTCATTTCTCTTTCATTTGATCACCAAGGTGTATATTGCAATTCACAGAAACTTACTACACCTCTTACCTAGATTACCAGAGTAGTCAATTTGATCTTTACTGACTCCTTAAATTTGAAAAGATCGTCAAGCGTTTGTCCTTTCACGCTTATTTCCAAACTGAAAGTGATAGAGTCACCTTTTGCTTCTTTCTCGACTCTTAAAATATGAAACAGTAGAGTCTGGTTTCAGTGTTTTAAAATTAACTGCCCACGAAATATTTATGGTTAAAGTTAGTTTCCTTAGGGTGTTGTTTTGAGTTGTTTCCGATGGAAACTTTTTCGGAGTTCACCAACCAAGGAATCCCCTCCGAAGGGAATCCTGGTCCTTTTCCTCCTTTTGGAAATTTTGGTGCTCATTATATGGCAACATTGTCCCTTCCTGGGTTAACTGTTGGGTTTCCTGTTTGGTTGTTTTCAACCTCTGTGGTCCCGAATGCCCCGGCTACTGTTGAATCATTTCCTCCACCTGAACAACATCATGTTGATTCCAAGGTGGACCTCTCCCCTTCTTCACCTATTTCTGCGTCCTCCTCTTCTACTTCGCCTGGTGAAAGTCTAGATTCGAGTAACCAGGTGGCTAAGAAGAAGAAGAAGAAGTCCGATAAGAGAGAGGCTAAGGTTGAAACTACTGCTTCTCAAACATCTCCTCTTGATAAACCTTCCAACCCTCCGCGGAAAGTTAATTTCCCTTGAATGTTGTGCCAGGGAAACCATCTTCTTCAAGATTGCCCTGGCATTCCCAAGGTGCTCGAAGTATGGTCTAATAGTCGTCCACTGTTACTTATGGCTTCCAGGAGTCAGGTTGGGGGCACGCCTTCAGCTAGTGCTGGTAAAGCTCCTAAGAAGCAAGGTAAGCTCACCAATTCCTGTAATTTGTGTGAAGGGCACCATGCCATTCACCTTTGTCCATATATGGATGAAGCCAAACGAGTGTTGGACAACCTGACTGTTTCTACACCATGCCTTCCGGCTGGTTAAAAGCAGATTTATTTGAGTCCTCCACCAGCTGATGCCTCAATCATTCAAGAGTAATCCTTGGTTGATCCCACTCCCCTGGAAATTCAAATTCAGGAATCCGTCCCTGACTAACCATTGGTCATGGGATCAGTTGAGCTAGCCCCGTCTGCGGTGCACTAGGTCTTTTTTGTTGAGAGTGGATCTCACATCCCTCGTGTTCTTCTTGTTTCTTCAGATTCCTCAGACTTGGAGAAATATTCTCATGTCCATATACCTCAAGAAGCTACTCCTCCGCCTCCCGTGATGGAGATCCCAGAGGATACCCCTCCCGACTCTGTGATGGAGGTCGTGGAGGATGCTCCTTCTTCTCCCGTAACACCAAGGGAAGACCATCTCGGTTCGATGGTAGCCCCTCCGAGTAGTTTGGTCGCTTCCTTTGATTGGATTCTATTTGTAGGATATCGCCTTCCTTCTTATGTTCCCTTTGAGATCACGATACAAGCCTCCCATCTGGTCATACCCATCACCATTATAGATGAAGGCGCGTCTGTTAGTATTTTGTCTTCAACTACTTGGCAAGCATTTGGTTCGCCTTCGCTTGTGCTTGTTACTCAGAATCTGTTGGCGTTTAACAGAGGAACTAGTCAACTGTTAGGGATCCTTCCGAAGTTGCCATTACTTTGGGAGGGAAAACTGTCCATATGGACGTGATGGTTGTTCTTGGCCCGTTAGAATTTAATTTACTCCTGGTCCACGATTATAATTATGCCATGGGAGCGCTTGTCTTCTCCCTCTTTCGTGTGATATATTTTCTGTACCAAGGTCAGATCGTGACCATCGATCAACTTGCATTATTTGGTTCTACTATGACATCTCGTCCACCATCATCTCTGTTGAATCTTTATCTGCTGGCTGTGTCATATTCGCCACATGTTAATTATGTGGCTACATGTCCTGTGCCCGTATTCAGTGATAGTGTCGTTGTACATCGTGTGCTAGGGGCATTGGGTCCAAACTTCCAAGATGTTTTCCTTCCATCGGACGGGGAACTCTTGGAAGCCATGACTTCTTATTCATCATGATGATTTTTCTTCGGATCACATTTTGTTTTCTTGTGTCAAGCTCCTTAAAAAATGAGACAAGCTCTTTGGAGTAGAGTTCCTTGCCTTGTGTCAAGCTCCTTAAACCATGAAACAAGGTCTGTCGGAGCAGAGTTCGTTTTCTTGTATCAAACTCCTTAAAAAATGAAACAAGGTCATCTGAGGATAGTTCTTTTGATGTGTCAACCTCGTTAAAACAATGAAACACTTTCCTGTTCAATTCGAGTCTTTGATAAGATCTCGTAAAATCCCAGTCGAGTCTTTCTCTTGATCTCGTAGCTTGAACCTTCACTCCATCTGCCTTTCATATGGATTGAAGCTTGGGGGGCATGTACCTCGAATTGAGTCACCATGCTGGGGGCATGCTTAAATTTTTCAAGAATAATTTGTTTCTGTTTCAAGCTTGTGTAAAAATGAAACTAATTTCAAGCATAGTTTATCTTTGTTTCAAGCTTGTGTAAAAATGAAACCAACTTCAAGCAGAGTTTCCTGATTTAAAGCTTGTGTAAAAATGAAACCTTTCCCATTTTACCTCTTGTGATTTCCATTTTATCAGCCTGTTTTTCCAGATGAACCTTGGTTTTCTCACTCCATCATCATTATCTGTTTGGCCAATCATATGCCTTCACTTGGTTGTTTTACTCGTTCCTGAGGAACCGTTGTGATGAGTGCTCTTGTTAGCCAGCCTCTTGACGTTTATCTTGTTCTGAGCAGTTCCACCATTACCGAAACCAGTTTCATCTGTTACATAGTAATTTGTCACCGTCCCTGCAATCCCCATCTCGCACATTGGAGGGTCATTTCTGTGACTAATTAGAAGTGTCATGCCTTGCAAATACCATCATTTCATCCCTTTCCATGAGGACAACAATCCTTCTGTTGACAATTTCTTGAGCAGACCACTAAAAACACCTGTTTTTTCCTTGGCGCTGGTAGCCTGTTATGCCCTCGCCCCAATGAGGAAAATTAACACTGAGCCCGCGCCAGTTGGCGCTCTATCCCAGTTAAGCACCCGCGCCAATCTGTTTATGGAATTTTTTTTTTTTAAAAGAGGCGAAGTTTAGATCACAACAACTACGTGGATGAGTCATAGGAAGTGGTTCGATTGAACAACCACGACCTTCCTCCTTTGGCATCTTGTTTCCACATTATGGGGAAACCTCCCAAGGGATAAAGCCTCCCTTCCACTATTGTAGGGATCCCAAACTCCTCCTCTCCTCTATAAATATAGCCATCTTCCATTGATGTGCTGGTTGAACAAGTTATAGCTGAATAGCTGAATAGTTGAACTTGTAGGAAGGAAACTATAGCCGGGAAACTATTGAGAGCCAAGCCGAAGAGAGAGAGCTTCGTCCAGATTCCCAACAGGCTCTGTTGAGACATGCTCCGCTGCAAGCCCCGCCAAAGGAAGATCATAACGTCAGAGCATTTGGTTGTAATCTCCCTTTTGTCATTTATAATATAAGCGACTCTGATTTTGGTTCCATTCATGTGTTAATTTATTTATGTAATGCAATGAATTATATCCTCTCTGACTGATATATGGTTACATGCTTTAGATTTTATGTTGTATGTTGTAATTTCCTTGCATGTGTACAGGTGTTCGGACGTGTTGAACTGAAATATCGTGATCTGTCAAGCAAGGAACGGGAAACGTCATCTTTTCTTCAACGAAAACTGCGTGGGATTTAAGGTAGGCACTCATCGCGATCTTTGTCTTTTTTGTAACTAGGAACCAACTTCATTGCATGATTTGATTGTTGCTAGACCCGATCTGGCCTAGTGGGATCGCCCCTGTCTGCAGAGGGGATTTACCTCTTCAACAGGGTGTGAGATCAAAGCCACCATGAAATGTTAACACCACCTACAAAGGAGCCCAATGACAAAAATACAAGTCTTATGATTATGAGATCTAACTTCTAAATGAAGGAAATTTAGGAAATTAGAAAAAAATGGTTTGAAAATTTTAAGTATATCTCATGGAAAAATAAATGTTGTGACACAAATGGAATAGTGGAGCTTGGAGCTTAGGAAGAAAACTATCGTGATGTAATTTCAACTTGTGGCACTTTTTTTATCTCATGGGAGAAAATCATGACTGCTACCATGACTATAAGATTCCATGAGTAGTGTAGTGGAGCACGCCAGACTGTTACTTGGCCATAAGACTCTAATTATCATCCCATGTAGGAAATCCCTTAGATAGGTAGACTGCATAAAATATCATGGGCCCAAAAGGATGAGTGATTGACACATGCCCATGTAGGAAAGCCTTTGGCTAGGTAGAATTCCAAAAATGGAGGTTTCCTGGGCCCGCAAAGGTGAGCAGTTGACATGAGCTCGTTGACAGATGACTACCATAGTGGTAGATGATATGCCCACACTAAGTGGGAAGTGAGCAACAGAGGGGATATTTTACTTGGTGGCAGATTATATTGGAGGTGTGATGATATTATTATTGAAAAATGACTACCTTGATGGTAGATGATATGCCCATGCTCACTAGGAGGCGAGAGAGAGGGGGGAATGATTATTTGGAGATATAAAAAAATACCATGTGGAGCAAAATATCCACCATTCAGTGCTTCCCTTGGTGGTGAAACCACTCAGTGAGCTAGATTTGAGGATGGTGTTATATAAAAAGACAATGTATAGTAGTATATCCACAACTAAATGCTTCCATTAGTGGTGAAACTACTCAGTGAGTTGGACATGAGGATGGAATTGTACATAAATATTGCATGGAGCAATGTAACCACCACTAATTTCAAACCACTTAGTGAGTTGGATTTAAAGGAAAATTTGGTTGAGGACTACGTGGAGCTATGAAACATTAAGTATTTGATTTGTCTATGAAATCACTTAGTTATTGTGATCTGGAGGAAGAAAGGAGTAACTATAGATATAAGTATCAATTACTAGGATGAATAATTTATCTATTGAAGTTGTGATTTGAATTGATTTAAAATTTTATGGTTAACGTCATAAGGAATCTTCTTATGAAAGTGAGGTTTAATTTGTGTTAAAAAAATTATGATCAATATCATAAGATTTATGTGATTTTGATGTAGGTGAACTATTGAATTGTCCAACATAAAGATATGCGGTTGACTATAAAGAAAACACCATAATCTTAATAATATCATAGTGCATAACAAAAGCATAATGGAGTTGAAGAAATTTGGGACTAGGCCATTGTGGCGACACTAACACATTCTGATACACATTGATCACCATGAGGCATGTCATGAAAAATGTGTTGTGTTATTAAAGCAAGGTAGAGGAATGCCTTGGCAATGAATCATTTCTTCCTATGTGAGTAAGCCTTTCCAAGGGAGGGATCACCCAAGGGACTGGAGGGATCACCCAAGGGTGCATGAAATTGGAAGGTGTATGACTGCACGAAAGATGAAACTTGAGTGAAATGGTTTTCAAAGAATCATGTGCATACTCATTGTTAGCCAACTATAAAATTTGTTATATCAAATGCTGGCTAAAACATTTTTGGAGTCTTCAAGAAACAAGTTTTTATTGCTAAAAAGATGTTATTTCTTAAAGACTCTTGAAGGCCTCATGCCTCTATCCAAATCTTCACTGCTGTTTCCATTTCATACTCTGAAATTTTGCTGTTTCCATAAGTCAAAATACTGCTGCAAACACCATTTTCCCCTACTTCCACTTCAAAACTAACCTCCATTTTTCCCCTTTTATTCCCATGAAATTCCTCTATTTTCCATTTGTTTCCCCTTTTCCCTTCATAAAATCCTCTTTACAGAGTTTAAAACTCCTTTTTAAACTCTGTCGAAACTCCCAAATCCATCTAAACATCTTGAAAATATCATAAAAGACAAGTATTTTGACTATGGGTTTAAGCCCCTTTGGGCTAAATCCAAACCACTCCCCCACCGTATGCCCATGGTGCTAAGAACAAGCGCTAACCCATCACAGCGCTAATCGCATCGCAAAATCCCAGCGCGCAAGTTTATTTTCCATGTTTTAAAAATTTCGATGGGATTAAATCCCTATTGTTTAAACCCCGCCCCCTCCGCTTTTCATTCCATATAGCCTGCACCCGGGACCAAGAGTTTAAGTCCTAAGGCGCTAATCTCATCACAAAATTCAAATGGTTAGATTGAAAGACCGGGCCCAACAGTTTCGATGCGATTGGCCCTTTATCATATAAAGGCCCTAGGCCTATTATCATTTCATATAATCAAAGGCCCCGTAGTCCGGTGCCATGACCATTCCATATATATATATTAATCCGCCTGACAGAAAAACTTTGTTTTATATTGGAAATTCAGGTTTTCATGAAGTATTAAGGGTTTCCATTGGAGCATAATTTAAGACATCCTCCACCGTTGATCATTGAGCCGATCAACGATCCGCGCATCATTGCATCAGAAATGATCAAAGGTGCATTTCGCGGATGTTATTTCTCCTCCCTGATTGATCATTCCCCAATCAATCGTGAGCCGTCGATCTCCTTTCTGCCTTCCTTTGATCTGACGGCCCTCATTTATTCCAATCGCAAACCTCTCTCCCGATTGGTAACTTCCTGATTCACTCCCCACCGTCAATCTAATCCTCAGATCAACGACCAACGCTCAATCACTCCATCACACTCCAAGTTCATTAACCTGCCGAATGCGATCTCCCAACGCATCTCCCACCATCGATCTGATCTGTAGATCGACGGTCTTCATCTAATCACATCGGAGTTTTCCATTGGGTGCATCTAATTACTTTAATTTGTCCCCCTCCGATCGCTGATTCCCGATTTATTCTCCACCGTTGATCTTTTGGGTCGATCTCATCTGACGACCCACGATCATCCCGAACAACCAACTTCAATTTGAACCATATTTTCCTCCAAACAAAGGTTTTTAACCTTATCTCATCATATTTTCGCCATTTCCATATAAAGTGACCCCTTCACTTTGTTTCCTCCCGGATCGCTCCTGACTGTTGATCTTTTGCAGACCGATGGATCTGACTTATTCTCCCGCCATCTGCTCCCACTGCTCCCTTTTTGACCTCCTCTAACAGATTTCCACCGTTGGATGATACCATCCAATGGCCACGCTCCTCCCCGCAACCTTCTAAGCAGTTTTACCCAATAATCGCAGGATTTCTTAATTAGTTTGTGTTTTTGCAAGTGTTTAAATGGTTTTTCCATCATATTAAAGAAAAAGCCAAAGGCTGGGAATGACGATTCCTGTGTGTTTGATTCATAAAAGGAAACCATTCACAGGGTTTGAACTCCACGTCTCGTCGATGCTTTGTGAGCCCTGTGCGGAACTGCACATCAACAAGACACAGAGAGTGAAATAAAATTAAAAGAGTATCAGTGTCGAAGACAAAACACAGCAGAAACAGAAGATTGAAGACAATTTTGGGGGGGATTACGGCTAATATCGATTATCAAAAGCCTAATCCTCTGAATTAAAACACATTTAAAGAAAATCATAAGTGTTTTATCAAACAGAAAGGCCTCCATCGCCACATCTGAGGCAAATTGATTCCTCCCACCTACCACAAAGCCACCTGTGCCTCAATGCATTCAAACTGAGGCCGAAGTTATTGATCAAAATAAAATATTTGCCTCAACGCAGCCAAACAGTTAATTATGTTGAAGGAATTTAATGACAAAAATATCAGTAGAGTTACTATAGCATGACACAGAGCCTCAAAGGTCAACAAAAGCTCCCACCGAGCTTAACTCTTAAATGTAGAACATTAATACAGACAAACACCTATAAACTTCTCCATCGAGCCCCTCAAAGGCCGAGAAGTCATTGATCTGTATTAATTGTCTTGGGAGATCTTTTATCAGATCTCACCTCCTCATTCTTCTATAAATACTTCTGTAGAAGATGAGAAATTGTTGGTTGCTGAACTTTGAAATACACTTGAGCTTGAAACTCCTACTTGTAAATAGTGTTCACTGGCTCTTGAAGCTCTGTTTGTGATTAGATAAGTTAGGCAGAGAAAAATGAATATGATTTTTGAACTGAAACATTGGACCTGAATATTGTAACTGGTTTGACATCAATAACAAGTTGTTTCTTGGGATCTTGGTCTATATCACTGGTGAAGTGCCCCTTTCTTTGTTATTGTTTTTTCCTTCTATGTATGCCATATTGTTCACTATTATCTGATAAAGAAAAACAATTATAGAGTTAGGATTTACTGTTTACCAGTACCCTTCTCTGACTGATAAGCTTTATCTTAATGTTTTCCTCCGAATTTGTTTATTTAAGAAGGATTCAATACGGTCCAAGCAGTTAGGAATGCTGGCATTCCCTTGTCCTACTGCTTGCCTTAAACATTGTTCTTGTATGTTATTTTCATTATTTTCTTATTAAAGTTAGACTAGAAAAGTGATGGTGTGCCTTGTTTTCTAGCTTTTATTTCTCCAAACGCAGATTCTGAAGGTTTCCCTTGGTGTTGGCTGAAATCAGACTAGGTTTAAAAGTACCTTATCTAATCTTAAGTTGCACTTTGTTGCTCTTATGTGTTTTCATACTTTCTGAAGGTAATTATGCCGATTACTAGATTGTTTGTCAATTAAGCTGCTTTAATACAAACTTTCCCAAGAATTCTATGGTTAGCCCTGTCCTTTGTTGGTTTTAAACAGTTACTTAAGAGGCTTTTCTTGTTTAAACTGAATATAAATCCTTGTTGAAATTATTACCAGTGTCCATCCCTCCAACACTTTATTGTTTCCATTTCCATCATTTTAATCTCGAGAATCTTGTGATATAGATGACTTGCCCCTTGGATCACTCTTGATGTTGTTGCTCAATTAAAGCCCTGTTATGAATCCATAGCCCAATGGACTAAAAAGCAGCGTTATATATATCTTTTTAGCTAAAGTTTGTTCTAATTTCTTGCAACTTCACACCTTTGAAACTCTTACCATTTAGGACTTTCCCTCAAACAATAATCATGCTCAACCATCCAAAAACAAAACAAAACCCTCGGCCTTCATAACTAGCCTAACATCATTACCCAAAATTCAAAGACAAATCGAATCTTTGCACCTTATTGGAGAGATCCCTCTCCAGATTCAGGAGGGCTAGATCCTAGAATCCCAAAGTGGTTGAAACGATGTTTCTCCCCGCAGTCGGACTTTTTCCAATCTTGCTGATTACGGGGAGCTGACACTCATTTGGATCGGAAATACATCAGGTGTTTCCTAGGAATAAATTATTTGAGATTTTTCTCCATGGAAGCCTTAAATAGAAACAAACTACCATGAATAAATGTAGTCTATAGGCAACTAGACTTTGAAATATGAACTACATTACTCAAGTGGATACTCATGACATGGAATATGTCACTGATGTAGAGAGTTGTGTATCTATAAAGCTCACAAATGCATTTTGTTTTTGTTTATAAAACACCGAGGACATTGTTCCTTTAAGAGGTTTGGGTCTGTAACATCCCTTTTTTCTATCCCCCATGTAAAATTCACCATGTGTATTTTTCTATGAAAATAAATTTGAAAATGTAAATATGATTGAGCTTGAGGAGTTCACACAAATTCATATGTCTAAGGATGAGGATTTTCTTGTGTTGAGGGTAGACCCATCCACTTCATTTATTATACCACCTATATCCTTGACAAATTTATGTCCTTGTTGGTGCAAGCATTGAAGTTGTGTATGGGCTTCCTGAGTGCAGGAAGTCCATACTTCCTTATTATTGTGGGATGTATTGAGGAATTCAACGCACAAGAGAGGGGCAAGGGAATGGGTGTGAATAAAATGAGGGGCAGTGAAGAGAACATGAGGAGATGGGGGGTGAAAGGATATGTGTGCAAGAGAACGCAAGTGAAGTGTATGTGTAGGAGTGGGAGTGATCAGGAGAAAGAGAATTTTCGAAATCATTTGTGGAGTGATTGGGAAAAATTTCACTACATTTTTGTGTGAACCAATTGATGTATAAATGTTGGATTTAGTTGAGAAGACATAGTGGAGATATTGATTCGCTTGGTGCTTTACTTGGGGATGAAAAACCACCCTTAGAGTGAGATCATATTCCTGGAATGAGAAAGCCTTCACTAAACCTTGGGTGAATCCTTGTGATTGATTTTTGAGAGATAGAGAGGGTCACTATGGTGCTCATTTCATGGGAGAAGTCGATAAACCACATGGATAGTGGAATCCTCCTCCCGATTATCTATCTAACTACTTATTGGTGTGACTTCCCTTGAGCACTTAACTCCTTAGACTTTGAAACTAGCTCGAGGTTAGTCAACTACAAGAAATATTGTAGTGTATTTGGGCTATGGTTGGGTGGAGAGTTGATGTCCCTCCCTCACTTTCCAACCATTCAAGTTGAGTATATAACTATACTTATTTGTACCCATTGTATTATGGATGGCGAATAATTCCTAATATGTGATATTAAGGGGTATGGTTCAGTACTACCTATGGAGGAATGTTGATGTCTCTATATATCTATGGAGAGAGAGAGAGAGAGAGAGATCATATTCTTGGACTGATAAAGCCTTCACTAAACCTTGGGTGAATCTTTGTGATTGACTTTTGAGAGATAGAGAGGGTCACTATGGTGCTCATTGCATGGGAGCAGTTGATAAACCACATGGATAGTGGAATCCTCCTCCATATTATCTATCTAACTAATTATTGGTGTGACTTCCCTTGAGCACTTAAATCCTTAGAATTTGAAACTAGCTCGAGGGTGGTCAACTACAAGAAATATTGCAGTGTATTTGGCCTAAGGTTGGGTGGATAATTGAAGTCCCTCCCTCACTTTCCAACCATTCAAGTTGAGTATATAAGTATACTTATTTGTACCCATTGTATTATGGATGCTGAATAATACCTAATATTTGATATTAAGGGGTATGGTTCAGTACTACCTATGGAGGAATTTTGGTGTCTCTATATATCTATGGAGAGAGAGAGAGAGAGAGAGAGAGAGAGAGATGCATGGTTGCATCATAGGTGCTTGGAGGCCTATGTGTTTTCTGATATGATCATGAAATGTAGATGTATATTCATAGTCATGTATGAATGCTTGATGTGTCTCGCTAGACTATTACAGTGTTTGAATTCCTTTGTCACATATGTTATGAATATCATGGATCTCTTCTTTTTTAATACTATTGATTGTCTTTCCTTGTAAAGGATTGAGAATGATGAGATGTATGACATATCAATGGATTTGATAATGTTGTTTGGGATCCATTCTATGGTTTAATATGATGCTTTTGTATTTGAATTTAGAAAGTAGTGTTAGATATGGATTATCTTGTCTAGGTTCCTGAAAGTAGGCATATTGATAGGTCCATTGATTATGTATATTTATAGCATTTGGAATATTCCATATATGGATGAGGGTTTCACTCTTATAGAATTTTTTCTTTTTTTATTTTTTTCTGAGCAATGTTAGGCTTCATGGAGAACTCTAGCTAAGTCCCTTGAAATTCTTAGATTTTATAAGTATAAGTGTTGAAGTAAGATTTTGTATCTCGGGCTGGATGGGTTATGGGAAGGATAATGCATTCGGGTCATATATGTTTTTATGCATTTTTTATTTAGCGCATCCAAATAGGTGAAGTAGATGGATGCACTCTGGGCTTAGAAAATGTATCTGGGATCTGGGTGATCCAAGTGTTTGTGCATGGTAGATATGTTTGCAACACAAAATGTTCACAAAGTTGGATACCTATGTTGGTTAGTGAGTGATCCGTATTTTTGCTTGAGTTGAACTTATCTAGAGTGGGGCCTACCTGAAGAATTATCGGTATGAGGTTGGATTAACTCATGAGTGAAGGTTGTATTTGGATCATCTAGAGGTAAGGCATGGTGCAAGTTTGCAAAAACTCTAGATGGTGAGCCAAGACTAGATATACTTATGGAGTTATGCGAGATCTATAGGTTCAGAGGTTTGTGGGTATTCCAAAGTGAAAATTCAGGTGCACTCATATTTTCCCCCAAATATGGATATAATACAGAAAAGAGACAAGGCATGAAAGGTGCAAATTCTATGGGACCCACGAGGATAGATGAGGTGGAGGATGCCACAGTAGCTGTGGTAGCTACATGGGAAATTGTGGGATCCACAATAAGTGTCATGAAGGAGGATATCCACAACCTGGGCGATCCAGGGGTCAAGAAATAATTTGCAATGGGAAATATTGTGCACAACATACTTTCTTTCGAGGCCATATATAAATAGTAGTCGTGAAAAGTAATGGGAGGTTGGTTATGGTGTGACTTATGTCCCTAAGTATACGTGGAATCTACGTGGTAATGTGTTGTTGATGTGGCACCATGTGATTGGATTAAATTTAATTAGGTAGAAATCTAAATCCAAGATTTGGATTGAGGTAAATTTTATATCACTAGAAATATCTTGATGAGTTGAATTTGATGGTGTTGTCTAAATTTAATTATGCAAGATTTGGTTAAGAAGGATTATCGTAACCCCATCTTCATAGTGGGACCATGGAGGTTAGGTTAGTTTAAATTAACACCTTCCACATCATGGGAAGAGCGAGGGGATGGGAGGGATCCACAATTATTTTCTCCATGGTCTTGTTTTGAGTGGATGTCATGGATCCCTTATATCCAATAGATGGGCTAATAGGGAGTTATATTATAGAATCAATGATACAAGGAGTTTTTTTTGTATGTCACCCATAATATTATGACCGATTCCATGAAACGACTTTTATTTGATATTTGTACCTTTAAGATAAATTTTGTGCAAGATATATTTGAAATAAGAATGAGGGCTTGACTTAATGAACCTATGAAATATCATGTGCGCTCGTGGCATACTAACCAATACCCCTAATTTGACTGCATATTGGAAAAGATCTCTAAAACTTGCATGTTGGCTCGAGGGGTCCTGACCCATGTTCAAAGGTTAAGGTTTGCCAACAAACCCCTATACTACTGGCCCTTTCGGCATTGACCTACTTGTGCAGGCCAAAGTATCACCTGAAGCAGTATGGGAGGGAGCTAGAACTAGGTTTCTGCACCCTGGGAGAGGGCAGGTAAGTTAGGCAGAGTTGCGTTCGACTTCAGAAATATCAGATCACATATTACAAAACCCAGATCTATCAGTCCTTTCGCATCCACGTGCACAATACCATGTATAATCGCAAAAAATAACAGATATAGGCCAACAAAGAAACTATCATAGCTATAAAGTCTAATAAATAGATTCAAATCAATTGTCAACGTAGCTTAAGTACTTAGCACAATTACTTGCGGAGCTCAATATAGACTTATGCATAACATAACAGATCCAGATCGTAGTATAAACAAGTAACACAAGTACTTTCACAGCTTAAATCAATAACATAGAGCATACATAATCATACATCACAGATCCAATAGATTCATATATTTCAACAGCCTTCCACATTCATTAATATTTCAGCTCCTTTTACAATACCCAAAACCTAACCTGTGCACACAGCAGCAAGGTCTGCACACAACAAGACTGAGGATCTATGCACACACAGCTAGCAGGAGTCCTTTCCCAAAAACCCAAAATAGATCTACTAATTCGCAATTCACACCAATCTTATTTCAAGTCTGTCTTACAACTCAAAAAGGTTCAAATACTTATACTACTTTAGCCTACGCATCCAATGGTCGGAAAACCGTGGTTTGTAGACTCTTGGTCTACCCTTGACCCACTTACAATGCAATAGGGGCTTTGACCCATCCCAAAACCCCTGCGTTAGACTAAATATAATAAAAAATATACAAAAATGGACCAGATTCACAGGTCTTGTAGGAGACCCTGTTCCAACAGTCCCCCAACACAATCTTGTGAATCGTCTCGAGTCACTGTGGTGGTGGGGTCTCCACCTATGCCTGTATGGATACTCCGGCCATAGAGTCATTTGATCCGATACGGTTTGAGCCAACTACCATTGATGTAGCCAGGGAGCATATCTCTGCGCAAGGTAGCAAGCCTAACCGCTCTGCCATCCATGATCTCCTTAACTGTGTAGGGACCAAGCCAATGTTGTCGGAACTTCCCGGGATGCTTTTCAAACTGGATATCATACAAGAGGACCAATTTGCCTTCCACGGAAGTCTTCTGGAAAATGTGTCGTTCATGCTAGGCTTTATCGCAGGCCTTTTGGACTTCCTGATGGAAATTCAGAATAAACCGATATTCCTCCAAAGCCATAAGCTGCATTAATCGCTCCTCCATGATGTTCGGTTCTACCATGTTTGTAAATGTTGCGATACACAGAATAGGAAAAATATACTTCATGGGAATAATGGCTTCTTTACCATAGACCATCCTGAATGGGGTTTTTCCTGTTAACTTCTTTCAAGTTGTTCGATAGGCCCAGAGGACCGCAGGGATGCGCACGTCCCAATCACTGCAATCCACATTGTATACCTTGGTCAGTGCTTGCCCAAATATTTTATTAAAAGCTTCAACCATGCTGTTGGCCTAGGGGTGATATGGCGTGCTCTTCATATGATGGATCCGAAATTCCTCGGTCAAAGCTTAGATTCTTTCAATAACAAAATGTGTACCTCTGTCACTTATGAGAATCTTCGAACATCCAAATCTAGTCAGGATTTGCTCAAAGATGAAATGCGCAACATTATCCGCGGTAAAATCCTTTACTCCTTGTGCATCTGCCCACCTGGTTACATAATCGGTGGTCGTAATAATGTAGCGTGCACCCGTCTTTTTTCCAGGGGGGTTGATAGGCCCGATGAAGTCGATAGCTCACTTCTCAAATGCTTGTAGGGCCATTTGTGGTTGAAGGGGAATTTCATCTCTACAGGGTGGCCTCCCTGTTCATTGGCATGTATCACAGGCTTTACAATAGTCATGGGCGTCAGTGTGCAAGGTTTGCAACCATAACCTAGCCCTCAAGATCTTCTGCATCGTTGCTTTCCCTGCATAGTGACCTCTAGCTACTCCGTCATGAGCGTCAGTCAAGATAGCCTGCCTTTCATGCTCCAAAACATATCGCCACAATAATTCATCTACCCCATTCTTATATAAGTGTCCTGCGATGATGGTAAAGTCTTTTTACCAGGTGACTAAGTATTTTTTCTGCTGTACAGAGTACTCCGGAGGTGTCGTCCCGGTAGTCAAGAACTAAATGATATCAGCGAAGTGTACATCTACTACCTTGATAGAAAATAGCTACGCACCAGGATTTCCGACTTCCAGGTCAGTTGGCTCCTTTCCATTCTCTATTCGGGACAAGTGGTCTGGCGCAACATTCAACTTTCCTGGCTTGACTATGATTTCAAAGTCATACTCCTAAAATAGCAGTAGACATCGACATATTTTTCCCCCCAACGTAGGCTTATTGACCAGGTACTTCAAAGCTGAATGGTCTGTGAACATTTTGAAGTGTCCTCCTAACAAGTAATGCTGATATTTCTGCAATGCGTAAACCATGTCCAATCCCTCCCACTCTATGGTGGCATAGTTGTGTTCCGCTCCAAAGAGCTTCCTACTTGCAAAGGAAACCAGATGGTCATTATCTTCCTCCCCTGGCTACGTAAAGACAGCCCCGAGAGCAATTCCCGACATGTCAACGTGAACATGAAATACCTTCTCCCAATCCGAAAAGATGAGAATAGGTGCCGAGACCATCTTTTCCTTTAGTAGCTCGAAGCTCTTTTGACATTCGTCATTCCAAAAGAAGGAAAAATCCTTCATGAGCAATTTTTCCATAGGGGTAGTAATCAACGCATAGCCTTGAATGAATTTCTTGTAGTAGCCCGTGCGTCCAAGGATTGAGCGCAACTATTTCTCCATGGTTGGTACTGGAAAATTTATGATAACTACAATTTTGGCAGGATCTACCATTAGTCCTTGCCAAAAAATTATGTGGTCAAGCAAGATTCCCAAGGGTACACATAAGATACACTTCTTGATAGTTAGGGAAATATAGTGTTTCTAGCAGGCATCCAACATCATGCACAAGTTTGAGACGTGTGCCTTGACCAAGCCGAAGACAATCTAGTCATTGAAATACACCTTGAGGAACTTGTGAATGAATTCTTTGAACACTGCGACAACGACCCATGAGAAGATAGCAGGGGCATTTTTTAGTCCAAACGACATGACAGTATACTGAAAAGATCCCCACTCAGTGGCAAACGTGGTTTTGCTGTGGTCCTCAGGTGCGATTCTTATCTGATGGTATCCTGAGAACCCGTCCGTGAAAGAGTATGCTTCTTGTCCTCCCACGCTGTCTAAGATTCCGTCTGAGAATGGCGTTGGGAATGGATCATGAACATAGGCATCATTTAACTTGCGTAGGTCCACACAGATCTGAACCTCTCCCTTAGTTTTTTTCTCCTAAACCACCATTGGACTGACCCAGTCCGATTGTTCAACAGGTTCGATGATACATGCAACAAGAATTTTATTGAGCTCATCCTTGACCTTCTGTTTATACTTGGGTTTCAACCTATAAGGTCGCTGCTTTATGGGCCACGCATCGGGTTTGAGAGTGATATGCCTGACCCTTAAGTCCCCCGTGATCCCCTTTAGCTCGGAAAACTTTGTAGGGAACAAGTCCTGATATTCTGTAAGTAATTCAGCCACTTTACCTACTATATTCTCATCCCAGTAGTCCCCAATCTTAGCCAAATTTGGGTGCTCTTTCGTCCCAATGTTGACTTCGCGCAACTTGAGAGGCTTAGTGACATCCACTTCCTTTAGTGGAGGTCCTTCAACGGCGCACTCCCCTTCATGTTCACCTTCCTCTCTTGCCAAGCTGTGGTAGTTGAAAATATCCTTCATCTGCGTTTCCCATGTCGACATCCCGAATACTACAGAAGATCTAGTCTTTCCAAACACGAATGTATCTATGTCCTACAGAGCTTCGTTAAGCGCCTCAGAACCCCCTATCAATCTGAATGTTCCTATAAAGTCATTCTTCAAAGTTTCCCAGTGGCGGGTGTGCTGGTGTAGCTCTGCATCCAGGTACCAGACAGTGGGGATTGGACCCAACGCGTGAGTGAACAAGTGAACCCACTCTCTTGTATTTCGGTCGCCCCATGCCTCCATCCATGCAACCATGTGTTCACGCGGATCCCCTGGGCCAAGGAATAGCTTAACCCGGACCTCCGTTGGAGTCTCAAATCACAGGAGCATCATGTCCCTAAAATCCTCCCATTCCAGGAATGCTTCCTTATGCGTCTCCCACCATCGTGTAAGGGTTGCATGCATCGCTAGGTTAAGGGCCATAACCTCCGTTCCCTAGGAAACTTGGCTTAAAATGCCTACAAAAAGTCCCTAACATTACCAGAACCATCGAAATAAGGTATATCTCTTACCTCTGAGGAGATGCATCGGAAGTTCTTCGTGATCCGAAGACATCGCAGCGCAGAGACATCATGTAACCGGTTTTTCCAATTCTATATCTCCCCATAAGAGTTGGAGAAACATTCACTATCATTTTCCCAGCAGAGTACCCCCTCTGCTGTGGGGTTGAACCAATCCTCATCTCGCTTAGTCAACTTATAGATATGATCCACATCCTCTTCGTCACGCACTAGTTCTGTGTATCGTTCACCTTCTACCAGATCTAATGGTAATATTACCCTTGTACCGTTATTCTCAAATACCATGCTTCACTTCTTTAGGTTAATGATGCCTCCCATATCGATGGCCCAATCCAAGCCTAGGAGCGCAAGGTAGGGGTCTGCATCTTCGACAATCTGAATTACTTCAAATTCAGCTCGAACCTTAACCCCTGCGATATCCACCACAATCTTTGATAGTATTCCGAATGGAATGATCTTCTATTGATTGGCCATACGCAGCTGGATAGTAGACCATTCCAACTTAGGCTCCCCCATTCATTGCCAAGTCTATTTAGGTAATACATTTGCATCTGACCCTAGGTCCAAAATAACCTAATCCATCTCGTAATCACTGATCTATGCAGTCAACCGCATCTCCCTACCAGTGCGTTTCTTATACCTATAGAGTTTGTGTACATCCTTGACTTCCAGAGGGAGGATAGGTCGTGTTGCGTAGCTATCTGTCAATGCCTGAATATTTTTTCCACAGCCTTTGGGTTGCGCAGCAGCTTCATACATGCCTGTAAAAAGGGTCTAACCTCCTCATCTGCCTTGAGGTCCTCAGGCGGCTGCGAATTAGATTCCTCTACCTCAACAAAGTCTTTGCGAGCTACGATAAATGTTTCTTTCTCCGTTTTTAGATCCAAACCTTCCTGTTTGCTAACTGTTGGCCAGATCAAAGGCTTAGTTGCAGTTTTCTCCCTACGCCCTTGGGTGGCCATCCCACTGCGTGTTACGACATTCATTCTTGGATCTTTGTCTTATAGCTCAGCCTTAACCCTTTGCACATTCTGCGTAGGTGTCGACTGATTTTCCTGCATCTTCTCTATCAAGATTGGACAGTCTTCAATGGCATGGTCTAGCTGCCTGCAATACCAACAAGACAGTCTTGTAGGGTTTGGACAGTCCCTGGAAAAGTGCCCTACCTCTCCATAGTTATAAAAAATGAGTTTCCCTCATCCCCGACCTGCGCTCCCACCTCTTCCACCTCCCCTGCCCCTTGCTGGGGAGCCCCCTGTACTCGAGAAGGATCTTTGTGAGGATGGATTCGACTGCACCCTATAGATATTCCCTCGATCGATCATAAAATAATACGTCTGGCAGTTCTATTCATCATGTCCTACCAACCTACAGAACCTGCACCATTGCCGTTTTACTTCTGGGACATACACAACAAGGTAGGGACAATGGTTTGTGTTTTGCAGCCCTGCAATGCGGCAATCATCACACCATAGTGCCAGCCCACTTGGTCCTGCAAATTCCATAGGGTGTAATGGACTAGGTCCCCCGGCCTGCATGTAGTCTGTTAACAGAGGGCAGTTATCCTTGGTGCGACCATTCGTCCTACATCGTATGCCCCACCTTTTAGGGCTAGCCTCTGCGCCTCGCTCCTTTTGCAGGTTCTGGATCTCCATGTGCATTGCTTCCAGTTTTCCTTGGATCTACTGGATGCCTAGCTGAGTATCATCTCTAGGTGCACCTTCTAACTTCATAGCGACCTCTAGGGCTTTTTTCGGTGATTCAAAAGTTTGGTGACCCATAGGTACATGCAGGTGGGGTAGCAACATAGCAATGAACCATTCCGTGTGCTATCTATCATCGTACTGAAATCCTCCTTCCCTAATCACCTTCTTGAGTCGTTTATTGGCCTCCCACACAGACTCATAAGGCCCTTGCTTGAAATCCTTTAGATCGACCACTATTTGAGAATAGGACTTAGGCTTCTTGAACTGTTGTTTCAAGGTGTTCTTGATCTCTTCAATGGTTGAGTTTGCATGCTATCCGATGTATCCCATATACCAATCCAAAGCTCTTCCTTCGAAGGCAAGGGACAACTGTGCCCTCTTCACCGCATCACTAGCGACTTTCTACGTAGTCCATACTGATTCTGCGACAAACCATAACTGATCCATGTCTTCATCTCCCACACCCTTAAAGGTAGGAAACTTCATGTGCATAGCCATGTCGTCTTCTAGTGGTGGGGGTGTAGGTGAGTTCTTACCCCTACGCTGGTTCGAGAGTGGTGTGGCTGGAGGACTTTGCACAACTGCTTTCTTACCAGGCTGTAGACATATTTGCCTCCTTCTAGGTCAGTCCGATAGTATTTTCCACTTCATGTCATAATCCCATCCAGATCAGAGGTCATTCATTTAGTGTGGCTACACATAATACTTTTTTCACACAGTAATATCTTAATCAACAATGGTAAAGTCTTCAGAAACTTACCCCTAAATCCTTTGAAGAATCTTCGCTCTGCTTCGGAGTAGGAGATGAATTGATCGATGGAAAATTTCGTTACGAATCCTACTAGCACATTGTCCACCTAGTGGTCTACGGTGCGAGTGATGGTGTTATCAGCCTTCTCTAACTGCTGGATCAATTCTAGGGTCCACTGTGTAACCCGCTCATCCTTCCAACACTTCTGAAATTCGACCAACCTTGCAAGCCACTCCTAGAGCTCGATCATAATTGTTACGAAGAATATCTCATAGATCTCTGTGAAAATATACTTATTTTTACACTCTTCGGTGGCCAACCTATTACTGTAGTTTTCTTTCACTGTGAATTCCTAAACTTGTTGTTTGAACCATTCATCAATTTATTTTCTTTTAGGTTTCTAGTACGGCCTTGGCATTAACCGATCCCTCTCTCAAAATTCTCTTGGTCCCGGCAACAGAACAATTTGTTGGCTCGAGGGGTCCTGACCCAGGTTCAGAGGTTAAGGTTCTCCAAAAAACCCCTATACTACTGGCCCTTTCGGCAGTGACCTGCTTGCGTAGGCCAAAGTCTCACCTGAAGCAGTATGGGAGGGTGCTAGAACCAGGTTTCCACACCCTGGGAGAGGGCAGGTAAGTCAGGCAGAGTTGCGTTCGACTTCACAAATATCAGATCGCATATTACAGAACCCAGATCTATTAGTCCCTTCGCATCCACGTGCATAATACCATGTATAATCACAACAAATAACAGATATAGGCCAAAAAAGCAACTATCGCAGCTATAAAGTCTAATAAACAGATTCAGATCAATTGTCAACACAGCTTAAGTACTTAGCACAATTACTTGCGGAGCTCAATATAGACTTATGCATAACATAACAGATCGAGATCGCAGTATAAACAAGTAACACAAGTACTTTCGTAGCTTAAATCAATGACATAGAGCATACATAATAAGACATCATAGATCCAATAGATTCAGATATTCCAACAGCCTTCCGCATTCATTAATCTTTCATATCCTTTTAAAATACCCAAAACCCAACCTACGCACATAGCAGCAAGGTCCGCACACAGCAGGACTGAGGATCTCCGCGCACACAGCCAGCAGGAGTCCTTTCCCAAAAACCCAAAACAGATCTACTAATACGCAATTCGCACCAATCTTAGTTCAAGTCTGTCTTACAACTCAAAAAGGTTCAACTACTTATACTACTTTAGCCTATGCATCCAATGGTATGCAAACCGTGGTTTGTGGACTCTTGGTCTACCCTTGACCCACTTACAATGCAATAGGGGTTTTGACCCACCCCAAAACCCCTGCATTAGACTAAATATAATAAAAAATATACAAAAATGGACTAGATTCGCAGCTCTTGTAGGAGACTCTATTCCAACATCACATTATTTAACCCCCTACCAACACAGACCCAATACAGCTTCTTAATTTTAAAAAAAAACCCTACTTTCACTAGATATTGTAGTTATCCATTTTTTCATTAACATTTTTTTATACCCCTTTATATTTTTCATTAAATTTAAGCTCAATTATTTATACGTGCCAATATAAAAACCCTTTACCCCTTAATATATGCTCAATATATTGTGTCATTTTTTCCTCAATATATATCCCCCAATATGAACACATGTGGTATGTTATTTCTCCCTCAGTGAAACCCTTGTGGAAATATGTCTCCCATAATGGCATGGAAAAGCCCCAAACTCTTTTTTTTGGATAACTACTAGATTATTACTCCTATTATAGTATTAATGCACTAACACAATTTAAAAATTCCTAATATACCAAGAATTTGTTTTTTAACTACCCATTTTGTAAAGCCTAGTGTTTGTAGGGTTCCCAGGACAAAGGAATTAGCTCTATAATATGCCTAAGGAACTCCAACCATATTATTTGGTTGAATATTTCATGACACTAACTAAGCATGAATTAGATGAATTATTTGATTCCTTGGTAAGAAAAAATGATCTCCCCAAATGTTTTTCATGGCGGACTATATAAAAAAGATGATCAAGATGTTTATCTAAAGATGGTCTCAAGTGTTCCTAGGGTGCTTTTGATATACCTAAAGGTATGTGGAAGATCAAATCTATATATAGATTCTATCTAATGCAATAGTTCCTTCCAAGTACCAAAAATGGTGTATATGGTTGTCTAATTAGGAAACTCCACTTTATTTCCAATGTGCAAACTTCCCAACCATAGTTTTACCAATTGAATGATAATATTTTCATTTAAGATATTGGGATGCATCCCTATCCTAAAAACGTTTTCATTTAAATTTGGGTATGTGCTAGCACATGAAAGACCCATGATACCACTTGTAATTTACTCAACTAATAAAATAATAAATATGAAAAATATCCAAAAAAATATAAACCACACATAATGATAGAACATATTCCTTGTATTTATATTTTTAGTTAGAGATAGAAATATTCACATGCTTCTTTGAGAGGAAACCTCCTACTATTAAAATTACAATACAATAGTAACCTTGATAGAATATTACATATCTTCTCTCTCTATAAATAATTTACTATCAATAAAATCCTAAGTAAATTTACTATCAATAAAATTCTAATTACTTAGAATCTATCTAACTATTATTCAAGTAATTTACACTTTAAATAATATTCATAACAATATCAAAATAGTTTTATAACATTTCATTTATACAATTATTTGATCCAAAATTTAAAAATACACTCAATGTTGCTCATAAAAACTATCAAAACATTTTAATCTTGATTAAACATACTTAGATTCTTCCTTCTCAAATATTTTTACTAAACCAAGTTCATACCTCATTGAATTAAAACTAGCAAAACCACATTAATAAATATAGTTGATAAATGTCTATGGGCCCATATCAAGCACATATATCAATTATCAATAATATTAAGAATTAATGTTATTATCAATAATATTAATATAAGTATAAGAACCCCCCGGATGCGGGTGGCGAGGCAGATGTTTATGATGATGGGATGGGGGCGGGGCATTCAGGAGCGCCACCTGCCTTCCCGCGAGCTGAAGGACGCAGGGTCTTTAATACCTGCTAAGTGGTTAATTGTTGCATTAATGTTCGACACTGGTTACAATCCTCTGCTCAACTCTCGAAGCGATTTCACGTATTGCAAAATGATTCAGCCCTCCGGTCCATTTATTACAGGTCCTTGGCTCTGGATTCTTCGGTTCATAGGAGTTATCAGGGTAAGCTTCCTTGCAATGGATGAATTACCCAAGCCTGTCTCGCAGAGCTGTTCACCGAAGGCTGATGTCTCCTGCCATAGGACTTCTACTGGTAAGAGGAGTAGCTTGAATTGCTGTCTTGATTTTGATAACAATTTTCACTTCTCGCTTGCTGGCAATTGCTTGTTCACGTCTTTCTCCTTGCGCCCTCAGCCGGTGGTCTCCTCTCCTCTTTTTGGTCTCCCCCTTGTGTCTGTCAGCATGCCCCGCCTCAGGCATAGGATGCGATGTCGCAGAGGTTCTTCCCGTGGCCGTCTCCGACGTCCTTCCCCCTCTCCTAGCTCCACCTCCTCCTCTTCTTCACATGAAGGCAGTTCGTCTCTTTCCCGTGGTTGAAGGACTCGCTCTGGACGCTGCATGAGCTCCCCCTTAGCTTTTCACCCCCCTGCTCAGACGCACACTACCCAATTCTCCTTCAATTGTGCTCTTTCCAGGCCTTGGGTTACTGCCACAATCACTGTGGCCTTTCGTGAAGATCCTCAGCATGTGGATCCCAATTCCTCTGGCATCCGTGATGTGCCTCTGCTCTCAGAAATCCCTCCCTTGCAGGGTCCTGGAAACCTGGCCTAGCAGGGGCATGTTTCGACTATTTCCATGCAGGCTGGTCAAGCGAGCGTGCAGCTGAGCGCGGGTAGAGCGAGCGAGGTTAAGACTGACAATGGTCTCTAGAGTTCGTAGCAAAATGACAATGGTCGCGATCTTGGTGGGAAGGCTCCTTCTTCTCCTGGGAAGGTGATTCATTCCATTGCGGACTTGTTTGATGCCGATGGAAATCCTGATGCTCTCTGGTGCAGGGTCATCGAAGAGGCTCCTGATGAGTAGTCTCGCCCTCTACTGTTGTTTTTTGCTCAATGACGAGGCCCTCTATTTTAGGCCTGTTCTTGTCTGTTTTTATGTTTATGTTCAATGTCTATTCTGTGTATGTTTTGTCAAACTTTCAGTTTGTTTTCAGCTTAGTGATCCAAAAGCTGAAATTCACATCTCCCCCGCGAGGGATTTTCTTCTCAAACACTGTACAACACTGGTTTCCCTGCTGCAGGGCAGTGCTCTTTGGAAATTCTCTGTTCAAATGTCACTGGAAAGGGCAATGTACAGGCTTAGGCCTGCTGTAAATATTTTTATCTGTTAATAGAATAGTCCTACTTAGAAAAAAAAATATAAGTATAAGAACCGTATTAATAATAATTAATATTATATTATTACTATTATATTAAATAATAATAATTAAAAAAATAATAAATAATAATAATAAATAAAGATAATAACAACAATTAAATTAACAATCATTTAATACATAATAACGAAGTGATGATGAAATAAACATTTAATAAAAATCAAAAAACAATTTAAATGTGGTTGATATAGAATTCAAGTTTAAACACTCCACCAGAACATAGTTATGAAATGCTAGCCTCTTCCAAAACACACTGAGACTGATGACAAAAGTTGCACCAATTCAAATCAACAAGATAATGATCACGACCAATCAAGCTTTCCAACCAATCCCTTCTTGCACTGTATTGCATTTTTTCATAACGTTGAAAAGAAAAAGGCAGTGAAATCTACAAACCATCTATTGATTTCACCCTTGATATAGTTGTAAATGTCATATCCCGCTTCTCTCTGTCTCCAATATCTACAGTAGCTTGTTGCAAGGGAATAATATTAAACCCAAGGGATAAATATTATAAACTCAAGGTATAAAAACCCTAAGATAAATATTATAAGCCTTAAAAGAAACATGGTTGACCATGATTTACCATCATTGATTTTCATACTAAGACGATGTTTGTCACAATGTGACGTTGGACCATGGTTGACCATGGTTGATTTTCATATTGAGACAATATTTGGTACATTGTGACATTGGACCATTGTTGACCATGGATGACCATGATTGTAAACCCAAGTGATTTATAATAAACCCTAGGATTAATATTATAAACCCTATGAAAAATATTATACCCTAGGAATATGAACCAAATAAACCCAAGGGATTGATATTATAAACCGAACAGAATAATAAACCCAAGGGATTAATTCTAAAACACAAAGGTATTATAAACCCATGGGAATAATATTAAACCGAAGGGATTAATTTTATAAATTCAAGGTATATAGACCCTACATGGATTGATATTATAAACCCAAGGGAATAATAAACTCAAGGGATTAAAAACCCAATAGATTGTTAATATAAACCCAAGGGAATAATATTAAACCCAAGGGATTAATATGATAAACCCAAGGTATATAAAATCTAAGATAAATATTATAAACCCAAGGGATTATGTCCACGGGGTCTTGGATAGAGGGTGATCGGGTGCTATGTTAAGACACTCCTTGATGTGAAGTCACTGGTTCAATTCCCTACCCCAATCGGGGAGATATATGGACATGATGAAGATGTAGCACTGCCAAGCTTAAAAAAAAAAAAACCCAAGGGATTATAAGGTCAAGGGAATAATATTAAACCCAAGGGATAAATATTATAAACCTAAGCAATATAAACCCTAATGTAATTATTAAAAACCCTAAGATAAATATTTGTCACAATGTGACGTTGGAATATGGTTGACCATGATTGATTTTCATATTGAGACAATGTTTGTCACAATGTGACGTTGAAAAATGGTTGACCATCATTGACCATGGTTGATCTCCATATTGAGAGAATCTTTGTGACAATGTGATGTTGGACCATGGTTGACCATCGTTGTGACAATGTGACTTTGGACCAAGAGGTAGTCTTTGTCACAACGTGATCATGGTTGACCATAGTTATTGGCCATGGTTGATAATGATTGAACCCAAAGGTATTATAGACCCAAGGGATGTTATTAAAACCAAGGGATTAATATTATAAATTCAAGGTATATAAACCCTAAAGGGATTAATATTATAAACCCAAAAGAATAATAAACCCAATGGATTAATACTAAAAAACCAACATATTAATAATATAAACACAAGGGAATAATATTAAACCCAAAGGATTAATATTATAAAACCAAGGTATATAAACCCTAAGAAAAATATTATAAACCTAAGGGAATAATATTAAACCCAAGATACAAAGATTATAAACCCAAAGAATATAAACCCTAAAATAAATATTATAAACCCTAACATAAATATTTGTCACAATGCAACGTTTCAATATGATTGACCATGATTGATTTTCCTATTGAGAAAAATAAACCCTAAAATAAACATAGCTGACTATGATTTACCATCATTGATTTTCATATTGAGACGATGTTTGTCACAATCTGACATTGGACCATGGTTGGCCATGGTTGATCATGATTGATTTTCATTTTGAGACAATCTTTGGCACATTGTGACATTGGACCATCGTTAACCATGGATGACCATGATTTTAAACCCAAGGGATTTATATTAAACCCTAGGATTAATATTATAAACCCTATGGATAATATTATACCTTAGGAATATGGCTCAAATAAACCCAAGGGATTGATATTATAAACTTAATGGAATAATAAACCCAAGGGATTGATTCTAAAAACAAAAGGTACTATAAACCCAAGGGAATAATATTAAACAAAAGGGAGTAATATTGTAAATTAAAGGTATGTAAACCCTAAAGGGACTAATATTATAAACCCAAGGGATTAATACTAAAAATTGAAGGGATTAAAAACCAAACAGATTGATAATATAAACCCAACAAAATAATATTAAACCCAAGGGATTAATATTATAAACCCAAGGGAATAATAAATCCAAGGGATTATAAACCCAAGGAAATAATATTAAACCAAAAGGATAAATATTATAAACCCAAGGAATATAAACCCTAAGATAAATAATTTTCACAATGTGACGTTGGAATATGATTGACCATGATTGATGTTCATGGTGGGACAACGTTTGTCACAATGCGGCATTGGACAATGGATAATCGTCGTTGACCATGGTTGATCTCCATATTGATACAATATTTGTCACAATGCGATGTCGGACGTTGGTTGTGACAATGTCACATTGGACTAAGAGATAGTCGTTGTCACAATGTGACCATGGTTGACCATGATTGAACACAAAGGTATTATAAACCCAAGAAAATAATATTAAACCCAAGGGATTAATATTATAAATGAAAGGTATATAAACCCTAAAGGGATTGATATTTTAAACCCAAGGGAATAATTGATCAGATTTGGATCAAGGATCTAAGTGATAGCTCAAATTTCAAAGTGTTCAAAAGTATTCTTGATTCCGGCACCATGAAAGGTTTGAAAATCCGACATCGTATGAAGAAGTAACCGTGTTTTGAAAAGTCCAGTAAACTACAAATTTTGACATTTGACTAGGGTTAACTGGGCAAAGATACATTCAGCAAAAAGAATATTCTAGGGCATATTCTTGGAATATTCCTCGAAATATTCCCTAGAATATTCCTTCTGGGCCAGTCGCATGGTGACAAGTAGTAGGATATTACTAGTCGAATGGTTTCTTGTGGACCAACGAAAAGGTGCCACGTGGCCAGCCCTGAGGCCTCCACGTGGCCAGCCTTGAGGCCACCACGTGGCCCTTGAACTATGTTGTAAAATTTTGGTGGAGCGGATAGGAGTCGACCCCGCGACCTACCGTTGAGCGCACGCACAGGTTAACCTTATCTGCTACCGGTGGTTCTTAACCATAATGTCCGCAAGTTTGATTTATTGTTTAACATGGTGGTGTTTGGGGGTTAGGGACCGTCGGCGGTCCCTACCCGCCAGCGGTCCCGTCAGCTGTTTACATAGTGGATGTTAAAACAAATGTAACAAATGTCGGTCATCTAACCGCAACCATCCGCAGTTTATGGTTAGGTCTTGTCATATGGCCATGTTCTGATATTTTATGGGACAGTTATCCCGGGCGGTTAAATATCCAACCATCGCCAGCAGTTTCAAGCTATCACATGGTGACATTAACATTAAACTCTCCACGTAGTTACTGCCCTTCCAATTGGAGTTCAACCTATGGTTTGTGCCCGAAGTTTCGACCAACGATCACCATAATCGCGGGGTTTCGGGGGCATGTGCCCAAAACCCCAACCGTTAAATTAATTTCCACTATTAGTTCTGGTGTAGATTATGGAGCGCGCCTAATATTAGGAAGAATTTGATAATTTGACTCCAGTTAAACTGAAGTCCTCCACATTTAGTGGAGTTGTTTTAGGTGAAACTGGACAAATGAGTTGGAGGCTCATTTTTCGACCATTCTGAGAGTGTGAATAGTAAATTTCAACTTTTTTGGACATTATGGAGCTGTTGGTGAGGTTTTAAAAGCCACCAGAAAACTTCTGAGTGTGATTTTTCTTCATAGAAGTTCCAAGGGCCATTAGGGCCACTAGGAGCCAACAATGGAATGAGGCCTAGCCAGGGCAGCTTGAGGCCTTACTCAGGAAAAAAATAGTCATTTTTGGATGTTTCAAACATTCCAGAGCCATTGGTAATGTTTGAAGAGCTATCAGAGGACTTATGAGCGTGATTTTGTTTCAGAGAAGTTCCAAGGGCCACTAGGGCCACCAAGGGCTAGAAGGAGAATGAGGCATATCCAGAGAAACCAATGACCATTCTCAGCAAACCAATAGTCTATTTTAACTATTTTGAACCTTTTAAATCCACTGGAAGGATTTTTAGAAGCTTTTGTAGACTTCTAAAGGTCGATATGCTTCAGAGAAATTTTTAGTGAGCCTAGAGCCACAGGGTGCCACTAGGTGTTGGGGGCATAACTAGAGTAGTCATAGGCCTTTTTCAGCAATTGAAGAGTCTATTATGACTATTTTGGACATTATGAATCCATTTAAGGGATTTTCAGAGCCATTTGGAGACTTATAGAGTCGAATAAGCCACAGGGAAGTTTCGGGCAACACAGGGCCAACAGGGGTTGGAGGCCTAGAATAGGGAGCCAGAGCTCATTTGGAGCAAATGAACAACCTATTTTGAATGAATGATATATGTTGGAGACAGTAGAAAATTTTCCAGGGACATAAAAGGATTTCTAAGGGAGTTAGTGCCACAGATAAGCTCAGGGAAGCTCAAGTGCACCGACAGTAGAGGTCAAGTCAAAGGGAGCCTAGATCCATTTCCAGAGAGATAGAAGCCATTCCATGGGTATGATGGTATTATAAACCCATTGGTACAGAATAAAAAACCATTGGTGTTGAGTAGTTACTTGTAAAATAAATTATCGATCATAATTCCAAAGAGCCAAGTCAATTAACAAGGGCTCAAGGAGATGTAGCCCACAACATACGAGTGAAATCCTTTATTAAATTTGTTGTTATGTGTTGATGATTAGTTTGCTGCAATTTATGCTTGTTGTACATGCTTATTATCAACAAAAGAAATGTTTAATTCATCACACATAAAGACTTAAATAGTTAAAAACACATACACCTGATTCAAGTATTCAATTCCACACAATCAAGTATAAGCAAGTTCTTAATTTGTTTAAATGAGTGGGAGGTGCTTGCATAGCATAACAAGTCAGCCACCCATTTCAGATCAGGTGGTATTAGAGCACTAGGTTTCTTGCTTTACATAGCACTAGGTTGCTTTCTTGACAAAGCACTAGGTTGCTTGTTTGACTTGAAAGGTGTTTAACAATGCAAAGAATTTAACTGTTTGCAAATTGATTGATGCGTACAAGTTAGAGTTTGCTAGAGGTGAAGGGGAGCTACTAATAGCTAAGTCCATAAGAGGACAAGAATGAAGAAGGATGAAAGCAGTCTCCTTACCCAAAGGACATTAAAGAAACCCTTGAAGCACAAGAGGGATTGTTTTCAAAAAGGTTGCTTGAAGAAGAGATACAAGCTACTGAAAAGACCTTGAATTTATAGCCAAATTGTTAAGAAGCTTTGTGAAATGTTTTTGAAGCTTTGTGAATTATTCTTGAATTTCTTTTGTTCACTTACATTGATATGAAAACTTCACCAAGTGAGGTTTCAAAATCCTCCTCTTTTACAAAACTCTTTGATGAAGAGATGAAGTGGGACTTCTACATCCTGAAGGATATAGTGCAAAGTCTATATGAATATGGAAAGGAAAGCACTAGACTTCATGAGCAATTGGTTTCTATGAAGCAAGAGAAAGAAGGACTTATTCAAAGAATGCATGAGATGGAGATGCAGCTCCATCATGCCCAAGAGGCCTTAACCAAACACATGATTGAAGCAGAGGTAAATCACTGAAATTTGTCTTTAATTTCCTCTTTAGATAGATGTGTAGGTTCACTGTGAAAATCACACTAGAGGTATAGGGTCCAAGTTGATGTTAAAAATGGGCTATGAAGGCAAGGGTGTAGGCAAACATGCACAAGGCATGATAAAGCCTATTACGGTTGAGGAAAGGCCTAAGAAGTTTGGTCTAGGCTATGTTCAATCTTATGGTGAAAAATCTACAACCGTGAAGGAATTTGAGACAACTCCAAGAACAACTTTTGTTACAAGTTAAAACCCACAAACATGTCAAGTTTATTTTAAATTTGAATGCCATTGTTTGAAGCCAATGTTGCAGCAAGATGTATGTAGACATGCAAATTATGGTGAGAAAGAGAGTTATGATAGCTATCAAGACATGAACACTGATGTTGGTATTTAAAAGAAAGCTGGAACCTCTTCAAGTTCATCTCCTCAAGAAGGCAAAAAGATGGACATGAAACGCAAAATTTGAGGTATAATTATTCCCATAGTCAAGTTGATATGTTTATGTTAAGCATGGAAAATATGCATGCCTGAATGGAAGAAAGAGTTTTTGTTCCTATTGTGGTTTGTGTAACCATGAAGTTTCAAAATGTTGGAAGAGGATGAAGGCATACAAGAAACAGTTGAAGCGAAGTAAACTTGCATAGAATATGCAAAAGACTTGCACACATTTCCAGAAGAAGGGACATTTCATTGCCCAATGTTGGACACTGCATCCAACCAATCATCCCAAGAATTTGAAGAAAGAGGATAAAAAGGCTGGCACAAATTGATTCAAATATTCCATCATCGATGTGAGATCAGATGTTTCACAAGAAGAAGATTTTCAGCAGGAAAAATCGCCATGGAAGTGGCTTAGTAAGAAGTGGTTTGACTTCTTAACTCAATAAGACATACATTCATTTGTACACATGAAAATTTTAGTCATGTATGCATGTATTTCTGTTGAAAAGCTTACGTTTTTATGAGCCACCTTTGATCGATGATCAAGGAAATGATGTTCAGCTACCTTCAATTGAATATTTCTCGCTATAAATTTCTAGATGAGCTGAAAGAGGATACAGTTCTTGATAGGAGGACAAGAGTATCAAAGAGGGGAAGTGTTGACTACCTTTGAGTTGGGCTCAAAGGCACTAAGCCAAGCAAGGAAAAGTGGATGGAGGCTAGAACGATGAGGGAGATGTATTCTCATCTACTGAACAGGTAATAAGTATTTTTGGGTCCAAAAGATTCCCAATGGGGAGGAGTGATCAGTTTTGGATCAAGGACCCAAGTTATAACTCAAATTTAAAAGTGTTTGAATGTGTTATGAACCTAAGCGACCAGATAGATCTCGTCTTCCTGATTCCGGTGCCATGAATGGTTCGAAAATCCAACACCGTATGAAGAAGTTATCGCATTTTGAAAAGTCCAACAAACTGCAAGTTTTGACATTTGACCAGGGTTGACTGGGAAAAGGTACAATCAGCAAAAATAATATTCCACGAAATATTCCCCAGAATATTCCTTTTGGGCCAGTCACATGGTGACAAGTGGCAGAATATTACTGGTCGAATGGTTTTTTGTGGACCAAAGAAAAGGTGCCATGTGGCCAACCTTAAGGCCGCCACGTGGCCCTTGAACTGTGTTGTAAAATTTTGGTGGAGCAGATAGGTGTCGACCTCGCGACCTAGCGCTGAGCACACTCACAGGTTTACCATCTCCGCTACCGGTTGTTTTTAACCATAACATCCACAAGTTTGATTTATTGCTTAACATGGTGACATTTGGGGGTTGGGGACCGCTGACGGTCCCAACCCGCCAATGGTCCCGTGGAATGTTCACATGGTGGATGTTAAAACAAATGTAACAACCGCCAGTCATCTAACTGCAATCGTCTGTAGTTTATGGTTAGGCCTTGTCACATGGCCACGTTCCGATATTTTATGCAATAGTTGTCCTTGAAAGTTAAACCTCCAACCACTGCTAGAAGTTGTGACTTATCACATGGCGGCATTGAAATTAAAATCTTCGCACAGTTACCACGCTTCCAACTAGAGTTCAACCCGTGGTTTATGCTTAGAGTTTCACCCAACTGTCACCATAACCGCGGGGTTTGGGGGACATGTGCCCAACCCCAACCATTAAATTAATTTCCACGGCTAGTTATGGCAGAGATTATGGAGCACGCCTAATTTTAGGCTGAATTTTTTAATTTGACTCCATTTAAACTGAAGTCCTCCACATTTAGTGGAGTTGTTTTAGGTGAAATTGGAAAAATGAGTTGGAAACTCATTTTTCGACCATTCTGTGAGTGTGAATAGTCAATTTCGACTTTATTGGAAATTCTGGAGCTGTTGGTGAGGTTTGCAGAGCCATCAAAGAACTTCTGAGTGTGATTTTTCTTTAGATAAGTTCCAAGGGCCACGAGGGCCACTAGGAGCTAGCAACAGAATGAGGCCTAGCTAGGGAATCTAGAGGCCTTACTCAGGAAATAAATAGTCAATTTTGGATGTTTCAGACATTCCAGAGCCATTGGTGAGGTTTGTAGTGCCACCAGAGGACTTATGAGCATGATTTTGTTTCAGAGAATTTCCAAGGGCCACGAGGGGCCAACAGGAGAATGAGGCATATCCAGAGCAGCCAATAACCATTCTCAGCAAACCAATAGTCTATTATGACTATTTTTAAACTTCTAAATCCAATGAAAGGATTTGTAGAAGCTTTTGGAGACTTCTGAAGGTTGAGATGCTTCAGAGAATTTTTCAGTGAGCCTAGAGCCACAAGGTGCCACCAAGTGTTGGGGGCATAACCGGAGCATTCAGATGCCTTTTTTAGAAAGTGAATACGCTATTATAACTATTTTGGACACTCTAAATCCATTTAAGGGATTTTTAGAGCCATCTGGATATTCTAGAGCCGAAAAATCCATAGGGAAGTTTCGGGCAGCCTAAGGCCAACAGGGGTTGGAGGCCTAGATTGGGGAGCCAGAGCTCATTTGGAGAAAATGAACAGTCTATTTTGAATGAATGATATATTCTAGAGATAGTAGAAAAGTTTTTAGGGATAGAAAAGGATTTCAAAGGAGTTAGTGACACAGAGAAGCTTAGGGAAGCTTAAGTGCACCGACAGTAGAGGTCAAGTCAAAGGGAGCCTAGATCCATTTCCAGAGAAATAACAGCCATTACAGGGGTATGATGGTATTATAAACCCATTGGTACAACATAAACAACCATTAGAGTTGAGTAGTTACTTTTAAAATAAATTATCCATCATAATCCCAAAGAGCCAAGTCAATTAAAAAGGGCTCAAGGAGATGTATCCCACAACATACGGGTGAAATCCTTCATTAAATTTGCTGTTATGTGTTGATGATTAGTTTGCTGCAATTTATGCTTGTTGTACATGCGTATTATCAACAAAAAGAAATGTTTAATTCCTCACACATAAGGACTTAAACAACTAAAAACACATACACTTGATTCAAGTATTCAATTCCACACTATCAAGTATAAGCAAGATCTTAATTTTTTTAACTGAGTAGGAGGTGCTTTCATAGCAAAACAAGTCAGCCATCCATTTAAGATTAGGTGGTATCAGAGCACTAGGTTTCTTGCTTGACAAAGCACTAGGTTGCTTATTTGACTTGAAAGGTGTTTAACATTGCAAATAATTTAACTGTTTGAAAATTGACTGATGATTACAAGTTTCAGTTTGCTAGAGGTGAAGGGGAGCTACTGCTAGCTAAGTCCAGAAGAGGAAAAGAAGTAAGAAGTCTGAAAACATTCTCCTTACCCAAAGGACCTCAAAGCAACCCTTGAAGCACAAGAGGGATTGTTTGCAAAAAGGTTTCTTGAAGAAGAGATACAAGCTGCAGAAAAGACCTTGAATCTACAACCAAATTGTTAAGAAGCTTTGTCAAATGTTTTTGAAGCTTTGTGAATTTTTGTTGAATTTCTTTAGTCCATTTACACAGATATGACAACTTCATCAAGTGAGGTTTCAAAATACTCCTCTTTTACAAAACTCTTAGATGAAGAGATGAAGCGGGACTTCTACATCCTAAAGGATATGGTGCAAATTCTATATGAAGATGGAAAGGAAAGAACTAGAATTCATGGGCAATTGGTTGCTATGAAGCAAGAGAAAGAAGGACTTCTTCAAAGAATGCATGAGATGGAGATGCAACTCCATCATGCCCAAGAGGCCTTAACCAAACACATGCTTGAAGCAGAGGTAAATCACTAAAAATTGTCTTCAATTTCCTCTTTAGATAGATGTGTAGGTTCATTTGAAAATCACACTAGAGGTATAGGGTCCAATTTGAAGTTAAAAATGGGCTATGAAGGTAAGGGTCTAGGCAAACATGCACACGGAATGATATATCCTATTATGGTTGAGGAAAGCCTTAAGAAGTTTGGTCTATGCTATGTTCAATCTTATGGCGAAAACTCTACAACCATGAAGGAATTTGAAACAACTCCAAGAAGAACTTTTGTTACAAGTTCAAACCCACAAACATGTCAAGTTTATTTTCAAGTTGAATGCCATTGTTTGAAGCCTATGTTGTGGCAAGATGTATGTAGACATGCAGCTTATGGTGAGCAAGAGAGTTATGGAAACTATCAAGACATGAACACTGATGTTGGTCTTCAAAAGAAAACTGGAACCTCTTCAAGTTCATCTCCTCAAGAAGGAAAAAAATATGGACATGCAAAGCAGCATTTAAGGTATAATTCTTCCCATAGTCAAGTTGATTATGTTTACGTTAAGCATGGAAAATTTGCATGTGTGAATGGAAGAAAAAGTTGTTGTTCCTATTGTGGTTTGTGTAACCATGAAGTTTCAAAATGTTGGAAGAGGATGAAGGCATACAGGAAACAATCGAAGCGAAGGCAACTTGCACAAAAGATGCAAAAGACTTGCACACATTGCCAGAAGAAGGGACATTTCATTTCCCAATGTTGGACACTGCATCCAACCAATCATCCCAAGAATTTGAAGCAAGAGGATAAAATGACTGGCGCAAATGGAACCAAGGATTCCATCATCGATGTTAGACCAGATGTTTCATAAGAAGAAGATTTGTAGCAGGAAAAATTGCCATGGAAGTGGCTTGGTAAGAAGTGGTTTGACTTCTTAAATCAGTAAGACATACATTATTTGTACATATGCAAATTTCAGTCATGTATGCATGTATTTTTGTTGAAAAACTTACATTTATATGAGCCAACTTTGATCAATGATCAAGGAAATGATGTTTAGCTACCTTCAATTGAAGATTTCTCGCCAGAAATTTTTGGATGAGCTCAAAGAGGATACAATTCTTGACAGGAGGACAAGGGTATCAAAGAGGGGAAGTGTTTACTACCTTCGAGTTGGGCTCAAAGGCACTAAGCCAAGCAAGGCAAAGTGGCTGGAGGCTTGAAAGGTGAGGGATTTGTACTCTCATCTACTGAACAGATAATCAATCTTTTGGGGTCCAAAAGATTCCCAATGGGGAGGAATGATCAAATTTGGATCAAGGACCTAAGTAATACCTCAAATTTCAAATTGTTAGAAAGTGTTCCGAACCTGATCGACCAGATAGATCATATTCCTAATTCCGGCGCCGTGAACAATTTGAAAATCTAACACCGTATGAAGAATTTATAGCATTTTGAAAAGTCTAGTAAATTGCAAATTTTGACATTTCACCAGGGTTGACTGGGCAAAGGTATAGTCAACAAAAAGAATACCCCAGGGAATATTCCTCAAAATATTCTCGAGAATATTCCTTCCGGGCCAGTCGCATGGTGACAAGTGGTAGGATATTACAGGTCGAATGGTTTTTTTTGGACCAATGAAAAGGTGCCACGTGGCCCTTGAACTGTATTGTAAAATTTTGGTGGAGTAGATAGGAGTCGACCCCGCGACCTATCGCCAAGCACATGCACAAGTTTACCGTCTCCACAACTGGTGGCTCTTAACCATAACGTCCGCGGGTTTGTTTTATTTTTTAACATGGTGACGTTTGGGGGTTGGGGACCGCCAGCGGACCCGTGGACTATTCACATGATGGACATTAAAACAAATGTAACAGTCGCTGGTCATCTAACCACAATTGTCCGTAGTTTATGGTTAGGCCTTGTCACATGGCTATGTTCCGATATTTTATGTGACAGTTATCCCCAATAATTAAACCTCCAACCACCACCACCAGTTGCGACTTATCACATGGTGGCATTAACATTAAACTCTCTGCGTAGTTACTGCCCTTCCAACTGGAGTTCAACCCGTGGTTTGTGCCCGGAGTTCCGACCACGGTCACCATAACCACGGGGTTTGGGGGGAATATGCCCAACACCCCAACCATTAAATTAATTTCCACAATTATTTCTAGCAGAGATTATGGAGTGCACCTAATTTTAGGCAAAATTTGCTAATTTGACTCCAGTTAAACTGAAGTCCTCCACATTTAGTGGAGTTGTTTTAGGTGAAACTGGACAAATGAGTTGAGACTCATTTTTCGACCATTCTGAGAGTGTGAATAGTCAATTTTGACTTTATTAGACATTATGGAGCTGTTGGTGAGGTTTTCAGAGACATCAGAGAACTTCTGAGCATGCGTTTTCTTCAGAGATGTTCCAAGGGCCATCAAGGCCACCAGGAGCCAGCAAAAGAATGAGGCCTAGCCAAGGCATATAGAGGCCTTACTCAAGAAACCAATAGTAATTTTTGGATGTTTCAGACATTCCAGAGCCATTGGTGATGTTTTCAGAGCCATAAGAGTATTTCTGAGTGTGATTTTGTTTCAGAGAAGTTCCAAGGGCCACGAGGGACAGCAGGAGAATGAAGCATATCCAGAGCAGCCAGTAACCATTCTCAGCAAGCCAATAGTCTATTCTAACTATTTTAAACCTTATGAATCCAATAGAAGGATTTTCATAAGCTTTTAGAGATTTTTGAAGGTCGAGATGCTTCAAAGAAGTTTTCAGTGAGCCTAGAGCCACAGGGTGCCACCAGGTGTTGGGGGCATAACCGGAGTAGTCAGAGGCCTTTTTTAGCACTTTAATACTATATTCTGACTATTTTGGACATTGTGAATCAATTGACGGGACTTTAAGATCCATTTGGAGACTTCTAGAGTTGAATAAGCCATAGGGAAGTTTCTGCCAGCTTAGGGATAACAGGGGTTGGAGGCCTAGTTTGGGGAGCTAGAGCTCATTTGGAGAAAATGAACAATCTATTTTGAATGAATGATATATACTGGAGAGATTAGAAAAGGTTTCAGGGATAGAAAAAGATTTATAAGGGAGTTAGTGCCACAAAGAAGCTCAGGGAAGCTTAAGTGCATTGATAGTAGAGGTCAAGTCAAAGGGAGCCTAGATCCATTTCCAAATAGATAGAAGCCATTCTAGGGGTATGAAGGTATTCTAAACCCATTAGTACAACATAAAAAACCATTGGAGTTGAGTAGTTACTTGTAAAAGAAATTATCCTTCATAATCTTAAAGAGCCAAGTCAATTGACAAGGGCTCAAGAAGATGTAGCCCACGACATACAGGTGAACTCCTTTATTAAATTTGTTGTTATGTGTTGATGATTAGTTTTCTGAAATTTATGCTTGTTGTACATGACTATTATCAACAAAAAAAATGTTTAATTCCTCACACATAAAGACTTAAACAGTTAAAAACACATACACCTGATTCAAGTATTCAATTCCGCACTATCAAGTATAAGCAAGATCTTAATTTGTTTAACTAGGTGGGACGTGCTTGCATAACCTAACAAGTCAACCACCCATTTCAGATCAATAATTAACCCAAGGGATTAATACTAAAATCACAAGGGATTAAAAACCCAATGGATTGATAATATAAATGCAAGGGAATAATATTAAACCCAAGGGATTAATATTATAAACCCAAGATATATAAACCCTAAGATAAATATTATAAACGTAAGGGAATAATATTAAACCCAAGGGATAAACATTATAAACCCAAGGAATATATACCTTGTTAGTGTCAGTCTAGTCATACTGCCATCAGTGATCAAAACTGCTCTTTTTTCATTTGCATATTAGGTGTCTCATACCGAATAAATTTCACCATTCCGCTAGGTCATGGATTCATTGATGGTAGTAATTTTTATCAGTTTTCCCTCATGTGGTACTTTCTGATTTTCCTTCCTATGGTATTTAGTCATTAGTCACTTTTATTCTCAAAGTCATATTAGTAGGTCATAGGATGGGTCTCATTAGTTTCTAGGGTCTCACGATGGTCAAATTAATGAGTCATAGGCCAATAATATCAGCAAGGTCATGAGGAAGTCAATAAAGTCAGAAGTCACAACACCTGAAAGATCAAAGAGACATTTTTGTAATTTTCACCTCAAAACTATGTTTTTTTGCCTTTATTATCATTCATTATGAAATTCTATATCATCATGTGTGATAAGTCACAATTCAGAAGCTGTTATCTCCACAAAGTGATGTTCCTGCCTTCATAGAGTTTTTCGTAGCATGTTCAGCGCCAAATCATCTTCCAAGCAGATCCATCAGAAAGAGCCCGGAAAGAGCGTTCCAACGGTATACTACACTCTCAAAACTGACTTCTGGATTGAAATTTATGCTTAAGTGAAGTAAAATTCCCTAAACCTCCCCTATTTCCCATGTTCCCCTTTAACTTTATGTTTAAAGTTTTATATTTCCCTTTAAAAACCCCTTTTCCTCTTTCTGATTTACAACATCGCATCATAAATCATTTAACACATATGCGATTGAATTATTAACCACTTCCCCTCCATTCCCCGTAGAACTTTATAATAAAAGCTTTATATTATAAAGTCCGTCGCATTGCAATACCAAACCACTTCCCCACCATGATTATGATAAAACTTTATAATATAAAGTTTAAAGTCTTTATTATAATAAAAACCCCGCCCATCCAAAAACCTTTCATCGCAATCGCAGCATTCTCCGATCCACTGATCGCACCATCCCCCGATCCATCAATCGCAACACATCTTCCGATCCTCCGATCGCATCACTTCCTCCGATCGGCCAATCGCAGCATCCTCCGATGAGCCCATCGCAGTCCCTTTCTGATTACTGTGATGCGATTCATCGTAAGTCCCTCCTCCGATCGCGTCGCAAACCCTTTTCCTCTGATGCGATTACCCATCGCCCCATCTTCGATGCGATTGCGATTGGTCGGCCCCACCATACAGTACTTTTGCCCGCGCATTATAAAGGGCCTTCCCCTTTGTTAAAAAACAAAATTGGTTTCATTTCATTTATATGAAAGACCTTCCCCAATCGCATCGGCGATCTCATATAAATCACTCCACCCCACTCCCGAGCCCGATTGCGATTGCGATTAATCCCGGGGCTCACCATTTAAAATCCTCCGCCATTCATTACAAAACCCCTTTTTCCTTTGTAAAGGTTAAATTTTCTATTATTCCATTATTACAAAGTTTATTCCTCTGGTTCCACATCCCCAAATCGCATCGGAAGATTTTTTTTATCCTCCCTATTCCCTGAAGCTCCGATTGCGATTACGCTATTGTAAATATGTGTTTTCAAATTGTTTATTATATTATATCTCCTTCCCCGGTCCTTCCGATTCCGATTGTGATGGTGCCATATTACATTGAGTTTGTTATATTATATTTCTCTGCCCGTCTATTGTGATTGTGATTTCTATATGATTCCCGCCTCCTCTCCCTTCCTTCCTATTCATTATTTTCCCTTCACTAAAGGGAAAAGTTTCATTTCAAAGGCATGTTATTCAAAAAGTCAGTTTTCTTCAGAATTAGAAATAATGGAAGGCAAAACGACAGTCAAATGGCCGAGAGCTTATTTAAAAACAAAGATTGTTACAGCAAGCAGCAAAATAGGAAATCTGTTCATCGGTTTACCTATTTTCTTTCATACAGCCTAACAACAAAATCTCCAAGTGGTCAAATGCAATGATGTCCCTTATTTTCAAGGGCAGATTGTTGTATTTCTTTACTATGATTGTATTCCAGTTCTTTGGCTGTTAAAACAGCTCCCTTTTCTTGTGGATCTATGTTCCCACATTTCAGCCTATTTAATGTAATTGTAAATCATTTTTAAAGCAGTCTGAATCTGAATAGTCTGTAACTCAGAAAGTAGGGGAAAAGTGTGGAAGAACATCTCTGCGCTACATTGTACAGTCTGACAAGAATTAATAAGAGATGCAGCTCTGATTTGTGGGATCCATGTGGTATGAGATTTAGCATTTGTTTTTCTCCTTTGTTTCATACGTGAATTGTTATGTGTTCCATTCATCCATAAACATTTCCTTTTGAATGCTTTCAAGATAGAAAGGTAGAATCCATCTCTATATACTCTGCCTTGGGAAATCATTCATACTCTGTATTTTTCTTCTGTTTGAAAAGGATCCATTTATTGTGCCCTTTTCAGCTCCGCACCAGTCTTTCCATCCCATCCTCATTAAATTTTAATTGCTAATTTTCCTGCCTATCTTGCCCCATGAAAAACCCTGTGTCCTGATTTAATTCCCGGTTTCAACTGTCCCTTTTAATCCCACACGTCCCTGAAAAATTCATTTATTTTATTAAACCTTTTTCCCATCATTTTATCTAGCCTAATATCAGTCCATTTATTGTATTCCTTTGAATATTCTTTTACAGAAAGAGCCCTCTCTTGTCCTTATAGGGCTAGCTACAAGACTGAGCATGGTTTAGTTGTTACCTTGATTTGCCTTTTGCAGCCTGGGGTCCAATTCAGGTGCCAACATACCATAAGATAAATATTATAAACCCTAAGATAAATATTTGTCACAATGCGACGTTGGAATATGGTTGAGCATGACTGATTTTCATATTAAGACAATGTTTGTCGCAATGCAACGTTGGACAATGGTTGACTATTGTTGACCATGGTTGATATCCACATTGAGACAATATATGTCACAATGCAACGTTGGACTATGGTTGACCATGGATGACCATGGTTGTGACAATGTGACATTGGACCAAGAGACATTCTTTGTCACAATGTGACCATGGTTGACCATGTTTGAGACAACCTTTGTCACAATGTGACCTTTGAACATGGTTGGCCATGGTTGATTTTCATATTGAGACAATGCTTGTCACAATGCGACATTGGTTGATTTTGATATTGAGAAAATATTTATCGCAATGTGACGTTGGACCATGGTCGACCATGATTATAAACGCAATGTGTTTATATTAAACCTAAATATTAATATTATAAACCTTATGAATAATATTATACCCTAGGAATATGAAGCTTTAGATTAATAAACCATATAAATTATTATTTTATAGTTTTTTTTAATGAAAAAAGATTCAAAATATAGTACAAAACTTAAAAGCAAATGAATAATAGATAATGATATTTTCAAAAATAAATTCATATAAAATAAAATGAAACGAAATAAGCATTTGTAAATTCATAAATTCATTTACTATAATCTCATTTGAATATATTAGTTTTTAAAAAAATATAACGTGAAACATTATTGATGGAATCTTAAATCTATAAATTTACAATTTTTTACTGTATGATATATTTCAGAAATTGATAATTAAAAAAAAAAAAAACTAATTTTATATTTTTACTTCCTCTATTTTACTTATAATAAATTTATAATATAATTCATTTCAAACTTTAAAAATAAAAATACATTTCAAAACATCAACCGTAATTTCTAAATTTCATAATTTATTAATCATGGAGGAACTTATAATGGAACTTATTAATATAAACAATGTACTTCATAAATAAAATATTTCAATGTCAATTAATATATACAATGAAAAGAAATACATTTTCTTGGTTAAAACATTTTTAAGTATTTCAAGTAATTTTATTATTTTATGTTTAGGATATATTTTTTTTGTAAATTTTATTTTTGAGATGCAAACATTTTTTTTCAAATTTTGCATTTAAAAAAAATACACAAGAATAAATTACTTCTTAGATTTGTGATTAAAATAGATCAATACTAACGCTTCTTAGATTTGTGATTAAAATAGATCAATATTGATCTTTAAAGAAAAATCTAATAAAATCAACTTGCAATTTGAAAATTTGTTATTGAATAATTGCTAATTAATTTTAAAACACAAATTCATTCAAGGTACTTTACCTAATTATACATTTACCTAATTATACATTAATCCTGCACGGAAAACCTAGGACATACCAAATTCATAGCTGAGCTAATTTTATACCTTTTTATTTGGAAAATAAAGCAATCTTCCATATAACACTCCTTCATATCATTAACATCTAAACCACACTTAGTTACTAAATTTATAGCGGACACATAATTGATCTTGTGGTGATTCGTGGCATAAGCGGCGAGCCTTATTTCCACTGCCATAGGCCCATAAATGCGCTCAGACAGGGAATGCCTGACATTAGATTAAAGTTGTTGATCAATAAAATGCGGCGGACATTCCACTAAAAGCGCATTCCCACTTCACCACCGACCATGGTGGACCCTTTTGTTTTGGAGCCAACAGCTGTCATTAAACCAATGGATGGTTAATGCTTTTGGATAATAACACGTGAATCAATAGCAAGGGTTTTAATGGATGGTTAATGCTTTTGGATAATAACACGTGAATCAATAGCAAGGGTGAATCCGGTACATTGTATTTAAGAAATTTTGATCAACGATATACACGTGGGTATTTAATTTTTAGAAATGAGAATGATTTTTTTTATAACTATTCATCTACTTTTATTTGTCAAATGTGCTTTGTCTGCAGTCGATTAAATAAAAATAAATGAGATTGCACTCCACGTTTCAGTTTGAAATGAGATAATGACATTTCACATTCCATCTCACGAGGTACACGCTGTCATCGCACATCATTCACGTGAATACAGAGATCAGCCCACGTCATCTGATGGCATGAAGAACTGAATAGCAATCCTATAATTTAGGTATGTTGCCCATATCACATTCATTCTACGCCTTCCCTAAACCCTCTCATTTCAATTTTCGACCACTTCCTCTCAGCGTTTTCTTGTGGTCCAGTAGTTTTGGCATTCCGAATCAGTTATACTCTCTTTCTGACAAGGACGAAACAGGAATACAGATACTGTAAATTTAACGTTGGAGGAGAATGATGAACGGAGGACCCCTCTCTCTCAGGTCATTGAATCATATTTCTCTCGTCTGCGGATCCATAGAAGAGTCCATTAGATTCTACGAAGACATCCTCGGCTTCATTCCTGTTAAAAGACCTGGCTCGTTTGGATTCGATGGAGCCTGGTAAGGAGATTGATTTCGTTTTTATATTTACATTTTTGAAACACGTATAGTAGTCGCAGTGAAATAATTTCACATGAACATTACATTACTTTTCCGAATCTTACAGTGTGAACACCCGATTGAGTGTCTGTATGTGGAACAAGATGTTTGTAGTTTATAATTTTGGGTTTCGACAATCGCAGGTTATTTAATTACGGAATAGGCATCCATTTGCTGCAATCTCAAAACCCGGAGAATGTACCCAAGAAAACTGAAATCAATCCAAGGCACAATCATATCTCATTTCAGGTATATTATTCACTTATATTATCCTTCATATGCAGAGATTTATAGGTGCATGCAGTATAGTTGGTAATTACCATACTGAGTTTCGCATGCGTTTGGAATTGCAGTGCGATGATATGCAGGCCGTAGAGAGAAAGTTGCAAGAAATGAACATCAAATATGTGAAACAAATCGTGGAAGAAGGAGGGATTTATGTGGATCAGCTCTTCCTCCATGACCCTGATTGCTATATGATAGAGATCTGCAACTGTGACAATCTTCCAGTGGAGCCCTGCATCTTGGGGTCTGCAACGGACTGCAGTCTAAGATTGCCTTCTACTCCGCGGACTCCACTCATAGACGTTCAAAAGAAAGAGATATGTAAGCAAATTCAGTCAACAGTGACGGAGCAGATGATTATTGTGCGTGCAAGCCAGAGACAAAAAGAGTTTGCTGTGTAAATTATCAACCTTAAGGTCGACATTTTTTCCTCCTTTTTTGGAAAATTTTATTCAAAATTGGTTGGAGATAATTTTAGAATAAAGATCAACAATCAGGTCCTGGCGCTATTGTTTCCCCTGTGATGTGATGTGATGTGAGGCTTCGGCCCAACGAAAATATTCGAGGCGATGTATATCTACTCTGTTTTCCTATCTTCCTGTAAAATTATACCTTTAGCACAGCTTGTTTTGATGCTTTTTCTTTTTGTTCGGAATACTTGTGTCGTCGTGGGCGCTCTAACATAAGCACTAAATCGAATCATCATGCAAAATGTTTGCGAACAATAATGTTGCTCAATCTTATTACTTTCGAAGAAAATTTATGTCCCAGTTTCCAATATAGTACAGCACAAATTTGCGCCCTCATGTAGTATTTCAACTCTCCTCTCAAAACTATAACTCCAAGAAATCTGGCCGCAGGACTCGATCCGGCTTTGTGTTTTTTTTTTTTTCAGAAAGAAAAAACGCTGTTTTATATTATGATAAAAACAGTACATAATACATCATAAGAAAGTGAAGTGAGAAATCACTTCCCAAAATGCAACATTGCTCCTAATTACGGGATCCGGCTTTGTGTTATTTTAATCACGGGATTATTTCTTGAGTTTCCAGGCAAATTGCAGACAGGTAACTATCGAACTTAAAAAATACATTTTAATACACCTCACTTTTGTTTATTCAATTCCAAAATATTTTCAAAAATTATAATCAAAATAAAGATGAATTATCAGAATAAAATGTTGGATGCACAGTAATTTCAACCTACTTTGCTGACAGCAGTTAATGCAAAGAGTCATCTAGATTTGATTAGGAGTCATCTAGGCTTAGCTTCCTAAAGAAGCTATCTCCACCGACAATGAACCTCGAGAAGTTTCTTTTGCTTTGTATAAATATCTGGTCCTCGTAATGCAAATAACAAGTTAAGTTTGTGTTCTGCTGTGTTTTCTGTTTTGGTATGAGAGCCGATGGTTCTGGCTTTGTGAGTGTTTGCAGGGGTGAGTGCCTGCAGTTGATTGTGTTGTGAGGAGCTGTGTGCTCAATGAGAGCTAAGTGCTCGGTGAGGGAGCAGTGTGCTTATGCTAGGTTGTAAAGAGCTGAAGGTTTAGGCTCAATGTTTGGTGCTCGGTTGTAAAGCACTGAAAGTTTAGGCTCAGTGTTTGCTGCAGTGAGCGTTTGTGTTGAGCAGAGTTGTGAGAGCTCTAGAGGCTATTGAGCCTGTTGTGTAAAGCAGTTACAACGTTGTGAGAAGCAAAGCTCTTTTGCAGTGCTGTTATAAGCACTTGCCAAGAATCTGTTTGTGGTTTTGATTAGGCGTTGACCGCTGAGGAATTGTTGTGAGAGGTCGAATAGTGCCTGCGTGAGGCAGAGTAGTGCGTGGAGGAGCATTGTGGGTTGCACTAGTGTGGCCGCATTGGTGAAGGGACGTATTGGTGTGGCTGCTGTAGATCACAGCCTAAGGAGTAGTGAGAGCTGTGAGTGCTCGGTGAGGAGTTGTGGGCTCGTTGGTGTGAAGAGTCGTGAACTCGTGGTGGGGAGAGTCTCTTGTGTTGTGGCGAGTCTTGTGTTGAGCTGAAGGTGAGGACACTGTGTGGTGGTCTAAAGAGCCGAGGGTTTAGAGCTCAAGCCTTGTGCTGGGTTTGTGACTGTTGTTTTTTGTATGTCTGCTGAAAATACCACTGTGCAGAGAGGGTCGTGGAGTGATAAAAAATGCGTGTGATGGTGCCTGTGCACCTGAAGTGGTCATTGAGACTTGGGATCGCTCTGAGTGTTGAAGGATCATGTTGAGATTGTGATGAAAGCTAAGGTGAGCGATGCCATTATGATGAGGTGATGTTGTTTCTCTTTGTCCATGTCATACCGTGGATGAGATTGAACTTTGAATCAAATTGTGTTGCAAATCTCTTTTGGTTAGCCGACATGAGTTTGTTGTCTGGTGGATCCATTAATAGGTTTGAGATTTGTGTCGAGCTTCCAACGGCACCCTTGGAGGAACTGTGATAGCTGTTGGGAATAGGGCCCTGATTTAGTGAAGGCTCGGTGGCCTGTCCTGTTGAGTGCTCGAGGGTAGGCGTGGAGTTTCAAATATTTTTTGCCCGTCAAATGAAAATTTGAAGATCGGGTGTTTGTTTTCAGTGCCCGTCAATTTATGTTTTCAGTGAATTTATGACTATTAATTATTTTTGTGTTGCATATTAAAAAATTTTACAAGAGTTCTTGCATGTTGCAGTTTGGCGTTTGGCATTCAAAGGTTTGACATTCTCCCTATGAAGAAGTCTTGCGTATTAAAAAAAAAATTACAATAGTTCTTGCAGCTTGGCATTCAGAGACTTGACATTCTCCCTATGAAGAAGTCTTCAATCATGGCGTATAAAAAAATTTACAAGAGTTCTTGCAGTTTGGCATTCAGAGGTTTGACACTCTTCCTATGAAGAAGTCTTCAATCATGGCCACCGGAACACCAAATTTATTCTTGTTTTGAAGTTTGTGTCTCATTCTCATCGTTACATCAAATTTCTTCATGTTTTGAAGTTTGTGTCTCATACTCATCGTTACAGTGCTTCCTGTTTTACATTTTGTGTCTCATTCTCATCGTTAGAGTCTCTAGGAAAGTGTTAAATTGTAGCAACTTCATCCGTCAATCAAAACTCGCCTATTACCCTTACTCAGGAGCTGACGATGGTATTGCAAACTCAGCTCAGAGTAAATTGGAACACAATTTGAACAGTGGTAATAAAATTATCTTTTCCATGGCCTAATTAATTGGTTTGGTATTAATATTGCACTTGGGTGTGTGTACACGCATCATTTGCAGAAAAAAAATACTTATCTGGTAGGAATGTTGGAGCTGCTAGTTCAAATATTTAGAGGAATGGTGGGTGTTTGGCATATTTTCAATTTGGACGATTTGCAGATGACCATCTAGAGAGTAACAAAAAAAAACACCCATCCCTTTCCAAGTCCACACCACTGCAATTTTTTTTCTTTTTTTCTTTTTAATTTTCTCAACAAACTCTCACCAAACAAGATGAAATGAAGGCCGCACACATCTGCAAATTTCAGTTACATGACAAAGTCCTTCCATGTTGACTTCACATGCTCATGAAATTTGAATTAAAATTTTTATTCACAATCTAAAAAATTTCAATTCACGGCCAATGCCAAGACTGAGTTTCGACTGATTTTCGATAGCCATTCGCTTTCTCTTTCATGACTTACAAGAGGAAAAGTGGAATAGTTGTTGACACGGAACTGCTCCATTTAATCTTACAAGTTTATATTATTTAATTATCATTAAATTAATTAATTAAGCAAGATGAAGATATTATTCAAAAATATAATAGGTTTCTTCTCCTGAAACAATAGCTCACTCATAAATTATGAATATTAAGTCCGGTCAAAATATACAAATCATATATAATATGTTTCTTCCCGTGAAACAATAGGTTACTCATAAGTTATGAAAATCAAGTCGGGTAAAAATATATAAATCATAACAGAGATTTATTTCGGGGAAATTTATAAGAAAAAACTAGCTTGCAAACATAAAACTTGAAATGAAAGTCACGAACGTGCCATGTTGTCAACAATGTGGTTTCTAGTTTACGTCAAAGATGAAGAACATGGTTGAAAGTATCTGTGTTATGAAAAAATCAAACAGTCATGAAGAACTAAAACAGGTTTATGTGGAAAATACCAAATTATTTTGAAGGAGATGGTAACTCTGCTAGCAAGTCTGAGGACAGAGCCGCATGTCCAAATCTGACACCTTCAATTCGCTGAGGACAGAGCCACATGTCTAGAACTCACACTACACTTGATTTTCTATTCGGCCATACACTGAGGTAATAACCTGAGATACAGCCAAATTCCTATACAAACCCACCAGCACCAACTTAGCATTCTGCATACAACAACTACATTCAAATTCGAAAATATGGATAATGAAATAAGTAAATAGTAAGAAACGTAAGGTTACAATTTCCAAGTCTCATCATATTAAATTTTTAGTATGGCCGTATAGATTTTCATATCTAGCGGCTGATGGTAGCTCAAGAGTTACTCCATTAATGGGAAGTACTAGGGTAGTAGGCAGTGGGACATTGAATCATTTATATAGCGTTTAAGTTCAAACTGTATGTACAGGTATGAAATAAGATATTATAAATTTTTACGTTTTACTTGTGAAATTAAACGTCATTTTGACAGGTTGGAGAGTTATAGCACAAGTCAAACTTGGCGTGCATAATATTTTACCTGCCGTCAAATACGTTCTGAAACCAAAAATACGCCCTGTGGGACGTCAATTTCCAAGCCTACTCAAGGGTGGATCGAGCCACCTGGAGGAGAAGAAAGCCGATGTTCCATTTGTGGAGAAGGAAAAAATGTGGTGCTGCCGCCAAATTATATTGTGGTTATTTTAATTATTGTTGGGTGGAAGAAAGCGGACTTTTCGTTGAGTGTTCGTTGAAAGGCAGATTGTTGTGATCTGCTATGAAATAGTAGTCGATTCCATCAGTTCATGTTGTTACGTAGCAAGAGGCACTGAGGGATGTGGATGCTATTCGAGCATTGTCCCTTATCTAGATTCAACTCTGAGAGCCCAAAATTGAGTTGTGTGGGACTATGGGATTCAACATGAAAAATTTATGTGCGTGGAGACACTCATTACTGTTGGGTAATTGAGAAGCTGTGATTGTTTTGCATAGGCGTAACCAGAGTTTGAAGCGGCAGATCTCTTAGTTGCTAGTTTGAGCATCATATGGTGGAGAACCAGTGACCGTTGTTGTCAAGTGTTCAGAGCGTGGTAGTGGAGCACGTCTGGGAACTGAAAGAGTTGCTTGAAGCAATGTTGAATTTGCCTGGTGTGAAGGAGGTGAAGTCAAAGTGCTTGTGTTGCGATTGTTGGGAGTTAGAGAGTTGACCTTGGAGAGCGAGTTAGATAGCTGACGGTGATCTGCTAAGGTGTTGTGTGATCAAACACCATTGAAAGAGGCGTGGAGGAACATCGTACAATGTGGAAAGGCTTCTCCTTAGAGGCAGAGTTAGTTTGTGGTACAGTTTGAGGAGCGTTGTGAAGTTCAGTGTTGTCTTGTCCTGAAACTATTGAGTCTCGATTATTGGGTTCGTAAAGATTGGAGCCTCAAGTGTTAAACAAATTGTGCTTACTTTAATTGCTGCTACTTTGAAAAAAGTGGAGCTGCTGCTGCGAAGCTGAATCTAAATTGTGGAATAACATGGAGCTGGAGCCGACTGAAAACATGGGTCGGCAAAGAAGATTGAAACATCAGAAGAGAAACAATGAGAGGGCAGAGGCAGAATCTGGAATATTTTCAACCATATAATTTATGTTCAATGAAGAATTTATGCTCAATGAAGATATGAATCTGGATCAACCAGAGGATTTTACAGAAGCTGATGTAATACTAAAAAGATTAATGCCAGTGTTGCCATCTTTCTCAGGTAAAATTTTTGAACTTTGGGCTATTAAAATGGAAGGATTACTAGGTTCAGTAGATTTATGGAAATTTGTCCAAGAAACTGATATGAATTCTGAAAATAAAAGTATACGTGCAATAGCATTGTTTCTCATTATATCAGTGTTAGATGAAAACATCCTGTCATGCATTTTAAATGAATTTGGTGAAGTATTTGATCCAAAAATGTTTTGGCATATTTTTGAAATGAAGTATAAAGTGAAGTGGAGTGAGACAGGTGAAGTAGATGAATTTGTTGTTAAAAATGGTGAATATGTTGAAAACATCATAACTGGGATCAAGACTGAAAGCATGTCTGACAATAGAGTAACATGTGATAGTCAGGAAACTCCCTATGATGTAAAAACTTGTGAAGTCAAATATGATGAGAATTATATATCTCATGAAGAATGGTTATGTTTGATGCATGAAAAGCAACTCATTGATGAGTTGTTGTTTGGTGAGAGGATATGCCTATTTCCATATACAAATAAAATGCAGGATGACTCAACAACAGAGTTGATTAAAGAGGTTGAAGATATGAATCAAACAAATATGAAAAATGAATATCTATCGAATGATGTAGAGATTCCAGAGAGTGAAATCTTTGAGGAGTCAATAGCAGCACATGACGCAGTAGAGAACCCAATAGGAGTTGCTGATGAAGTTGTGAAAGACTCAAAAATAGTTGATGAACTGAAGGAAGAAATTGAAAAGGACAAGTTCCAAGAACCTGCAGCAATGTTGAATGCAAACACTGTTATTAGGCAATCAAGAACAAGCAAGAGCGGATTATGTGTTCAAGTGTTCCACTATCTTATAGCAAGAAAGGTGAAGATGAAACCTATGGACCATTTAGAAAGAAGACAAAACTGAAAGTCTTGTTCTGATGTACTATTGTAAGCCTAGCTGAGACTTAGATCAACAGGCATGTCAATTAAGAGATGTATGTTTGTGTCTTATGTATTGTGTCATAGTGTATTTTGTGTGTCTGTGATATGGTTGAAATTAAGGGGGAGTGTTGGATGTACAGTAATTTCAACCTACTTTGCTGACATCAGTTAATGTAAGGAGTCATCTAGATTTGAGTAGGAGTTGTCTATATTTTTCTGGAGAGATAGCTTAGCTTCCTAAAGAAGCTATCACCACCGACAATGAACCTCGAGAAGGTTCTTTTGCTTTGTATAAATATCTGTTCCTGGTAATGCAAATAACAAGTTAAGTTAAGTTTGTGTTCTGCTGCGTTTTCTGTCTTAAAAATGCCTAGAGCAAATAATAAAAGGACAAGGGTTAAACTTTTAAACAAGTGTGGGCTCTCTATTAGTATTAGTCTTGGCCAGGATTTTGACTAAGAATTAATGGAATTCAGTTAAACTAGGGTTTTTACCAAAATTAAAGTTTCCCCCACAAAGTTAAGTTTCCCAAAATACATTTGTGTTATTAGTGTGAAATTACATCTCTATTATGTTGTGATTATATTTATTTTCCTGGTAATGTGTATTCACGACCTGTTTTACTTTATTTTGAAAATTTTAAAAATAAAAAAATAGAGTTATATGACTCTGCCGAAATTTTGTGTTTGTTTTTTTTTCTTTTCTTTCTCTGATTGTTATAATTAATTATGTTAAAATAAATTTTAATTAGAATTTTTAGAAGGATCGTCGATCCTTCCTAACCATTTTTTCGCCTTTGCGGTCTTCTTGGTTGTACGCTGTGTTTTTTTAATGCCAACTTTTCGTTATATATACACATGCTGAATATCATTTTCAATCTTTAAAACAAAAATAAATTATAAAAAAAAAGTCAAAATGTATTATCTTAATTACTGTACATTTAAAATTTTCAAAATACATAGTAATCACATATTTACACCGAAGGTGTATTCTTTTGAAACGCTTCACCACCGACCATTGTCAACCATTTTTTTTTGGAGCCAACAACTGTCATTAAACCAATGGATGCTCGCTGCTTGTTTTAGAAGGCTATGGAGCGGATTATAGGTGCAAGCTGGAGAAGACGCTTCTCCGACGAGATTCATCGTTTGTGAACAATTTCTCCAACGGTCGGTCGAGGTTTCAAGTTGCGCACCAAAGCGAGGTTGCGTGGATGAACATTTCGGTTATCAAAAGCGAGAACGGAAACGGTTTTCTTCAGCACGAAGAGTGGAGGCGGCCGGATAACAAGAAGTGGTTTCATGATGAAACTGCTACTACAACCGCTAGGCATTTCAAAACCGTTGCTGCACATATTCCATCATACTACCCCCATATAGCAGGCCACAGGGGACTCTACCACCAAGACGGGATTCTACAAAACAACCTGGGATTATACGGCAAGAATGACTTCACAGCCGTTTCGTCGAATCCGACAGTTTTCGCATCACGCCCTTATTCGTTACAACAGGCGGCGGTCGCGACGTTGTCTTCAGCAGCAAATGCATAATAAATATCTGAGCAACATGCACATCAAACCTCAACAATCCCAACCCTATGTGATGTCGAGGGCTTTTGCGAATGCAATTTTGGCCTCCGATCACAGTCACATGGCGGCAGGTAACGGAACCAGTAATTATAATTCCAATTCTACAGTTTGTGAGCAGTGCTGGTAGGCGAAGGAGAAGCCTATTCCATTCCGTTGTTGTGTGTACGATGCGGTCACATCAGACTTCAGGGGACCATCTCTCACCGTTCCAATCGAGAAACCTGTGAAAGCCGTTGCATGAGCTTGGGTGACCGTTTTTATTTTTTTGGCTCGTTTTTAGTCTATTCTTTTACCTACTAAGACATAAATGGCATTTGTGTTGGTTTTTTGTTTTTTGTGGGGGCTAATTGATTTGAGACGCATGATTGTTCTGTGTAAATTTATTCAAGCCTCAAGAGAGACTGTAGTCGATTCATAGCTACTAGCTAGATTCAGAAAGGCAAAGGCAAAATCTGGTCTAGATACACAGAAATATATATATATATATATATATATATATATGTATGTATGTATGTATGTATGTATGTATGTATACATTTTATTTATGTACAGTCATATATACACACATATTGAGATAGAGAAGCGAATAGGCCAGCTCTCAAGTTTTTGAGACTTAATAGTGATGGTCTGGTTTATCGTTTGCCTTTTTTGGCCAATGAAGAAAATTTTGTAAAAACTTTGGCAGCTACTGTTGTGGGTAGTTGTTCATAATTGTTTGAGGAGTTTGATGCATCTCCTCCTAGGGAATTTTGTTAGTAAGGAATAATTTATGCACCCTACACTATTTACCCGATTGATATACTATATAAAATCTTTCCTTGTGAGTTCAGATATGTCCTTCAAAACTTAAAACACTTACACAATGAAGACAATATATATGGTTTAATACCACCAAATATTCTTGACGATGTCATTAATGTGACAAGCACCATTTACATGATAATGATATTTAATAAAATACAAGACCATTACCTAATTAAAATCACCAAGTGGTTGCTATCAAGGTTGGTATTGTACTAATTTAGTTAGGCGAATCCACTTACTTTGTTTTTAAGGGTATTGCCAAATAAAAATAAATACACATATATCAAAAGGAAAATAATACCACCAAATAAAATATATACTGTGAAGGTGTGCCCAATTAGGGATTTTTTCTTTTTGAGCATTAATACTTTCACTAAGCTTTAGATGCCTTATATGAACAAAAAAAATCTCTAGCTTGAAAACATGTACATTAATACTTTCACTAAGCTTTAGATGCCTTATATGAACAGAAAATTTCTCTAGCCTAAAAATATGTACATTAATACTTTCAATAAGCTTTAGATGCCTTGTATGAACAAAAAATTTCTCTAGCCTGAAAACATGTACAGACACAAGCTTGGGAAAACCAAGTATAAAATAGATTTTAACTGTCAAAATTTTGACACACAAAGGGTAATAGCAAAGCATGTTCTGAATTAATTTTTTTAAATAGAGAAGCCATAATTGATATTGATGAATTGCAACTAACTTATATATTACTCAAACTCTGAACAAATCAGACCACATTAACTGTAATTGCTGAAGACTAATGATGTCATGGAGTGCCAGTGGTATGTGGGGAAAGTGCTATCATATGGTAGAATATCATCCACATAGCATTGTAAGACCATCTCAGGTGCTGGAATAAAGAGCAAGAAAAGGCACAGCATGCAGAATAACTTAATCAAATTAAAACCCTCGGCTCCCAGGGAATGATATCATTAGACCGGTAGCAGCAAGGACTGACACTGGAATAATAACATCATTTTTTCACTAAGATTACTGGTAAGAGCATGCAATAATGACCTTTGCCAAATCCTAAATGATATCACAATGCAAAGAGAACGCAGGAGGACACATTGTGCTATACAGTGCTCTGAAACAACTTGATTTACCAATTATGTAAATTTAACCAATTTAATAGTAGAAGATTTAAAGAACAAATTTTTGGTTTAGATCCATTTAAACCATAGATTTACCAAGCTTATGATCTATTCTTTTGATATGTGAATCTCTTTTAGAGTGTAAAACTTGAAAAAAAATATGCAAGTGAAGAGATAGATTGGATATAAATATTTATATAAGATTTAGACATAATGGTATGATTGGAAAAAATGATTTAGCTAGGCACTATGCCTTGAGAAAGACATAGACACAAGTGTGAGACTCTTGCAAGTTTGAACACCTTTCCTCCCCTCCATCCTCCAACCTTTAGGTTGTTATCTTTCCTTTGCTATAACAATTTTGCAATAACATCATAGACATATTGTACTCCTTCGGTGTATCTTTGCACATTTTGGAGCAAATTCTAGTTATATATGGTATGGTTATTAATCAAAGAAGATGTAAACAACTTTTAGCCCATATTATTCCAACATGAGCAGAAGATTGGAGCAGACAATATGATCTTCAAACACGTTGAGGGACATCTTAACATCAAAATGGATGGAATTTATTTGCATTTAGTGAAGACGTAGGAAATATCTTTTTATGTGTTTCATTATATATAAATGAATGTTATAAATAATAATGAGGAATTTATCATAAAGGAACTTATTAGAATTGGAATAATATCAAATCTCTAGAAAATTGGTGAGTGAGGAGCCACATGGCACAAATATAATTTTTTAAATTTATTAAAAGTAATGGACCAATTTTCTAAATAAATTTTGATTATATATAAATTAATGTTATAAATAATAATGATGAAATTATTAGAATTGAAATAATCTCAACATGGAGGAATTTATTAGAATTGGAATAATCTCAAATCCCTAAGAAATTGGTGCGTGAGGAATCTAACTTTTTAAATTTATTAAAAGTAATGGACCATTTTGCTAAATAAAAATTTCTTGTATATGAATTAATGTTATAAATAATAATGAGGAATTTATTAGAATTTGAATAATATAAATATGGAGGAACTTATTAGAATTGGAATAATCTCAAATCCCTAGGAAATTGTTGGGTGGGGAATCTAATTTATTAAATTTATTAGAAGTCTCGACCATTTTTCTAAATAAAATTTGCTTATATATAAATGAATGTTATAAATAATAATGAGGAACTTATTAGAATTGGAATAATCTCAACATGGAGGAACTTATTAGAATTGGAATAACTCAAATTCCTAGGAAATTGGTGAGTGGAGAGCCACATGGCACAATGGTTTAAATTTATTAAAAGTAATGGACCATTTTGCTAACTAAAATTTGCTTATATAAAATTAATGTTATAAATAATAATGAGGAACTTATTAGAATTGGAATAATCTCAACACGGAGGAACTTATTAGAATTGGAATAATCTCAAATCCCTAGAAAATTGACAGGTGGGGAATCTAATTTTTTAAATTTATTAAAAGTAATGGACCATTTTGCTAAATAAAATTTGAGTATATATAAATAAATGTTATAAATAATAATGAGTAACTTATTAAAATTGGAATAATCTCAACATGGAAGAACTTATTAAAGTTGGAATAATCTCAAATCCCTAGGAAATTGGTGGGTGCAGAATCAATTTTTTAAATTTATTAAAAGTAATGGACCATTTTGCTAAATAAAATTTGATTATATATAAATGAATGTTATAAATAATAATGAGGTAGTACAAGACCTCGACCTCAACCTCACTTCTCGTCAAAATGAACACTCTTAGATAGGCCTCAACCTCGAGTTTGATTTTCGTCAAACTAAACACTCCTCGATCAGTTTGTTGCTATGGTTGCGGGGATCTGTCTCTTGCCCTTCCGAGAGGAAGCCACTTCCCACCCGTCGTTATTTCGCTGGGAGTATGGACCACCGATCATCATATGAAAAAACAAATGTTTCTTTCTAATCAATCAAAAATTCATGCAACAATCCAAACAGAACCAGCGAAGACACTGTGAACATCCATTACCCAGTGACTTCCTCCAAGTCCTCCCCGATTCCATTTTCCATTTCTATGATTCGACGATGAGTCGTTTGAAGAAGCAAGGGCGTGTGTGTCCAAGTAATCTCCGAGCCAAGAAAAGTTATATGTTGCTGCAACACCATTATTGATCCCTAAAAATAGAATGTTCTCCTATGAATAGTTTGAAGGAGATTCAGTTGATGGGACTCCCATGACACCATCATCTAGGGAATTTGGTCCTTGTATAAACAATATATATGAGCTTTGTGTTCATGCCTAAACTTGGCCTTGGCCTGAGAGAGGTACTCAGTGCTGCAACAAGATTTTCATCAGCGATGCTTCTCCTAGCATTCATAAATCCAAATAAAGGCTTGGAGGATCGCGCCAGCACAACTCCTTTTTCATGGTGGCACCATGTGATAACAAGCAATCTTCCCCACGCACGAAAATTTGCAGCTTGCAGAACCTCCTGGCCACTGACAACGGAGACGAGAGAGAAGAAGCGAGAGAGATGTAAGGATGCTTAACGATATCAATGCCAAAGAAACAATAGTAATGCATGGTCTAGTGTTCATCAACTTGTTCTGCAACAATCCCATGGATTCACACACATCTGAAGCATAAGTAAAGGACCAATCTTTCTCCCACTTCATCTAGTGCTGGGGAGGAGTTTCTTTCTTGAAATATTATCTCGTGCAACCGTTTTCTCAACAATATCAACTCGGAGTCCACGCTGCTTGTGCCTTCTGCGATCACATTTTTAAAATTTATTGTTAACTTTTGTTTTCAATTTCGTGCCACGGACAATAATCTATGGGTGTTGCAATCAGAAACTTATAGAATTAGGGATATTTTTATAAATATGGGAAGAGAATTACTAATTTTTATTACGTGTGAAACTACACCTAAATCTATTTAGGGTTATTAGAATTGTGAAATTATGAAATTTCAATTTTTAAAGCTCGATTCTTCATTTTCAATTTTTTTGTTATTTCATTTTTGAAATCCAGATTCTGCAGAACCTTCTAGTCATTGACACTTGAAGGCATTATAAAACGAGATAGGTATGTTGGGAATATAGTATGCTTGGAATTCACATCACTAATTCTCCACCATTTATTTGATTTCTCTAGAATCCTTACACACTCTTGAAGAAACCACATATTTGGGTTTGAATTCATCATCATGAGAGACATGCAGGTGAAGGCATACAGTTTCCACAGGCTCGGGGTCATCAAACACCTAATCAGTTCATCCCAAATGAGATTCCTTTGCCTAGTTCTTGGATCAAAGCCATAAACAAGAATACCCATGTCCCTTCTTTCAACTTGCAACAGACGCAATGCAAAAGCTTCCCTCACCTACTGCTTGTGCAACTTGTCGATGGTATCCAGGAGAATTGTGCCAAGAGGGATCAATTTCGTCACTCACGGAAACCAGTCATGAATCCATAAGCAACAACATGCCCTAAACATCGGTGTTCACCAAAACAACGCCATTGACGTGTACACCAAGCAATTCGTGCTTGTATTTTCAAAGTGTCTTGGCTGATTCTTCTTGGATTGTTGCACAAATATATTTTTAATTTATCAATCAATGATAATTCCCGCTAAACTTATTGTATTCTAAATAACAAATTCATATGATGGTGTATAATTATAGGTTGGATATTGAGAGCTACCACTGCTATGGGAATGACTGGGAGGTTATCACTGATTGCACATACAGACTACTTGGCAACGACTAGAGCTCCCATGAAGGAATTATGTGCAGTAAACGAAAGTTGTGTGCATGCACTGAATGAATGGCTTCGTCTAGTAGTTACAAGTGAGTTTGTAGATTAGCCCCTTCTTATTGATTATAGAATCACACTAGGGTAGGCTACAAACTAACATAAAATGAAATTAAAATGAAATCACATATTTTGACATGCCAAATTGTTTCATTTCTACATCTATTCACAAAGGGTTTACACACAAATTTGTTGGAGATCACAACTAGCTTCATGCAGGCTCATCTATAATCTACGCAGGGAGTGAGGACGACGTGTTGGAGATGTGGTTACACCTTTGATCAACCACCAGTTTAGTGGGATATTGTTCCCACATCATTCACACTTGGCAACATACTTGTCCCACACACCAGAAGTCAAGATACTCACTCAACTAGTCAAGGAAATATGTGTTGCCACCTACAGCATTAGAGGATCAATACTACCATAATTTGATGCCACTTAGAGGGTCGAACTTGCATAGAGATTGTCTCCTCTTCCACTTGTTATTTATTTTTGCATTGGTAATTAGTGAGTATATAGGTATCCAATGAAACCATTGCATGGGGACATGCCAAATATGGATATAAAAATAGGTAAGATAATGAGTTCCTGGGTATCGAATGAAACCATTGCATGGGTCATGGGATTATTTCCTTCTGTTATATAATTAATTATTTTTTATGCATAGAAAAGGAGAATTGAGTTTGTAGTATGTTTCTAAAGTGTTTATGTTTGGTTAAGAGCTTGATTTATGGAATCTAAAGAAATAGGTTAATGGCTCAATACATGAAAGTCTCTTGCAGGAGTGAAATCCCGCCCCTTAGGGATCAAGTCTCGCAAGAGTGAAAGCATTCTCCCTTTTGGACCACCAACATGTCATTCCATGTGTGATTTTCCTTGAATAGTAGTGACGAGTCCGTGTGCATTTGCAGATAGTATCCAGTGATGGTTGTCCTACTGTTGATTTGAAAATTGAGTTATAATAGTCCGTGGGGTTTTGGTTAAACGGTGATGAGGCGGGCTGTTATGGAACTCATCACAAGTTCAATTTCCTTCCCTGATTGGGGTGATGTATTTGGACATGTTGATGAAAATGTAAAGATGTAGTCCTACCAAACTTACAAAAAAAAAAGAAAATAAAGACAATTGAGTTATAATAGATTTTCCATATATATATATATATATAATTTTAAAAAAATAATAGATTTTATTTTTCTTCATTTTCATTTGGTTTCGAGACCATGCTTTTAAATGCTCACTTTGACCACTTTTACCTCCAACATACAACACTCCTAGGGCCAACATAATGCAACTACCTAGATGGGAATATTACAATTTTTTTCAAGTTCTTCCAACTGTGTTTGATTTCCTACTATCCCAAAACCCCATATTAATTAGTAATATTTACATATTCATTTATCTTAATTCGAAAGGGAAAATTAAGAGTTAATGAAAGGATAAAACATCAAGTAAATAACCCAGTCAAAAAGTGAAACACACACTTAACCCAATCAGTATGTAAAAACCACACTACATTCATCTACACTTCTATCGACATCTCTTTGCACCCTTTAATTGCAAATGCTAGTATATTATTTACCTAAAAATCCTTTTGCGACAAGTCAATATGGAAATCCCACATTCATTATGAGAACATGATTCAATTTCACATTTCGTGAAGTGAAAAATTTTCCTCCCCAAAAAAAAATTATAATCACTCAGGGCTTTCCATATAACTTTGTTATAAGGATTGACATGATGTATATAATGTATACAATGAAATTTCTTCCATAAACATAGTATATATATCTTAATTTTTATTTATAATATTTTATAATATTTATGTATATATTTTTATATCTTATAGGAAAAGTAGATATATTTTAAATATATTTATTATAAGTTTAATTGGTTAGATGCAGGAAATTACGATAGAGAAGATAAAAACACTTTTCATATATATATATATATATATATATATATATATAATTTCAATAATAATTTAATGTAAAATTAAGTAATCATTTAGTTAGTCAAAATTGTAACTCATGGCCATTAATTATTATATATTAATATTAATATTATAGCATTAATTTGTAGCTAGTTTTAACAAGATGAGATGGTGTGATGCAGTATTTGTCTTTATGCTAATTAATTGATTCTCACATTTTTCTCTTTGCACATATTTCTTTATCAGAGAAGTCTTTGCATAGCTTTCTTCGCACAACAAAACTCTGCATTCTTGCATATAACCTTGAGTTGTCCTTTGCCTTATGTGGAGAGATTGATTGTGCATAACAATCAACTTCTCCGCATAATCAACTTCATGTGGGGCAATCAACTTCTCCGCACAATACAAAATCAACTTCATTAGGGGCAATAAACTTCTCCCCATTACCCATTTTCAATTGAAACAAACACTTTCTCTAGATATTTCTTGTGCATCCAGAAGTGTAGTCAATGTGACAGTAACCATGGAGATCGATGAAAACAAAATGTTTAAGGTTTCATACACGAGCAAAGCCCCACAACATGAGAAAAGTCCCACAACACGTCCTATTTGATAATTTGGTTCGCAAAAAGAATCATTAGGATTGTCGACATATATGAGATCTTATCAAATATTCTACTGGCCATTAAGCCAATTTTTCCTTATGAGTCTAGTGCCACCCAAGTTTCCTTAATGTTAGTTTGTTGGAACTACAAGGGCTACCGACGGAGATGAGGACCTGGGTTAGGGCCTATTACGGAAGGTAGAGACATAATTTGCCTCATAGAAACACATGAGCATGAAGGGTGCAAGACACATTTGTTTGAAGGGTACTTGAAGATAGCAGTGTGGAACAAGGCAGGAGGGAATGGAAAAGGAAATGGGGGTATCATGGTATTAGTGAGAGAAAAATAAGGTCATTTAATTCAGCTAGAAAAAGAAGACCCAAATAAGCAATTTGTCTGGCTTAAAATATCAGAAAATGGAAATCACATCAGAATTGCGGCATGCTATTTTGCACCACAAGTTTCAAAAAGCTACAAAAGTAGAGGGCTTAACCACAAAGATCCATTTGCGGCTCTAAAAGAAGATATTGCAATATATTCTCACCTATGTGAGGTCCTTATAGTGGGGGATTTCAATGCTAGGACTGCAAGTGAGCAAGCTAGCATTCTTGGTTGTAAAGAATACTATGACCCTATCTGGCTTACAAAATAATCATCAATGGGAAAGAATTTTAGTTCGGTTTGAATAGATGGGAAAACTCTAGTAATTTCACTTGCAATACTTACAATGGCGCAAGTGTAGTAGATTATGTAATTTTATCGCATAGTTTATGTGAGAAAATGGAGGAAGTGTTGATTGGAGATCAAATTTGGGACATAAAATAAGATCACAAGCCAATTTATTTAAGTTTCTCTTGGACTGGAAAGAAGAATTTAGGGTCAAAAACTCAGTGTGTTCAACAAAATCCCCCAAAGGGCAGAATTCTTTTGACTCCAGAAAATTGTTTATCTTCAAAATAACACTATAGAGGCTCTTCGGGAAGGAGGAAATCTCATTTCATGGCCTTCATAGTCACAAATTAACACACTTAATTCAAAGCGCATTTGCAGAGTGCAAAAGAGAACAAATTAAGAAGTCTGAAACAAATTGCTTTCCGATTAATGCTTGGTTTGACGAGGAATGCAAAAAGGCATGAAGAATGTGGAAGGAATTAGACAAGGATAACATAAAGCTCAAACCTTACAAGTAGATATTAAGAAAGAAAAAAGGATGATTTCATGGTTTCGAGGAGAGAAGTACTAATATTCCTTGGGAAAAATAAACCCTAATTATTCTAGAAGGAGCTCCAACTGAAAAAGGTGCAAACTGAAAACAACATTACAACTTCTAAATGGTTCGACTATGCAAGACAAATTTATGAGCATGATCCCAAGGTTGACCCTCCTCCCTTGGTCAACACAGAAACACAACTCTTCATGGTGCAAGAGGTAGAGATGGGTATCAAGAAGTTGGGTGCTAGAAAAGAAAAAGACTTAGGTGAACTCCAAGCAGAGTATCTAAAGTGGGGCTTAAAAATTGTTGCACCTCACATCACAAAAATTTTCAACAACATCATACAGCAAGGGTTCCCCACAAATTGGACAACTAGTATGGCAATACCTCTTTTCAAGAGTGGTGACGTCAATAATCCCTCCAATTATAGAACCATAATGATAAACCCCTTGTTTGCAAAGTTATTTGGAAGCATGTTAGAAAAGAAAATCACCAAGCGGGTAGAAGAAAGAGATAAATGTGCTTAAGGGAAAGTAGGTTTTAGACCTAAACATTCCATAGTTGATCATTGTATAACTTTAAGGCACATCATTGAAAAAGTTTGGGAAAAAAGGAAGAAGTTTTTTTTTGCTTTGTTGATTTCATAAAAGCCTTTGACAGGGTTCCTAGGGATAAGTTTTGGCACATAATGGAGGAAGTCGGGGTTCCCAGTGATTTCTGAAAAATTTAGAAGCGATATCGGGGTCAAGCAAGGTTGCCCATTGTATCTTACCCTTTTTGGTTTATATACTGAAAAGATTGAAGAGTGGCTAAATTCGCAAGGGGGTGACAGTATCCATTTGGGAAAGTTCATTGGCTTCTGTTGTACGTAGATGACCTTATACTGATTGCTAAGTCGGATCTTGGTTTGTAAGAGAACTTATGTTCCCTTGAGAATTTTTGTAGAAGGGTGGGGATGCAAGTCAATATTAGCAAAGCGAAAATAGTGGTTTTATCTAACAAAAGAAAGCATAACCAATATAAGTTGTACTTTGAAGGCAACATTCTGGAAGAAGTTGTAGATTACAAATAACTCGGAATTGACTTCAACAGTAATTCAAGTTAGGAAGGTTGTAGAAAGAAAATAACTTTGGGGGGTTGGAAATGCTCTTCAAAATAGGTGTAGAGAGGCAGAGCTATGGGACTGTAAAACCACTCTAACTCTTTTTGGGCTTCTAGTGATCCTAGTGATTCTATACGGTTGTAAACTGTGGGCCAGCAGCACAACCGCGGTGCAGTGGAAACAAATTGAGAAAATTCAGAAGCGTTTGATTACAAACAAATTCAAAATTAAAAGTGCAGTTCCTTATGCTATCTTGTTAAGTGAAACAGGGGTTGCTCCTATTGAAGCAATTTCTATGGTGCGAGTCATAAGGTATTAAAAAAAAAGTTGAGAAAATGGAAGAGGGTACATGGCCTAAGGTTGTGTTAAATGACAAATTGTGCAAAAAAAAGAAGACTTGGATGCGGCAAAATAACCAATGGTTTAGTAAATAGGGTATTTTCTTGAGTATGTGTCCCACAAACAGTAAAGAGATAAAAAAAAATTGTTATGGATAAGTTCCATAAACGTACTTGGAATAAAGAGATAGGGAGAAAGAATAAGTGCTTCATTGAAGAGTTTAACCTCACTCATAATCATCAACAAAAAGCGTACATAGGGGCGAATATTCCTTGGAGATCCAAAATTATTATTTCTCAGTTAAGGACTAATTCTCATCAACTCTATTGTGAAACAGGGCACTGGAAAAGGCCAAAAGAAATGTGGGAGGAAAGAGTATGTATTTTTTGCTCTTCTAGAAAAGTGAAAACAGAAAAGCATTTCATTTTAGAATGCAAGGCCTTCAAAGACACCAGGGAAAATTATGCAGATATTCTGGAAGCTATCTCTTGGGATAATCTATTCAATGTAGAGTTTGTCGAGAAGTTGGGAGCGTTTATTGTAAGACTCCACAGGAAAAGAGCCAAATACAAGAACCAGATGGAGAAGCAATATGTCCCATAAACTATTTTTAGCTTCGTAGACATTAAAAATACTTTATTTCTTTCTTTCAAAGCATTTTAAATAGAATTTTGATGCTATCCCGCTAGAATATTGCAAAGCTGAAATTTATTGAATTTGAAAATGCAATTGAAAGGGACATTTCTAAGACACAATTCATATTTTGATTTGATATGCCCATAAATTTTTAAAGTTTAATTTTAATTTATAAAAATACCTTGAAACAAACATGAGAAAAGGACGTTAGCAACTCTCCGATATCATAAGGAAGCCAAAGCATTCATGCAACTATCCCACATTCCCATTTAGTAATTTTAGTATTTATTAAATCATCAAAAAGGCTTAGCAAGGAGACGAATAAAAACCATCTCACATTGAACCCCACACAATATATAGATGACGCTTGTGCGTAGCTCCTCCTGTGGAAGACCTCCGCACAAGGAAATTTTGCACAAAGGATGTGCGAAACTTCCGCACAAGGACCTCCCCACAATGAACCAAAAACAACTCTATTATTTTCAGGCAAAAATGTGGCGTGTTTAGACCAACTACATTAACACCATGCTCAAATTCCAACAAAAGGAGTGACATTGGGATACCACATACCTACCTACACCAGGAATAGAACAGTTGTGAATATTAAACACACGTCATATCTGCATAGTTTTATATGGTTTCTGGTTATGAATAGGTGAGAGACATTAATTAATTTGAGTAATGCACTAAAATTTGTTAATGTTCCCGAGGTGAGATACATTAATTAAGTGACGCATTGCAAATTGTTAATATTTCCTGCATCCCCTTAGGAGATTGTGGCCTCTTTCTGTGTACTGCAATCCACACGTAACAACTGCAGTTAGTTGTAACTAGAAAGGTAACATTTATCAGAGCACATGGTTAGAACTCTATAAGAACAGAGCAATCGATGGCATCAAACGTTCTAGGGTTTATCAATGACAAGAACATATTAGTGTTTGGATTGACTGGTTTTCCTTGGAAAAGACATTATAAATGTGAATGATTTTTACTTGAATATATGCCTTTTTTCACGATAATGAAGCTAATTTTTTTTCATAAATACACTACCTATGGGGCCTCCAACGTTGCCACCCGTAGCAGCAACGATAAGAGGTTGATATACGCCGATAGGCATATATAAAATAGATTTACAACCACATTTGCCAATGTAATTGATATACGCCGATAGGCCTATATCCACTACCCATCACATTAATTTATATATCAATAAATAAATATTATATATAATAAATTTATTATATTAATTTGAAAAATATATATTTTATATTAATAAGAATAATAATATATACATACTATAAATTATGATTAACTATATACATACTATAAATTAACTTGAAATATATATAATATATATTAATATAAAAAAATAGTAATAATATATAATAATTTAATATATCATACATGCCTATACTATTAATAAAGCAAAAGAACTAATAATATATTAATAATAATATATATTATATCATAGTTAGTTATATTATTAATAATATTATAATATTACAAATATTCATTATTAATAAATATTAGAATATTTATTTATAATGATTATTAGTAACATTATAATCTAATATTTCTTAATAATAATTATTAGTAATATTATAATAATATTTATATTACTAAATAAATATTAAAATATTAAAATATTATGAATATATATTATTAATAATAAATATTAATAATATTATAATATTACTAATAACCATTATTAATAAAGATTTCAATATATATCTATAATATATAATATTAATAATATTATAATATTACTAATAATCATTATTAATAAATATTTCAATATTTATTTATAATTATTATTAGTAATATTATAATATTATTAATATTACTATATAAATATTAAAATATTATAATACTATTAATATATATTATTAATAATATTAAAATATTAGAAATAATCATTATTAATAAATATTTGAATATTTATTTATAATGAATATTAGTAATATTATAATATTATTAATATATACAAAAATAAATAAATAATATTATAATATTTTTATTCATTATTAATACTTATTATAATATTATAATAAGTATTAATAATATATATTAAAAATATTTATTAATATATTATTAATATTAACTATATACATACTATAAATTATCTTCAAATATATATAATATATAATAATAATATTTATTAATATAAAAATAATAAAAATAATATTTAATATTTTAATATTTATTTATATATTAATATCATAGATGGTTATATTATTAATAAACCAGAAAAACTAATAATATATTAATAATATTTATTAAATATTAATAATATTATTATAATATTATAATATTACTAATAATCATTATTAAACTCAAGAGAGTAATAAACCATATGAAACAAAATTTAAAAACAAAAAACCCAAGAGATTAATAAACCCTAACAATTAATTAATATTTGAGAGTGAAGATATTAATAAACCCAACGGATAATTAATAATACAAACCCAATGTCATCATAAACCAAAGGTTTAAATATTATAAACCATAGGAATTAGTGAACCCAAGCGAAAACCATTACCCAAAAAATTACAAACCAAACGAATTGGTGAACCCAAGGGAATTGATTTAAACATTCAGACAATTGTTGTCACAATGCGACGTTGGACCAACTGTGACCAAGGTTGGCCATGGGTGACTTTCCTATTGAGACAATCTTTGTCAGAATGTGACATTTGATCATGGATGCCATTGATCGAGTATTCATATTATAAACCAAAAGAAGTAATAAACCCAAGGGTTTAATATTAGAAACCAAAGGAATTCGTGAACCCAAGGGACAACGATCACCCAACAAATTATAAACCAAAAGAAATTGGTGAACCCAAGGGAATTGATTTAAACATTCAGAGAATTGTTGTCACAATGCGACGTTGGACCAACTATGAGCAGGGATGGCCATGGGTGACTTTCATATTGAAACAATATTTGTCAGAATGTCACATTTGATCATGGATGACATTGATCAATTATTCATATTATAAACCAAAAGAACTAATAAACCCAAGGGTTTAATATTATAAACCAAAGGAATTGGTGAACCCAAGGAAAAACCATCACCCAACAAATTATAAACCAAAAGAAATTGGTGAACCCAAGGGAATTGATTTAAACATTGAGACAATTGTTGTCACAATGCGACGTTGGACCAACTATGACCATGGTTGGCCATGGGTGATTTTCATATTGAGATAGTATTTGTGAGAATGTGACATTTGATCATGGATTACATTGATCGATTATTCATATTATAAACCAAAAGAACTAATAAACCCAAGCGTTTAATATTATAAACCAAAGGAATTGGTGAACCCAAGGGACAACCATTACCCAACAAATTATAAACCAAAAGGAATTGGTGAACCCAAGGGAATTGATTTAAACATTGAGACAATTGCTATCACAATGCGACGTTGGACCAACTATGACCATGGTTGGCCATGGGTGATTTTCATATTGAGACAATGTTTCTCATAATGTGTTATTTGATCATGCATGACATTGATCGATTATTCATATTATAAACCAAAAAAACTAATAAACCCAAGGGTTTAATATTATAAACCAAAGGAATTGGTGAACCCAAGGGACAACCATTACCCAACAAATTATAAACCAAAAGGAATTGGAGAACAGAAGGGAATAGATTTAAACATTTAGACAATTGTTGGCGCAATGCGACGTTGGGCCAAGTATGACCATGGTTGGCCATGGGTGATTTTGATATTGATACAATGTTTGTCATAATGTGACATTTGATCATGGATGACATTGATCGATTATTCATATTATAAACCAAAAAAACTAATAAACCCAAGGGTTTAATATTACAAACCAAAGGAATATTCATATTATAAACCAAAAAAACTAATAAACCCAAGGGTTTAATATTATAAACCAAAGGAATTGGTGAACCCAAGGGACAACCATTACCCAACAAATTATAAACCAAAAGGAATTGGTGAACCCAAGGGAATTGATTTAAACATTGAGACAATGGTTGTCCCAATGCGACGTTGGACCAACTATGCACCATGGTCGTCATGGGTGATTTTCATATTGAGACAATGTTTCTCATAATGTTATTTGATCATGCATGACACGATCGATTATTCATATTATAAACCAAAAAACTAATAAACCCAAGGGTTTAATATAAACCAAAGCAAGTGGTGAACCCAAGGAAAATCATTGAATAAAAAAATTATAAACCAAAGTTATCAGAACCCAAGAATTGATTTAAACATTGAGACAATTGTAGTCAGCTATGTACTTTTCCATCAAGTATGACTTAAGCATAAGTATGGGTGATTTTCATATTGATACAATTTTTGTCAAAATGTGACATTTGATCATGGATGACATTGATCAATTATTCATATTATAAACCAAAAGAACTAATAAACCCAAGGGTTTAATATTATAAGCCAAAGTAATTGGTGAACCCAAGGGACAACCATTACCCAACAAATTATAAAAAAAAAGGAATTGGTGAACCCAAGGGAATTGATTTAAACATTGAGACAATTGTTGTCACAATGTGACTACTGACTAACTACGACCATGGTTGGCCATGGGTGATTTTCATATTGAGATAATGTTTGTCAGAATGTGACATTTGATATTGGATGACATTGATCGATTATTCATATTATAAACCAAAAAAACTAATAAACCCAAGGGTTTAATATTATAAACCAAAGCAAGTGGTGAACCCAAGGGAAAATCATTACCCAAAATATTATAAACCAAAGGAATTGGTGAACCCAAGGGAATTGATTTAAACATTGAGACAATTGTTGTCGCAATGCGACGTTGGGCCAAGTATGACCATGGTTGGCCAAGGGTGATTTTCTATATTGATACAATGTTTGTCGAATGTGACATTTCATCATGGATGACATTGATCGACTATTCATATTATAAACCAAAAAAACTAATAAAACCAAGGGTTTAATATTACAAACCAAAGGAATTGGTGAACCCAAGGGAGTAACCATTACCCAACAAATTATAAAAAACCAAAAGGAAGGAATTGATTTAAACATTGAGACAATGGTTGTCCCAATGCGACGTTGGACCAACTATTACCATGGTTGGCCATGGGTGATTTTCATATTGAGACAATGTTTCTCATAATGTGTCATTTGATCATGGATGACATTGATCGATTATTCATATTATAAAACAAAAAAACTAATAAACCCAAGGGTTTAATATTATAAACCAAAGCAAGTGGTGAACCCAAGGAAAATCATTACCCAAAAAATTATAAACCAAAGGAATTGGTGAACCCAAGGGAATTGATTTAAACATTGAGACAATTGTTGTCGCAATGCGACGTTGGGCCAAGTATGACCAAGGTTGGCCATGGGTGATTTTAATATTGAGACAATCTTTGTCAGAATGTGACATTTGATCATGGATGACATTGATTGAATATTCATATTATAAACCAAAAAAACTAATAAACCCAAGGGTTTAATATTACAAACCAAAGGAATTGGTGAACCCAAGGGACAACCATTACCCAAAAAATTATAAACCAAAAGGAATTGGTGAACCCAAGGGAATTGATTTAAACATTGAGACAATGGTTGTCACAATGCGATGTTGGACCAACTATGACCATGGTTGGCCATGGGTGATTTTCATAATGAGACAATATTTCTCATAATGTGTCATTTGATCATGGATGGCATTGATCGATTATTCATATTATAAACCAAAAAAACTAATAAACCCAAGAGTTTAATATTATAAACCAAAGCAAGTGGTGAACCCAAGGGAAAATCATTACCCAAAAAATTATAAACCAGAGGAATTGGTGAACCCAATGGAATTGATTTAAACATTGAGACAATTTTTGTCGCAATGCGACGTTGGGCCAAGTATGACCATGGTTGGCCAAGGGTGATTTTCATATTGATACAATGTTTGTCAGAATGTGACATTTCATCATGGATGACATTGATCGACTATTCATATTATAAACCAAAAAACTAATAAACCCAAGGGTTTAATATTATAAACCAAAGGAATTGGTGAACCCAAGGGACAACCATTACCCAACAAATTATAAACCAAAAGGAATTGGTGAACCCAAGGGAATTGATTTAAACATTGAGACAATGGTTGTCACAATGCGACGCTGGACCAACTATGACCATGGTTGGCCATGGGGGATTTTCATAACGAGACAATGTTTCTCATAACGTGTCATTTGATCATGGATGAAATTGATCGATTATTCATATTATAAACCAAAAAAACTAATAAACCCAAGGGTTTAATATTATAAACCAAACCAAGTGGTGAACCCAAGGGAAAATCATTACCCAAAAAATTATAAACCAAAGGAATTGGTGAACCCAATGGAATTGATTTAAACATTGAGACAATTGTTTCGCAATGCGACGTTGGGCCAAGTATGACCATGGTTGGCCAAGGGTGATTTTCATATTGATACAATGTTTGTCATAATGTGACATTTGATCACATGATATTTATCACACTTCCATATTATAAACAAAATTCAAGTGCCCTGTTTAAATATAAGCCCAAAGAAATTAAGAACCAAGGGCACCAAGCACCAACAAATCATAAACCCAAAGGAATTAGGTGAACCTATAAATTGATTTAAACATTGAGGCAATGTTGTTCCCAAGACACATTGGCCAACTGACCTGAAAAATAGCTATGAAGTATTTTCTATATCAGAGACAATGTTTCTAATATGTTATTTTAATTTGCAATACATCAATTTATTATTCATATTATAAAACCAAAATTTGTTAATAAAACCCCAAGTGTTTAAATATTATGTGTCATGCAAGGTACCCAGAAAACATACTGAAAAATTATAAACCAAAGGAATTGGTGAACCCAAGGGAATTGATTTAAACATTGAGACAATTGTTGGCACAATGCGACGTTGGGCCAAGTATGACCATGGTTGGCCATGGGTGATTTTCATATTGATACAATGTTTGTCAGAATGTGACATTTGATCATGGATGATATTGATCGATTATTCATATTATAAACCAAAAAAACTAACAAACCCAAGGGTTTAATATTATAAACCAAAGGAATTGGTGAACCCAAGGGACAACCATTACCCAACAAATTATAAACCAAAAGGAATTGGTGAACCCAAGGGAATTGATTTAAACATTGAGACAATGGTTGTCACAATCCGACGCTGAACCAACTATGACCATGGTTGGCCATGGGTGATTTTCATAATGAGACAATGTTTCTCATAACGTGTCATTTGATCATGGATGACATTGATCGATTATTCATATTATAAACCAAAAAAACTAATAAACCCAAGGGTTTAATATTATAAACCAAAGCAAGTGGTGAAACCAAGGGAAAATCATTACCCAAAAAAATTATAAACCAAAGGAATTGGTGAACCCAATGGAATTGATTTAAACATTGAGACAATTGTTGTCGCAATGCGACGTTGGGCCAAGTATGACCATGGTTGGCCAAGGGTGATTTTCATATTGATACAATGTTTGTCAGAATGTGACATTTCATCATTGATGACATTGATCGACTATTCATGTTATAAACAAAAAAAACTAATAAACCCAAGGGTTTAATATTATAAACCAAAGGAATTGGTGAACCCAAGGGACAACCATTACCCAACAAATTATAAACCAAAAGGAATTGGTGAACCCAAGGGAATTGATTTAAACATTGAGACAATGGTTGTCCCAATGCGACGTTGGACCAACTATGACCATGGTTAGCCATGGGTGATTTTCATATTGAGACAATGTTTCTCATAATGTGTCATTTGATCATGGATGACATTCATCGATTATTCATATTATAAACCAAAAAAACTAATAAACCCAAGGGTTTAATATTATAAACCAAAGCAAGTGGTGAACCCAAGGGAAAATCATTACCCAAAAAATTATAAACCAAAGGAATTGGTGAACCCAAGGGAATTGATTTAAACATCGAGACAATTGTTGTCGCAATGCGACTTTGGACCAACTATGACCATGGTTGGCCATGGGTGATTTTCATATTGATACAATGTTTGTCAAAATGCGACATTTGATCATGGATGACATTGATCGATTATTCATATTATAAACCAATAAAACTAATAAACCCAAGGGTTTAATATTATAAACCAAAGGAATTGGTGAACCCAAGGGACAACCATTACCCAAAAAATTATAAACCAAAAGGAATTGGTGAACCCAAGGGAATTGATTTAAACATTGAGACATTGGTTGCCCCAATGCGACGTTGGACCAACTATGACCATGGTTGGCCATGGGAAATTTCCATATTTGAGACAATGTTTCTCATAATGTGTCAGTTGATCATGGATGACATTGATTGATTATTCATATTATAAACCAAAAAAACTAATAAACCCAAGGGTTTAATATTATAAACCAAAGCAAGTGGTGAACCAAGGGAAAATAATTACCGAAAAAATTATAAACCAAAGTCATTGGTGAACCCAAGGGAATTGATTTAAACATTGAGACAATTGTTGTCACAATATCAATATATATATATATATATATATATATATATATATATAGCACCCCGTTTCTATTGTTTTTAAAAAAATGAATCTTAAAAATGCGATACTATAAACCTCATTAGAAATACATACTGCAGATGAAAAGAGTGATAAAAATAAATTTGTGATATGACCCATATTACAGTAATCAACAAGAAAGCACAAAATTCTAAACTCAATGTTTATAATGAAATATTAATAATGTTAGTAATTCAATATTTGTATTTAAATTAATGTCAATGTATATATTAATTGTAGTCTAATATTATTAACAAATATAAATATCTTGTCATTGAACCAAACCACAACACATTTAGCAAACCACATTGATAAATATTTTTAGTTTCATGTAATAGGGATATGGACTTCAATCTTGAATTTAATGATTGGCTAATATAACTGGCTGTATATGTCTGAATGGTCTACTATAAACAAAAGAACAATAGCGACTAAAAATTGGAGGTATATTGAACAACACGGAAAACGATGTATGGAATTTCTCATATATTACTATATTTCATCTCATGAATGTATTCATTTAATTAATACATAACACTATATAACACCCCGTTTCTATTGTTTTTTAAAAACTGAATCTTAAAAACGTGATGCTATAAACCTCATTAGAAAAACATACTGCACACATGAAAAGAATGATAAAAATAAATGTGTGATATGACCCATTTTACAATAATCAACAAGAAAGCACAAAATTCTAAACTCAATGTTTATAATGAAATTTTAATAATGTTAGTAATTCAATATTTGTTTCAAATTAATTTCAATGTATATATTAATTGTAGTCCAATATTATTAACAAATATAAATATCTTGTCATTGAACCAAACCACAACACATTTAGCAAACCACATTGATAAATATTTTTAATTTCATGTAATAGGGATATGGACTTCAATCTTGAATTTAATGATTGGCTAATAAAACTGGCTATATATGTCTGAATGGTTTACTATAAATAAAAGAACAATAGCGACTAAAAAATGGAGGTATATTGAACAACACGAAAAATGATGTCTGGAATTTCTCATATATTACTATATTGCATCTCATGAATGTATTCATTTAATTAATACATCAAAAGAATTCCTATACTAAATGAAAAAAGAGACGATAATAAAAACAATTATAAAACATTATATAAATATGTCAAAACACTATTAGCTACATGTGACAGTGATATGGAATTCCATATTGATTTTTAATGGCTGGCTCGTGTAACTAGTTTTCTACCTGTGAATGGTTCATTGTAAGAAAAATAACAAAAAACGACATTATAAAAACAAGAAAATTAAAGAACAGAAAAAACGATGTAAACAACAATCCAAAATACTACTATGAATTTGATGAATGTAGACATGTCATTAATATATCAAAAGCATTATTATTATATAAATAGTTCCATATCATAGCGATATGGACTTCAATCTCTCCTCTTCTTTCTTCCTAATTGTAACATACGCACTATTATTCATCTTGGCATACCGCTGATAAGAGAAAGGCGGTGCAATGCGCAAACCATCTATTGATTTCACTCTTGATATGGCTGTGAAGGTCAGCCCTTGTTGTTCTCTATTCCCGATATCAATTGAAGCTCGCTCTAAAGTCAAACCTTGTGACTTGTGAATTGTAAGAGCCCATGCCATCTTTAAAGGAATTTGTTTTTGATTTCCTCTTATCACTGGTGTGATAGGCACAATGTTCGGATTGCTTGCATCAAACGGAACACCAACATACTTATCAAAAATAACAGTTGTGAACATTGGAAGCTCAGGTGGCTTAGAGTTGGGCATATAAAATATTTCCTTCACATACCCAAGTGCACCATTCACCAAGCCAGCTTCAACCCACAAATTACATGTCAACATAACACGCTGGCCACGGCACAACAAAACTTCACGGTCCAGTTGATCATCATCGGCACCACTGATTTCTGAACGTCTTGAAGTCACAACAATACATCGTGCAATTGGAGAATTTAATGATTTCAACATATGTCTGTTATGGAAGGAGACCAAATTATTTGTTGGAAACATGTGAACTGCTGCATTAAATAAATCCCTTTCTCTAGGATGCAACCTGATATCAGCCCGCGACATAAGAAACTCCCAATCATCAAGAATAGGTTCTGCGTTTCTTATGTTATTGAGGACTCGACGAAAACAAGATTGTTTCTCATCACTCCCCTGTTGGCGAAATATTGTGTCAAGAGTGACAACAGTATTGAATTTTTTCCATAAGACTTTCCCTGCTGTATTACCTGCATACAAAGGCTTATCTCTCACAGGAGGTAGCTGGCCAAGGTCACCCACAAGGATCATCGATCTACCACCAAAAGGACAATTCTTTTTATCTGGAAATGCTTCTCGTAATCGAGCATCTATTTGCATCAACAACCTTGATCCTAAAAAGCTCATTTCATCAATCAATATATATCGAATGTGCCTCATTTCCTCTTGGAATAGTGCCAATGATTGACCTTGTAGTGGTTTCATATCTCTAATTGGGATTTTCAAAGCAGAGTGTATTGTTTTTGCATGTATATTGAAAGCAGCTATTCTTGTTGGGGCAAGAAGAAGCAAAGGACTTTTCCCATTACTTGACAGATTAGAAAGAGCCTCAGAAATACAATGGATAAGGAAAGACTTGCCAGTGCCTGCAGTGCCTTGAATAATCATAAGAAGAGCTTCACGAATCTCATATTCAGCAGAATGCCTTAAAACGATTTAAAAAGCAAGTCGATGTTTTTCTGCCAATGAATCTGGAGAGACAAATGTTCTATTTGAAAGGTCACCAACATCACCCCTTGATATTGCATTCCTTATAAAATTAATAGCTTCTTCGGCCACATCATCAGAAATAGTTGTACCTTGCCAGTCAAAGGATATATCAAAATCCCTTCGACCAAGGGTGTGAAGATCAGAAACATTGTCACTATTTGGTGGAACCAAGCGAGAGAAAAGTTGCCACTCTTGAAAATCATCTTCAAGATTCATTTCCTGGTTAGCAAAATCACCATCTTCTCCATCTTCAATATTTTCTTCAATTGATGGATTTCGATCAACATGCCAAGCTCGATATCGGAAATTCCTCCAGTTTTCAACAATAATTTCATTTGAAAGCCCAATCTCTGTAGAAATGTCACGAAACGGTTTGTACAAGAGCAATTCTGACCAGCAAAACATTTCAAATTCCTCTGAATCCTCACCAAGAATAGAGTAAAACCGTGGCCACACCCGAACAATTGCATGAGCATCTCTTGGCCTCCATGGATCTTTTTTACGGCTGCTCTCATAGGTCCAAGATCTCGCTGTTTCTATCAGAGATAGATGGTCAAGGAAAGAAGGTCTCTTCTGATAATTTTGAACAAATGTATTCTCAGATGAACAGTGTAGGCCATCCCTTGAAATTTTTCTGAACACCTTTCTCCCAACATTTAAGGAAACAAATTGTCGACTGCACACAATAAGAGGAAACTTAAGCAACATATGACATGTTTCTTGTGCCCCAATGTCGCGTTCAACGACTGTTTCTGCAAGAAACCTCCTGTAAGCACATAAAGCATGATCCTCAGAGGCAAAAGAATCTGAAATTCTAGTTAACATATCATGATAGCTTTCAGAACTTCTCTCTGCTTTTGATGCATACTTAGCAATATATTTCAGGACAGCATGCCGAGAAAACACTGGTTGGCAATCAACATTTGCACGCCACATTGTTAGAAGGTCAATGTTATGTACATTGAGCCTATCATCATTTCTTGCTGGTTCATATTTTTTTCTTCCTTGATCATCTATGAACAATCTTGATTCCCCAGAAAGATCCCATGGGGCATTGTACCGACAAGCGAGAATAGTGCCCTTTTTGCGCAAACAAGAATCTACACTACACTTTGTGTGCCTTTGGACACGGTTCAACAATTATTAATAATCATTATGAGGATTGCAAGAGAAAATCTGATCAGTATTCAGTAGGCAAGGGTCATCATTGAGACTTCTTGGAACCATTATATTGCGATGATGTATTTCACGTGGATTCCATGCAGTTACATAATTGTCAAAGAATCTCTTTGCATGTTGCAAATCAAAATCATTTGACCAATCAAGTCTTTCCATGTCAGGAGCTCCTTGCAACCATAGGAAACCATGGATATGTGCTGAACCTCTATGTTGCCACTCATATCTGGAAAAATTGAACACAGAGCTAATATGAAAAATATGAATGGAAAATCAATAAGAAATTGACAATGAATAGAAAATAAATTCAAGAAAACAGACCTATACCAGAAGTCTTTAGCTTTAAGATATTTTTGGATAACTTCCTCTCGAAATATATTGAATCATGGTGCATAAATGTGGCAACAATATGAGGGTACTGGATAACATTTTCAACCTTCATACGATGCTCATTTAAGGAACGAGAATGTGACGGTGCAGGCATGAGGCTATGCAGCTCTGGCCACTTTGTGTCGGCTGCACTCAAAGTAAAGAACAAAGATGGACATCCCAACTGAGTAATCATGTCAGTCAATTCAGCTCGACATTTATTCCAGTATGCCCTTGTACCTCTTAGACAAGACCCAAACCGCATAAGATGCTCAGCCAACTTATTATTTGGTAAATTAGAAAGTTGCTGACGCAACTCATCAATTGTTGTCGGTGAGTTATCATGTAAATTTTTCTTCACAAAAACTGAAGCAGTTGCTTGGCTACGATGCCTCATTATCATGTTCAACAGGAAATATCGGAAGCGAGGATGGCTTCCAAACCTCTGATCATAGTATCTAAGAAGATGCAATGCATACTCATGAAGTTCAACAGTACAGATGCGTGTTTGCAACCAATCAGCAGCACCAGTGGGGAACAATGTGGGGAATGCCATATCCAATAACCCCTCAGTATTATATTCATTCACTGGAGACGTTCCAATACTGGGCAAATCCATTTCATCAACATCTGAAGAATCAACATTATCAAGAAATGCTCTAATTTCTTCCACTTCTCTCCGTTCATTAGGTAGGCGAGCAATAAAAGACGAAGGATGAGAGGGCAAATGGTTAAGAGGAAACCCTTCATTATTAGCTGCACTGAACTCAGGTTCTGCAATGTCACAATCAACAAATTTAAGCCTGGAGGAGACATCTATTGATCTTTCAGGCAGAGCATTCACTGAATCATAGTCAATCACAACATCTCGATAATATGGATCACGTTCAATTTTGAAACGCAATGCATCCATAACGCGGGATCGTTTTACATAACATTCATAATGTTTAGACTGAGCACCATGTCTCCTCACAATCAGAAAGTCAAGATCTTCAACATGGCGCGGAAGTCTTTGTGCAATCGTTGAAATATCTTGGGGAAAGCTAATTGTGTGTCCGCTATACTTATATTGCCCACCTCGAGCATGTGTCACTTGCAAAATAGGATTTACACGTGCTATTAACATTTCTTCAACTTGAGTAAGAACTCTTAAAATATGAGGTTGCTCGCCAGGATCCATGTTATTATAGCCACAAAAACGAGGCGAACCTCTTTCATTCTTACATCGTCTGCAAACAGGTCCTTCAGCATCTCTCAAAACGTGGATTCCAGGATATGATTCATTGCAAATGTGGCACATTTGGACAACCGACAAGGTATCTAGCTTTTCTCGAAATCTTTTATGCACTGCAATCATATTTTCATCAAAATAAATATGATTTGTATTGGTTGGAGCATGTCGAGAATGATGTGGAACAGTATAATTTCTTCTAAGATTTATTTGATTTTCAGCACCACGAGACTCCCTCCCCAAATTTGAAACATGTGGAACAAATCTACGACATGGCGTTTCAAAATGTGTGGTCTGCATTTCTGGAACCTAAGAGTTTCCAAAGGTTTATTCAGCATAATTTTTAAAAAAATTGAATGTCCAAACAATTAGAATTTAAAAAATGGAAAAAAGAAATTAATTCATTCAATATTTACATTTGTTTCGCGATGTCGATGAAGTGTATGAGATGGTTTCTCTTCACTTCTAACATCAGTAGATTGAACATTTGGCGATTTAGTTTCGACGCCTCCATTCAAATTAGTTGTTTCCTGTTAAAACGAATCAAAATATTTTATAAAAATAAATGTCAAAAAAAGATAGATTTGTAATGTTACACTTAACAATAAATGAAAAAAAGGGGGAAAATACCAAATGCATTCAACATTTACATTTTGCTGGCGATCTGGATGAACGCTATGCGATGGTTCCTCTTCAATTATAACATCAGTAGACGGAACATCTACGAAGTTAATTTGTATGCCTCTATTGAAATGAGTTGTGTCCTGTTTGAAGAAAAACAAAATATGCACCAAAAATTCAAATAAAGAAAAATCAAATCAAACACATTGAACATTAACATTAGTTTTTCGATTTGATTCTCGAGGAAAATGTAGTGGAAGGATATGATGTGCTTCATATTCAAATCTCATATTAAGAGATGGAAGACGCGGGGAGAAAATTTCTAGACCTCTATTAAAATGAGGTGTATCCTACTCCAAGAGAATAAAATACCTTTTCACTAAAGGAATGTAAATACAGGAATGTAATAAAACAACCACTATTGCATGAACTGTAAAGATATCATTGGATTACCTCCATTGTTCCACGCGAACTGCTATCAGAGATGACTACTTCTGTTCGTCGGACAACATTATTTTCAGAAGGGAGATTGGAAGAGACGACGTTTCGATGAGCTGGATCCATATTATCAAACAAATGGCCAATCAAACTATCATCCAAGTCACCACATACAATGTCATCATTCCCTCCACCATGGATATTTTGCAACCTTTGGCCTTTCTCAAAAGATGCAATTGCAGAGACAGAAGGGTTAGGGTGAAGATTTGCATCCACGTTATGAATATGATGTTCCTCCCTATTGCGAGATGTTTCCTCAATATTATGAAAATTTTCAGGAGAGCGTTGAAAAACAGAATTATGCTGACGAGGAGCATATTCTGGCAACGAACTACCAAGCGGAAATGTTCTTTCCATGATATCATCCATAGTACGATACCTAGGAGGAACCATAAAATCGTTTTGAAGAGTTGTTTCAGTCGTTATTCTACGATATTTAGCTCTTCTATGCTCATTTATTGTGTCCTTATTTTGTTGATACCGTAAACGACGACTTTCATTAGACTTGTCACGCGATGCAGGTGACTTATTCCTTTTTCTTGTACGTTTGCTTGTACCTTCAGACGACATGTCTACAACAAATAATAAAATATTTGTTATAGAAGAGTAAACATGGAACAGATATAATATATCCAATATAAATTAACAAAAAAAGATTAAAAAGGAACAAATTTTTTTTCCACCCACAAAACAAATTAAAATCGTTCACGTTATTTTTCCAACCAAATGGCTGAAAAGAAAAATGGATTTTTTGAAATGGCCAAAACAAAAAAGGATTAAATTTCTTGTATCATATTATTACTGTAATGGGAAACATTCCAAAGATTAAAATTCTAAAGATTTATATGAATTTGAAATATATCTAAATAGTTGGAACTATATACCATCAAAAAAACCTAAAGATATAACATTGTTTGAGAATCAATGACAAAAAACTGATGGAAACACCATGTATAGAATAAGTCACAGTAATTACAATTATAGAAACAGAGAGAAATGGATAACATCCAAACACATTCAAATGCAATTAACAGGACACAAAAAAAATAAATATTTTTCGAGCAAATTGCAATGGAATTTAATGTCCAACATCCGTTACATACACATATAGAAGACACCCCCTCAGAATGGAGCCATATAAATATCCATAGTCTTAGCATACATACCCAAAAGTATGCAAAGTAAATAAAACCATAAAAGAAATATTTTCCACGACGGCAGAGAGAATACAAAATGGAAAATAGCCTAAGACTCCATGTCTACATCTAATGGTGGAATCTCATCTATGGAATCCATACGCGGAGCAATTGCAAAGACATTTCCAGACTCGATCAAATCGTTGCAATCCTGCAACGTTGGAGACCAAAATCCATTCATTTGTTCATTAGTTGAATTATCAATATCTACTGGGAAGCAAAGGCCAGCCATCATGTCATATAACACAAAAGGAACTTCACTGCATTTGCACATAAGAACCACACCTTGGATTGTTCGAAGAGGAAGATAACCATGACATTTCATATTTATATCTATAGACATTTCTTCCAACAACTTCCATCTAAAGCCCCAATCATCCTCAAAGTAATCAGTTCTTCGTTCAATACATGGGTGACCAAATTGAAAATTATCTATTTCTTCAATTGACCATACAGAAGTGGAGCCATCATTGATAAGACATATCAACTCATTCTTGCATACTGCCAATGACATACACCGAATGTCAGTGATTGGAACAAATGAAAATCCCCAGTCATTTTTTATCACATCAAACCAATAGATTGTATACCCATATCGAGGATAATCTTCATACTCTGTGTCGAGGTAAAGCCAAAACAATTTACTTCTATAAAACACTCCATTTTGAGGGGGTGAGGTGCCACCAAATGGAAGATCAGCCCTACGCCAAACCCTATAAAGACTACTGTAAACATAAAATTTAGACTGAATTCTATCATAGATATGTTTTAGAACAACCCAGTCATATTTGTTGCTGCTGACATTCTCCAATAACGAAAAGAAGCCCCAGTCTCCAATTCGTATTCGCCCAATGTTTTTTAAGGCCTTTGTAAATGGATTCATCACAAAATAGTTTCGTGAATGGGAGAATTATGTTGGCAAGGATAAAACCACCATTGGTCCAATAGTAGACTCCACCTTGTATCTTGAATCTATGAATCGCAAATGAAAACGAGATATCCGCCCATTGTGATTAAGGTATTCAACAGCAAAATAATTGTCTTCATCATTGACGAAAGGAACCATAAATCCAAATTCATCTATACAGATATGCTTGCAACGCAATAAGAAACAAGGATTTTGCAAAACAGTCTTCCATTGCTGACAAACAGTGCTAAACTTTATGACAACCGATAAAGGGAGCCAAAGGAAGACAATCTCAAGAATTTCAAATGGAATACAACTCCAAATAGCTGGATCCATCATAAAACAAGGAAATCACCTAACATAAAAGAAAACAGACGTGATATCAACAAAACAACTTTCAATTAATGGTGAATAGAATAAGCAACATAGAAAAGCAATTTTCCGTCTACAAATATAGTAACATGCACATATACATAATGTATAAAACGATATGATCGACAAGAACAACAAGATCCTCCTCCAAGATGGGAGGTGTAATAATACTAATATTACAATTACAAAGCTTTTTGTTTACTTATGAAATGTATTTTATGTTTTTTTTTACTTATTAAATGTATTTTATGTTTTTTTTAATAGTTGCATAAAAAGTATTCAGATATTAAAGGCTCGGATACGTTTGTTATAATAAAACAAGGGCACCACATTGCTAATTTTTAAATTGAAAAATGCTCCGCAGATTCATTGTTATAATATATATATATATATATATAGAGAGAGAGAGAGAGAGAGAGAGAGAGAGAGAGAGAGAGATATATCAAAAATATCCTTAAAAAGGCTTACGAAATGTCAAAAATAAGATGTATTGACAGAATTTCATCATGTGTAGCATAGTGGTTAGATGGTTTCCCACTAGGGGGAAATACTAGTCGTATAGACAAGGTGTTGCTCGACAACGACAGCACCACTTGACGTCCAGAGTAGGTACACAGTCAAGATAGTATGCTCGGAGTTCTCTATGTGCATCCCGTTCATGAATATGGATGAGGAGATTCATCCAATTTCTTATCCGTTGCAGTAGTTGTATCGTGGGGCGCAACCGGTAAAGAGGCAGAGTAGGTGGACGCAGGAATCGCTCCTGTACATTAAGAAGTGCAGCTTCTTGTTCATTGATTTCTTTGCAAAATTGTCGGAGCTGTGAGATATATCTACGATCCATTATGTTCCTGCAAGGAAATTGAAAGCATGTTGAAACCCTATTCACTAATTTGTCTTCAAAGGGCATCTGGGTATAAATTTTATGCTTCACTCTCTATCCGCAGTGAAAGCGGTAGCTATTCGATTGGTGCCTCGTACACCATCGAAACAGAACACAAACTCATCAGTTCAATTTTCTATTAATAAATTATTGGTTAAAGAAAGCAGTTTTCGTATTGCCATCTACAAATATAGTAACATGCACATATACACAATGTATAAAACGATATGACCCACAAGAACAACAAGTTTTTCTCGATTGTTTAAATTACGAATTTTTTTTTTTAATAATTTAAATTGGTAATTAATAATTAAAGGTATTTTACAAAAAGCTAAAGAAATATTTATTTTTATCTAAATATATTTGCAATCAATTTTTTTAAAGTAATAATTACATTTGTTTTTAATAATAATTTATCATTCATATCTTAGATTTTTTAAATTATCAAATTTTTTATAATAGTTTTAATTAATAGTTAATAATAAAATTTATTTTAAAAGATGGTAAAGAAATATTTTTTTTCTTTTAATTTAATTTCAATTAATTTTTTTAAATCAATAATTAGATTTATTTTAAAACATGAGAAGGAATGATTTTTTTTTTTTGGTGTAAATTCAATTTTAATAAATTTTTTTTATGGGTCCAATTTAAATAAAAAAAATTAATATTACTAATATAAATATTAAAATATTATAATACTATTAATATATATTATTACTAATATATATTAATATTATTATAATATTAGAAATAATCATTATTAAAAATACATAAAATTTTATGTATTTAAAATAAAAATACATAAAATTTTATGTATTTTTATTTTAAAAACATAAAATTTTAAATTAAATAATTTAAAATTTTATGTATTTAAAATAAAAATAGAAAAAAATATTTAAATAAACCTAAGTGTATTTAAAAAAAAAGAAAACAAATATACCTTTTTTTTTATATTATATTTTTATTTATATAGAGATCTTTATTAATATTTTCATTTTTTTTAAGTGTAGATATTAAATTTATTAGAATCTCAAATTTACTAGAATCATTGAGAGTAAAAAAAATAAATAAAAAAACACATTATATTAACAAATTAAAATTATCCTATAATTAATTTGATTATTTCATTTTTTTATATTTAATTAAACTACAATATCAAAAATAAATATAAAATTTGAAAATAAATTTGAATAAATTACAATTATGTGAATATTAAAATTAATAAATTGAAACACCATAATAGTAAATAAAAATTATTTTAGTAATATATTTTTATTATTTATTTTAATAATTAATTAATTGAAGTTTCAAAATAAATATAAAACATAAACATATTAAAACTATTTTAATAATATATTTTATAAACATGTTTTTAATTTGATACACAATTTCATAATTGAAAAAAGTAAATAGATATTAAAATAAATGAATTAGACCATCAAAACATAAGACTTAACATTGAGCTTAGTTTTAAGTGATAATTAGTTTGAGTGTAAAATTTGAACTTACATATTTTAGTTTATATGTAGAATTTTATATTTATAAATTGAAGTAGGCTAAGCGAAACAATTAACTCACGTAAATTAAAAGATGATAAACATAAATATACAAAGACAGATAGGTTATTGTGTTCAATAAATGATCTAATTTTAATAATTTAACACATGGTACAATAGTATGGTATAATTTAAAACTAAAGTACAATACTCGGTAAGGATGAGTGGGATAATCTAAAGAAGACAGAGTAGAAATGTACAAAAAAATACTATCTTATTATATTTTTTTAAGTTAAATATTTTTAAAACTTAGATATCTTTTAAAATATAAAATTTATTTTATAGAATTAAATCTCATTTTTTTAAATAAAAAATAATTTTTTAAATTAATAGTTGATTGGAAATTTTTAAATTAAATTAATAATTCAATCTAAGTTGATTGGGATGTTTACACATATTTTTTAAATTAAGAAAAAAAAAGATTTATGATTTCATTACATAAGCCAAAACTATTTTGCAATCATTATTCTAAATAAAAAAATGTAAACGCACAGAGAAATGAGAAATGGGAATAATCACTTGTTTAGCGAGGGCCGAGCTCCCAATAACCCGAGCTGCCGCCCTTTCCTGTGGCAGCGATTTAGAGAGCTATGTATTCGTTCCACCTGATCAAATTTCAAAATGATTTAGCCCATTATTTTGGATTTATATATGAATCAAATAGATTTTGAATGCTAATGTATTTTTAAATTAAGAAAAAAAAAGATATATGATTTCATTACATAATCCAAAACTATTTTGTAATCATTATTCTAAATAAAAAAATGTAAACGCACAGAGAAATGAGAAACGGGAATAATCACTTTAATGGCGAGGGCCGAGCTCCCAATAACCCGAGCTGCCGCCCTTTCCTGGGGCAGCGATTTAGAGAGCTATGTATTCGTTCCACCTGATCAAATTTCAAAATGATTTAGCCCATTATTTTGGATTTATATATGAATCAAACAGATTTTGAATGGTAATATATCATTCTAAAAACTTTGAAACGCACACCATTATACGCAGCCTCTTTAATCAAATTGATGACATACTAATAAAAAAGTGATTTACCATGGTAAAATAAAATAGGTTATGACAGTATTTAATGGTTGAGGTAGGCCTCAACCAGATTACTCAAACTAATTATTACCTATTCACTATAAAATAAATTTTAATAAGCAAAAAGTTTGAAATTCCTGCCCCCTTTTTATCAATGAACTTAATGCAACTAATTCCATCCCATCTAAGTTTTGCAGGTTAATCACATTTCTGTATTTTTACTTGGATTCTTTAAATCTTAAACAGTGAACATCCTTCTTTACTGAGATGGAAATCTAAACTTCCAATCTTACTTCAAAATGAATATAAATAATTTTAATAAAAACTAAAACGTTGTAATCATCCTGAAGCAAGCTATTTCTGACATATATTTCTTCATTTTTTATAAATTTAATGTAACAGTATAATTGTAAAAAGATGAAAGATTGTTCGAAAATATTCAAATAAATTTCAACAATTTTTTTTTTGCTTTTCTGGATTTTGAGAGTTTATTATATCAAATCGGACTAAGTATTTGGTGAATATATGGAATACGTCGGTGAACATATTATGTCAAATCGGAGTCAGGTATTTGGTGAATATATGGAATACGTGGGTGAACATATAATTATGAGATCATAGTTACTTAATACATTGGTGATCCTATGTTCCTTGCATCGAGTTTTTTTATTGGTTTAGCTACTGAACAATGCTGTTACCTATAATTTGAATACAGTTCTCTTATAAGTTGAAAAGTTAAAATGAATCTATTATAGTGCAGGCCTAAGGACATAATATTCATTAAGTCAAACCCTAGTAAGCTTGAAAAAAAGCAACAAGAAATACACAAGGAAAACCTTGTAGTGAAAATCCTGAATCAATGTTCAAGCCACGAGTCTGAGACTGGCATACAAAGTATGAGAGTTTACAAGAAAGGCGACCTGTAAAAAAGGATTTTCAATTAATTTAAATCCAACGAATGGGAAAGGTCAAGTGCAGTAATTTCAAATTAAGTTCGATGCAAGTCTCTCATACATGTAATTAGCGAGGTTGAAATAAGTGTTTGGAAACCAACAACTAAATCCAATCAAGGAGAACCTTATTTGACATTAAAGAACAAGATCTGGAATTCAAAGGTGAACTCTTTATCCAAAAGAGTTTCCACCCACTTTCCTTCTAGCTTATTCACAGGATGTGGAATTCTAGCTAGGATCTGGAATTCAAGGGTGGACTCTTTATCCTAAAAAAGCTAAGTCGAACTAATTCAAAAGAGCTTCCACCCACTTTCCTTGTGGGTTATTTACAGGATATGAAATTATAGCTTATTTACAGGACCTGGAATTCAAGGGTGGACTCTTTATCCAAAAAAATCTTCTGGAATTAGCTCACACGGAGGCTTTTGGAATTATTTTCTTTTGAAAAATTGGCAGTCTACAAATCTAATTGAAAGAGGCCGTCTTCCTATTCACCAGGAGACATAATCTAGCATATTTTTTTGTGAATCTAATTGAAAGAGGTCGTCTTCCTATTCAGCAGGAGACATAATCTAGCTTAGTTTTTTTTTGTGTGGACAGTAAATTTTATAGAAAGTATAGAAAGAAATACTACTGTTGGTTCCATTAATTTCTTAATGGAATAGCAATGGTACAGTTTTATCTTTTTGGAAAACAAATGCAAAAGACGCATTAATTTCAAGATTAGGGTTGCAATGGCTTCCGAAGATGCTAGCTAAGCTCCTTCACAGCTGATCTTTGGAAGCGAGAAGCAGCTTTCGGGGCCAAAAGGTTTTAGCAAATCTTTCTGCCCCTGCGACAGCTTTATGCTGTTATAAGGGCAGAAGCACTGGCGGCTTAATAGGCCCTGGAAGCCACTAATAAATACTCCGTGGAAGCCAGTCTTCTTCCGTTGGCCCTGGAGGATCTGGCGTGTTGTATGTTGCTCGTAACCTGTTTGACAGAACTGTTTAAAATGACAGAATTTTTAATTATGTAGCTGTTTTGTAACCTTATCTTTCTAAATTATGTATGTTAAATGAAGAGGTTTACGGCTTTAAAATAATGTTTCTTCTAGACCATTCTTGATTGATATGAATCTAAATGTAGAATTAATGTTTAATAATTAATTTAAATTCAATTCACTTCCCAAAAATTCTTCTACAATTTTATTCATATTCGAATTTCTGATTTCAAGGTTGAATCGATGCACAATTCCAACATCCAAATGAAAAGCAAAAGACGCACGAAACATAAATTGAACAAATATGCAAAGAACCTGAAATATAAATTACCTGAACCTCCAATGAACCTGAACCTGAACGACCAAACCTCGTCGGAATCCTTTGGCACCGAGTTCGCTCTTCCCAGTGGGAAATCACCTAAATATGCTTTCCTTCGATCTGCCTTCTTCAACAACCCGCTCACCTGCTCGCTCTCGCCCACGTTCATTTACCAATTAACATTAATGTTGCATGAGAAACGTCTGCGCTGCCTGCTCCACCTTTGAGGATGAGCTGCCACCTTTTCTTCCGCGCTCCACGTTTGAGGATGAGCTGCCACGTTTAATTGAGAATATGTGGTTAATGGCTGGGTATACAAATTTTTAAAACCGTTCGGAGGATGGCGGGCGCAGGTGGCGGGCGCACGTTTCATTGAGAGTTTGAACAGTCGGATGATTATACAATTTTTAAAGACACGTTTAATTCTCATACAGACACGTTTAATTATATATTTTTTAAAGCCTGAATGTATACAAATTTGAAAAACCGTTCGGAGGATGGTGGGCGCAGGTGGCGGGCGCACGTTTCATTGAGAATTTGAACAATCAAACAGGTAGCAGTTTAGTTTAATTGAGAATTTGAACAATCAAACAGGTGGCATTTTAGTTTGAACCATCACTGGTTAATCTTGATAGGTGGCGGTGAACAAATGGCACAGTAAATTTTTAATCATGTTTTGTAAAAAATTAATTTAAGTATGGTTTAAACAGGTGATTTAGATATGCAAGGAAGTTACTTTTTTGAATTTCATCCATTGATTTAGTGGTGACGACCAGAATATACTGGCATCTTTCAATCTAGACCATCAGATCAAAAAGATTAATTAACCTAATCACAAAACATGCTCCTTCCAATAGGGGGTTACGCCTATCGGCGTAATAATCCAATAATCTCTAAGCTTTTGTATTAAAAATCTTGAATACAAGTCATATAAACAATGAAACCACTGGGCCCATTTTTTTATTGCACAAAAACATTTTATTTTTTAAAAGTACTTACACTAATGCTACACATGCGTTTCAAACCACATCAAAAGCATGACATGGTCATTATGAAAAGTACTATGTATTCAATATATTTTCTAGTATATCTTCGCTAGTCTCTCAAACACAGTCGCTTAATGTTAAGGAGTCGTCGAAGAATCTCGTTAAATGCATAAATTCCAAACTAAACACTACAACAAAATAGGTAAATAGTGCCTAAAATAACGTCAGAATTTAGTGTATTTCAGTTCACTAATTAGACACTTTTTTTGGCGCAAAAAATGGTGCAATCAGGAATTTTTATCATAGAGCCAGATTTGGTATCGGAAATAACATTGAAAATAGCGCCTGGAATAGCATTGGAAAAATAATGTTGAGAATTTTGTCGAAAATAGTGCCATGAAGATTGCTCGGAAAGAGCATCGAGAATAAAGTCGAGAATAACACTAGAATTAGCGTAAGGATTTGCTTCTAGTTTGATTCCAGTTTTTTGTCCAGTTTTGCTTCCAGTTTTGCTTCTAGTGTGGTTTCCAATTTGGCTTCCATTGTTGTTTATTTTTTTTCTTCCAAGCGTCGGGAATAGCACTAGGATTTGCTTACAATTTGGCTTATGATTTAGCCTCCAATTTTTCTGTTTATTTTGCTTCTAGTTTTGCTTTCCATTTTGCTTCTACTTTTTCTTCCCTTTTTGCTTCTAATGTGGCTTCCAATTTTGCTTCGAATTTGGCTTCCATTGTTGCTTCTTTTTTTGCTTCCAAAAATTAATATTGTTTTGCATATAATTAAATTAATATGTTTTATTTCAATTTAATTAGTTAAATATATCATGCCTCTTAAATAAGTTATATGATTATATAGTAAGTCATGAATGCATTTGAAATATTTTATAGGATAAAATTTATAAATAATTTTTAGGGAAACAAACATCCATACAAATTAACATCATTATACTTATTAAATCTCCATCAAAATAGGATCTACAACATCTAATATATATAAAATAACAAGATAATTATTGTAACATGATCATCATCTCTAATTAAAACAAGCGAGTCAAATATCTATAATTTAAGTAAATTTGACAACATCCATCATAAGCAGTCAATCAAACCATCATACATAATAAATATGCATCCAAATCATCAACGACTTTCAATATATAAAAATTGATGAGTCAATACTGATAAGATCATCATCATATATAACTGAAACAAGTGAAATTCACATATACTAGTAGATCAATAACATATGAAAGTGATACATGTCCAACAATCGACATAAGTCAAAATGATACATCATGTAAACATGATATAAATAAAAATGATAAATTATGTAAGAAAAAATGATACAAGTCAATAAGATACGTCATGTCCAAATGATATAAGTCAAAATTATACATGTCAAAAAGATACAACTCAATAATATGGTACAAGACACTGTGATCATGAAAATTGACATCATAACAAAATATAAAAATGATCCATGATGCAGTCTATATGATCATGAATGTCACTGGATGCTACGAATAACTGCCTCATCATCATCATCACCATCATGATCATGATCATCATCATCGATATCGACATCAACCTCGTTGTCATCTATATCTGCATCATCATGAGCATCATATACCATCTCAACATCGAGCCCAATGTGATCTAGGTCTATGTCATGATGATCATTCATATATTCTTGAATATATTTGTTTTGCAAAAAAAAAAACATTTAGAATGAAAAGTTATTATTTATTTCGTGCAATAATTAATTTATTTGTTATATATATATAATATTACAACATATGAAATGAAACAATAATAATATTACATCATATCAAAGTGTACATATGATAATAAAATTTCAAATAAGTTACAACTAAGATGTCATTCCAATGATGTAAAAATTTCAACAACGCTAATTAACGTTAGTAAAGATCATAAAAAAAATTGTTATCCAATTTAACTATCAATTGTAATTTCTATTACATAAGCTTAAGTAAAAACTCTCTCCATTTTTTGCTATATATGATTATGTTTTCCGTGAACATATTTTGTGATTTAACTAGTCTATATGCCTTCTTCTCTTATATTTCAAAAGTTAATATTTTTCTAGGACATTTTTGCACTCCTTAACATATATTGGCACACACTAGAATGCCTTGGCACTTGGCACGACTTAGAACCTAGCACATTTATGCATGTCTGGCACATATTGGAACTCCCTATCACACCGTGGCACTCATAGGTAATCCATGGAATCGTTTTTATTCATTAATTTCCATTCATTTTATCTAAGTGCTCCCTTGTGTTTCCCTGGAGCTCCCGGACACTCCCTAGCTAGCATGGATTGGGACAGTTTGGCACCTGGCATCCATTGGAATTCTTGAAATGCACTGTCATCTGTTGGAATTCATTGACAGTCAATTGCGCATTAGAATTCCCTATAACTCCATGCATACGTTGGCACACCTTTTGAATTCCCTAACACTCCTTGACATGCATCGACATGCATTGGAACTTGGCACTAGGCACGCATTGGAAAATAGTGTTCACCAAGTAAATTTTATCTTCATCACTATAAGAGATATATGCATAACCAAAAGCATTTTGTTGGAGTGAAATCATAGGTATAACCTTAAGATATTTTCCATCTTTGGGATTTAACGAGTTGTTCATGTAATTAAACAACACAAATAAGTGATGAGAAAACTTCTTGTTATTAAAATGTAACCCGATGCATGCACACTCACGATTTTTAAGATACCTTATCTTTCCCTTTTTATTTTCATTGTATCGATTTCAAGGTTGTAAAGGAATGTGTAGTTTATGCAGAGATTTGAGCGCGTGAAGTTAAGACAAAATCCATGGTTTTAGAATACGATGTATCACCACCGCTAAAGGTCTGGATTATTAGCACAATTAAACTAAGGCACGATAGTGTACCTTGCTCTTTGAATACAATTGATACCAATTCTTCTCATTTGTCTATTTGGGTTGCAAATTATGGTAAACGACAAAGAAGGAAATCGAAAGCCATATGAGGAGACAATAAAAAAGTTCAAATTGAACTTCATTTGAAGAGCGCAAGGGCCGAGACATAGTGGTTTACAATTGGTGAAATCCAAGATTGTATGGTAGGTAATCATTCATAAATTTATGGTCAAGTTTGAATGGTTGGGTAAGGTTTTACACGGCTATAGTTGTGGTGAAACCGAGGTGGTATTTATTTTAATGGTAGAGTCATATCATGCATAAGTTCATAGAATACACTACCAATTTTTAAAGAAAATGTTTTAGCGTCTTTGCGGATTCATAAACTAAGGTTGATTGAAAGAGATTTGTCTAGAATAAAGGGATTGGTTGCAAGGATACATTTGTTCCTAATGTGAAAATGTGACCAATATACTTTGTTCTAATCATGGCAACACAACTTGGTTGGAAACTACAAAAAATGGATGTGAAAATTCCTTCATTAATGGTGATTTAACATAGAATTATACATGCACTAATTATAGGGGCTTCAAGTTCCAAGGATGGAACATTTGGTATGCAGATTGAATAAATTTATTTATGTGCTGAAGTAGGACATCGAGGTATGGTGCATCAAAATTGATAAGTATCAAAAGGTGTCATTCGACCCCCATTGTCTACATCAAAAGTGAGAATGGTGATCTGATGATTCTAGTGATATAAGCTTATGATATCATCATTATAAGTGGCAAGGAAAGAAAAATTGCAAAGTTAAATCAAATTTATGTCTATATTTTGACATGACAAATGCAGGTCTCCTACATTATTGCTTAGGTGTAGAAGTCTAGAAAACAAATAATCATATTTTTGTTTCACAAACAAAATATGCCAAACATTTTGGTAGAAAGTTTCAATGATGGAAAATTGTAAAATTTCATCCACACCAAAGGAAAAAGGGTTGAAAATTTCAACCAAAATTGATTCAAAGGAAATGAATGATTCAATATACAAACAACTTGTGTGCAACTTGATATATATTACTACCATTATCCCTAACTGGAGCTATGAAATATGTTATATATCCCAATCTATTCAAGCTCCAAAAACAACAACAAACAAGAATAAAATGGGTGCTACAGTATGAAAGGGAATATTTGACTTTGGAATTCTATAATGAAAATGCGAGGAGACTTAATTGCGTGGCTATTTAGACTTATAATAGGCAAGATCTATGGATAAAAATAAATCCACAAGTTGTGATCATTCATGGCACAAGGAAAATTTCTTGGATCAATAAGAAACATGTAGTGTCACACTCTTCTATAGAAGTTGAACATAATATAAGATAAGATAATTATGTCAATGTACAAAAAATCACCACGAAAGTAGGTGAATGGGACTATTGAGTATAATTATGTTGATACAAAGTAGGTGTACCAATGTTTCATATATAAAGAACAAGAAGGAAAGCAAGACATGAGGTCTGTATGATAAAACCCTCCATGTGTTGTGACCACATTGCGAGGTAGATGTATGGAGGGAAGGGATACATGGAAAATGTCATGGTCCACTAGATCTCTCTCTCTCTCTCTCTCTCCCCCCTAACTTCCAAGGTAAAATGTAGGAAAATCAAATTAGAGTAGAAACAAAATGGGCATGTCAAGAAATTTGGCTTAGGTAAATACTTGCAGATCTGCAAGTTCATTAGGATAAGCATAGTATTGTTTTATGATAATGAGGGAGTTATCAAGCCGGAAAAAATACCCACCTTCCATAACTGAAATGAACATAATGATGTGCATTGTCATTTCATCCAGTAACCTATAGAAGACTTGAGTAGACACAAGTCTAGACTGCAAACATCTTCATCAAGTCTATTGGCCTAAACAAATTTCTAAAATTTAAATAAACCAATGGAATTCTTTGAATTCATCAATGAAACATATCCAAAACTAAACTTTATCTTTAACATCATTGGAAGCATATATGTCAACTACACCCAACATGTGTCCATCCAGAATTTTCTCATCGTAAGGAAGCCTAACCAAAAGAATACCTTCTTTTACCTCTTAGGCATACTCCATGTTGAAATTTCCAAACAAGGAAATAGAATTTAGGGAGTTCATCAATAATCCATTCCAAAACAAAAAATATATTTAATGCTGGCATCATATATATGTTATCTAAACCCAACTTACAGTCATCTAAACTTATCATAATCCAAACCAATCTGTAAGTGTAATTAGCTTTGAATCAACCAAATCAAACAACTAGGTAAGGATTCAACATGGCCACTATTAATCCCCTTACCATCTTCATGGGCAGAATTAGCCAATATAGTTCATATCACTCTACAAAGGAAAAGTAATCATTTCACTACTATGAGAAAAACCAGATTTTGTTACGAGAAAAACCAAATTCTGGAACTCGTGGTAATATTTCCTCGTCTACTTTAATACTAGAAGGCATGACCCGCTTTTCCCTTACCATGGTTTTCAATTTCCTCCACTTCTCTCTTTACCTCAACAAAAAAATGACTATTGTTAGCTCCTTGGTGTTGTCATCGCAAGTATATAACCCTATTTCCTCAAAATTTTAGTTCTATTGTGTAGCAGCATTATTCCACAACAATGAAAATTATGGAGTGGAAAAAATATACAAGCAGATGTCGTGGAAGGATATATAGGAATTTTTACTGTAATTATTCTTTTTGTATGAAATGGTAGCTGTTACACAACAATTTGTCACCGTCCCTGTAATTCCCCGTCCCGCACATTGGAGGGAATTTTCCGTGACCTGTGAGTAGTGACATAACCTGAAACCACTTTCATGGCATCCCCCTTGACAAGGACAATCATTCCTCTGAAGAAAGTTTCCCTTGAAAAACCCCAAAAACTGATCTTTTGGCCTTGGCGCGACTAGCCAGTTCAGCCCTCGCACCAATGGGGAAAATCCACCATAGAGGGCGTGCCAACTGGCACTCTGTCCCAGTGTCTCGCTCGCGCCAAGCTTAATAAGGATTGTTTAAAAAAAATAAATGGCCGAAGTTTAATTCCAACCAACTTCTGAACGAGTCTCTAAAATGAGTTGGGAAGTTTGGCTCCGGATCTCCATGTAGGGAAGGTGGTTTTCCACCTATCATGGAAGCTTCCTTAAGGATAGGGGCCAATCCCATAATTGTAGGGATCCCAACCCCCCTTCCACCATCTATATAATCTTTCCTTTTTCCCTTAGCAAGCTAGAAGCAAGAGCTGAATCTGTAGCAAGGAGACTATCGCCAGACATCCTTTGAGAGCCAAGCTGAAGAGAGAGAGCTTTGTCCCATTTCCGACGAGCTTCGTTCAGGCATGCTCCGCTGTCAACCCCACCAAAGGAAGATCCATCATCAGAGCTTTGGGTTGTATCTTTCCTTTGTTATTTTAATGATAAGCGACTTTGATTATGGTTTCATTCATGTGTCTTTGTCTTTGATGTAATGAATTACATCCTCTCTGACTGATGTATGGTTACAAGATTTATATTCTATGCTGTGTATCATTGTGTTTCATCGCATGTGTGCAGGTGTTCGAACGTGTTAAGTGGAAGGATCGTGATCTGCCAAAGCGAAGGACGGGAAGCGTCATCCTTTCTTCAACGACCATTGCGTAGGACCTGAGGTAGTCAATTCGTTATGTTTTGTCGTTTTTGTAACTAGAGACCTGCGTCACTGCATGACTGATTGTTGCTAGACCCGATCTGGGCTAGTAGGGATCACCTCTATCCACAGAGGGGATTTACCTCTCCAACAGTAGCCTTTTCCACAACAATGGGTTTTCTTTCCACAAAATCATTCTTCATTTTCATCAGTAGAATCATATGTGAAACCATGTCAGAAGAAGAACTACTTGTATATCAATTATGACATAAAAAGCATGCTATAGGCATTCATAGGTAAAAAAAAATCCAAATAGTTCAATAGACAAAAATAAATATAATATATGTGAAAGGTTCATAACAAAAAAAGAAGACAAATAGTCCAATAGGAAAAAATAAGTATAATATATGTGAAAGGTATGTATTCAAGAAGTCTGCAATATATATAATACATAGGTGACATGAATATCCTAATGGATGTTCCTCTGCATAAATTTTTTTAAGTGTAAATATAGAAATTAGGTATGTTAAAAATAACTCATCATCACATTTGGTTTTGTAATCATCGTCGGTATTCGCACAAAATTTCCTCATTGTTTCAATGGTTCTCTTGAGTCTCAACCTTCCTTATCAACAAACAATGCTATTTTGACAGGAAAACAACTCTTCATGGGGAGAGACGTGATTTGAGACATCAAAATTGGTGAGCTAAGTCCCACGTTTTATCTAAACTTTGCTTGCAAAAAATTTGTGAGCCAACTCCAACAATTGCCATTGAAAAATATCATCCATTATTAACCCAATATGGCTCAGAATTTGTCAAGCAATTCCCTTCTTCTAAAAACTTCTACATAAGTGCATATTTTTGTTCTGTCATGATCATAATTGGCTCCAACCATTTTTCCCCTCCAACCATTTTTCCCATAAACTTGGGAAAAAATTGTTACACCACTCACTAATAAAAATACCAAGTTCATCTTCTTTTGAATTTTTTCAATCGGCTTCCATTGAGTGTGACATCAAGTAGTATTAATTACATTGAACCACTTTTCTACCACAAAATGGAATGAAAAATTCCATTCCAACTAACCAATTCTTAATCCAAAAAAATGGAAGGATTTAGGTCCACTTCTTCCGACATTCAACTTGGTCTCACAAAATAACACTAACTGGTTTATATGCAATGACCACTTTTATATGATTAAAACATTGCAAGCAAGCTTGTAATAAAAATTCTATAACAAATTTCGAAATTCGTGATCCAGGGAATGCATCCCAAGTCCCAATGCTCTCCATAATATGCAAGTGTGGAAGAATCTTCAAGGGAATCCATTTCCATATCCAACAATTGGGGTTCAGCAAGGTACATCACTGAGAATGTTTTCTCAAGTGGGATGTCCCCATTACATGAGAGTGATATTCCCAAGTGCCAAGGACTTCAAGGGGGACTACTAGATACCGACAAGTAATTTGGAACCACACTCTCTCAAATGGGTTCCCAGTTATTATTGGGGACACATCCCTAAGTATTTGGGACTCCCAAGAGTATATGATAACAAGAAGTAGCCCTGGAAGCTCCCTCTCATTAGTGTAGACTAAAATTAAAAAATATAAAAAAATAATAATTAAATTTTCTTTTAAATTTTTTTAGAATCCTAAATGATAGAAAAGGCATCGGGTCCCTTCCAAACTAAAATTAACTTATTTTAAGAACATAAAACCTCATCCATTCATTGTCCATTAACAACATCACACCAAGGATGTTAGAAAGCAGACTGATTTTTGTGGCAAGCAAGCTTTTCAAGATTGAAAAAAGTGGACAACAAAAACCTTCTACCATAATTTTTTTATCTTTATACAAGTTAAAACATATCTTATTTTAATATTTTATTATATTTTTCATCAAATTGAAATTTGAGGCAAGGTTGTGACATTCCCTAAAATTTTGAGGGAATCCACACCTCCCACATAATCATCCCCATGTTCCCATGTCCCCAAATCTTAAAAAATTGGTGGGGCATTGGCATTATTCATCCCATTTCATTTGTATTGGCATCTTTCCCTGCAATATCCAGTTTACTAGTTTTCCAAATCATCATGTAAGTGTCTAGAAATTGAAAATTAAGGACTCTAGTATGTTGGAAGGTTGTAAGAGGGAGTAGAGTAAGTCCTTCCCATTTCAGAGTGGTTTAATGAGAAAATGCACAATGGGGTCAATGACTGGAGATCCAATTATTTGAGGGCCAAGGGCAGATGTTTTTCTTAGGAAAAATATTAAAGGCAACAATACAGAGAAAAATGTTCTGACCTTTGTCTTGGGATGGTTAAGGAAGTTATAAACGAAGGAAAAAAAAAGTAATGAAATTAGAGAAATTTCAAGGTAACATTGATTATATGAGTAACCACAACCTAGTCAGCAGAATCATATAGTTTTGACCATCTGAAAAAACTCTCATATTGTAAATATCAACACAATGGGCTACAGAGGGTAAGATCAATCTAAACCTATGCGAAAAGGTTTTCTTTTTACTATTGTCCTCTCAAGTAAGAAAGAGAGGCAAGATCTTCGATGGAGGGAAATATTTTCTAAATGCCTTTGGACTCTTCATTCACTATCTAAAGGATTGTTTCAATTGAAGTTGAAGGATCTGTGAAATTAACCACCAGTGTAAGTAAGACATTCCATTTGGAAATTTCATGCGAACATGTAACAACCCTGCTGAAAATTCCATGTAATAAAAGTTAAAAATAATAACCACGGCTGATGAGACACTTATTCCAAGATGAATGTTGGGAAAAACATCCTAGAGGGTGTTCATTTAGTTATTATGGCTAAAGGAAATTGGAAAAGGAAATGGCTAAGGGTTTGGAAAGGCAAGAGGAATTAATTGGAATTTTATTTATGAAAATAATGAAAAATAGGAGAAAAGGGAGGTGAAAGGTTGCATGTTGCATGTGAGGAGGAAAATGAAGGAAAATAATGGAAAATGAAGAAAACAGAGGCCTCATTGATAAAAAAGATTTTTAGGATTAGTTGGCAAGATTTTTCTCACACTTATGGCTATCATTCTATTCCCACTCTCTCTCATACTCTTGGACACTTAGAGTTTTCTTGGGGCACTTTGGCATTGGAGTAAGAAAGGAAAAGAAAACAAGAAGAAGGAAGGAGAAAGAAAGGAGGAGTAGGAATCAAGCAGCTACAATAGGATTCTTGACAGGTTTCGATTTGCATGTATGTTTTCCTTGCTATATCTGGCATGCATGGTATTGCATATGGTTCTTTTATGTCTTGGCATGGATTTTTCCAGGTCTGATAGTGTTTTCAGCCTAGCCTTTCCAATTCCGGATATCCATGGTGTTGTGGATTTCTCATGTTTTGGTTTAGCTATATTGTCATACGGATTCGAATTTGAGTGGGCTGGATCTCCGAATTGATATAACACATGGACTAGTAACCCCTGAACCAAATTGTGGGTTGCCGTAAAGTTGGATAGTGTGTTGCTTTGGTGGGCCTAGGAATCCTTGCCCGGTCAATGGTAGGATATACAATAAAGCATAAAGGTGGTTTGCTCTCCATCAGGCCTAGGAATACCGGGTTTGGGATACACGGAAAATCCTAGAGAGTATGTCTTAGTTTAGGGCCTAGTGACCCCTGATTCAGACTATGGGTAGCGGTAAAGCCTAAGAGACTAGGATACATGAAAATTATCATAGTTTAGGCGGAGAGTATCCTATGATATCCATGCTTGTGTTGGCCTATTGATCAGGTGTAGATCATGGTAAAGCTTATTATGACATTCTTATTGTGTTGGCCTAGTTATCCGGGATGGATCACAATAAAGCCTGATTGCTATTGATGAGGGTGAGGTGGTTTAGCCTTGGGATTCCCTGGTTGGTTCTTTCGGTTTGGGTCCCACATTCATGCTTGGAATATGGCATGGGATTGATTGGATGAAGAGAGATTTGGCTCAACCAATATATGGTCAGGTGGAACGTGCAAGTCCCATCTCCAATTGGTTTTTACATTCAATAACGAAGAGCTCATTCCTTTGGTATTTGGTATGCAAATGTATTGGTTATCATTAGATAACTTTTGAGGTCTAAAATGTGCCTCCTTTGAAAAATATACAACCAAAATAAACTTTATAAGAACCAATAGGATTCAATATGATGATGTCAACTGTGGGGATGATTCACCATTTTTGGTGTAAAAAAGTAAAAATATTAAAAAATAATAAAATAATATAACTATTTTTTCAACTTATCTCCTTAAGGTTTTACTCAAATTTTGAGCTCGAGTACTCATTGGATGCAAAATTTAATTCCTCATCCAAGGAGTACCCATGTTACATACTTTCAATGGACCCTGCTACACGAAAAATTTGAACCCCGCTACATGAAAAATGAGAAATACATGAAAAGCGTGATTGCAATCATGTTTTTAATGTATTTCTCATTTTTCATGTAGCAGGGTCCATCGAAAGTATGAAACATGAGTACTCCTTGGATGATTAATCAAAGTATGCATCCAACGAGTGTTCCCTCTTGAAATTTTAGTAAACCCATAGGGAGATAAGTTGAAAATGTGAGTTGAAAAAGCAGTTTTTTTCTTTTCTCCCTCTAAATTTTGATGATGAAATCTAATATTATTTTATTATTTCCATTATTATTTTATAATTTCCTTAGGAGGCCCATTTTAGACCTCAAAATTCCCCTAATGTATGTGGATTCCATTTTTGTTGTATCTGTTAGCCCCCCTATGGAATTTTTGACAAGCAAATAGGCGGCTAATTTGTTGCTGAGTCTTCAAGGAATGCTTTTCCCTTGAAAACACAGTCTCCTTGAAGCCTCTATGTGCCTTTTATCCTTTGATCAAATCCCCTCTGCTGATTTCCCTTATAAAGCCTCTCTGTTGATGAAGAAATGCCCAAAGGTTTCCTTTTCCCTCTTATTTCCCCTCATTTAGCCTCTTTTCATCCCCCTTGTCTTCCCCTTTTATTTCCCTTCTTACCCTTCAGTTTCCCCCAAAATCCCCTTTAAATTCCTCCCCTAACCTTTGTTGGCCTCTTCTCCCCTTTATTCCTCTATCGTTCCCCTCCTTCACCTTAAAAATCCATTTAAAAGGGCTAAAAACCCCTCTTCCGACCTTATTATAAGGCCTAGCCCCTTTCCCGTTAAGCCCCTTCAACCACTTCCCCACATATGCCCGTAACCCAAGACCAAGCGCTTAAGCCTTGGGGGCCAATCGCAATCGAAACAACCGGCGGGTGCATTTCCTTTGTAATACTCAAAAAACCCGTTGCGATTGTTTTATTTCGATAGGTCCAGCGGTGCGTTCCGCACCGTTGATCTACCCTGATGATCCAACGGCTATCGCTCTCCCCTGTCGATCGCAATCAGAAGTTTGTGAGTGTCTCGTTTTTGTGCCCTTTCGATTGCATCTCCGCCGTCCGTCTCCTCCCGGATCTGACGGCTCAGATCTAATCGCCCTCCGCCGCCGCTGGGTCCCACTCTTGCATTCACCTCCATCGGGTTTCATGTGTTTTGCATATATTTTCCCGTTCAACATGTTGTTTCACCGCTCAATCTCCACCGTCGATCTTCATCCCCAGACCATGATCCCACGGTCTGCGCTGCATACTATCACCGAACCCTATCCCTCATCAGGTCTCACCGTTTCATTGCATTCTGTTACCATTATAGTAAAAGCCACCATTTCTCTGCCACTTTGCATTTGTTCATTATTTCTCCGCTGTTCCGCCACCGTTCTTCCGCCTCCGCAGCATTTCTCCACCACCACTGCCTGTGGTTTTAAACGATTTATCTCACTGTGCAGATAACACAGAGAGGCCAATTCAGCGGCCAAACGAGACAACAAAACAGGATTTAGAAGGGATTTGAGCCTGTAATGGAAGATTAATGGTTAAGATCCCGCATTCAAAGGATTCAGGCACGGTTTGAAGACTAAGAGCGCACCAGCAAACCATAACTGCGCCACCTAACAGCAGAGCGCGTTTACTCCAGAAGTACACCTCCCAACAGCAAATCACCATGCCTCCTCGAGCCCTGAAAAGATTAATTGCACTGTCTGAAACCCATTTAAGACAGCCAGGAAGCAGTTAGGAGGTATGGAGCGCCCGTGCAGATCTTTCATCCATGTCATTTATTTCAGAATGGCATCACAAATCTCCAGACAGTCGAAGGACTCCAAATGAACACCAGAGGTCAAAATCTGACCTGACAGAGATCTCCGAGCCAGTCTTAGAGTACCTACAGCGTTGCAGATAGCCATTAAGCAGTGTGGGCATGGGCACTTCCGCCGTTTCTGTCTTAATGTGATAAATTAATTGTCCCTCTACTCCTGCCGTTCTCTCTCTCTCTCTTCTCCTATAAAATCCCTGAGAACGAATTGTAAAGGTTGTTGTTGCCTTGCTGGGCATCTGCTGTTAGAGGGATTCACTGGTGACTGTTAGAAAAGTCTTGGGAGAAAGTTGCAGAGTAGTTTGTATGTAATAGGCTAGGAGGAGAAATTCTGGGCTGTAACAGCCATTGAGCCATATTGTACATGACTGGTTTTGCATCAATTAATCAAAGCACATTTCACAGGATCCTGGTCTATTACTATTGGTGATGTGTTTTCTTACTCTGTTTATTACATTTTCACATTGTTTCATGTTCTTCTGGTAGGCATCAAAATAATGGTATAGGATTCACCCTTGTTAGGTGCCCTATGCTGTCTGCTCTCCCTATATTTATGTTTTCTGCTTAAATGTGTCATCTAAGAGTAAGTTCATGGGTTTAACCAGTGCAGCGGATGTTATTGCCTGCTGGCTGATGTATGAACTTGGGGGTTTGCCTCTTAGATGTTTCTCTATAATCTTATCTCTGTTTTCCCCTTGGAGTTGCTAAAGCAAACCTGGAGTTAAATGACCTCTGGTCTGATCTATAAGCAGCCCCGTTGTCTCTTTGAGAGCTGCCTTTGAGTATGTCCAAGCAGGTCTGGAGTTAAATGACCTCTGACCTGATCTATAGACAGAAAATTGGTTGTCTTTCCTTCTTTCACTTTCCTCCTTAATGTTCCATCCCATCATCTATCTAAAAAGATCCTTTAGTGTAGATGACTTGCCCTTTGGAAGCCTTGGCTAGTGGGTGCAAGTAATTTCCTCTCATGACTCCATAGCCCAATGGATGGCACTTTCTTGGCTAGTCCTCTTTGCTGAAACAGCCTGCTGTTTTGTTCCTTTCCTTCCATTGCTTTCCCAGTCCATGATCCCCTAACCAACCTAGCAACCCTTCAACCAAATCACTTTAAACCCCCCTCTGTGCTTCATAACTAGCCTAACATCTTATTTTTGAGCTTCAAAGATACATCATTCTTTGCTCTATTTGGAGAGATCCCTCTCCGGGTCCAGGAGGGCTAGATCCTAGGGCCCCAAAGTGGTTCTGATGTTGTCTCATCTTTTGGTCTTGCCAATCTGGCCAAAACATGGGAACCCCAACAGTATCCACTATATTTTTGTTGTTATTATGTTGGTTATAAGCATGCATTTTATGAGTGACGATGTATGGCTCTCCCCATGTTTTATCTTGTAAATGACTACACAATGTATCTAGTTCAAGTAGATTGTATTTAAATTAATGATGTAGGGGGGGGGGGGGGGAATTCTTCTTAGCGATTATCAGATAAGTATGATACCCCTATGCTTAAATTTGTTGTTTACACATGTAGATTCAATGTTTGTGACATGTTTGAAAAACCATTTGTCATGGATAGGAGGGTTCTATATGAGTTCTTGCTGATGTGATTGCTTCCATATCATTTTACTATTGTTATTTATCATCCCTTAAGTTTTCGTGAAGTTCTGGGCAGTGACCTGGGCTCTGGGCCTTAAAAGGTGGCTCAATTCTCATAGGCGCAGGCACATAATTGAGGTTTGGGGCCCTAGCCGCAGGCATGAAATGTTATGCTTGAGGATATAGCCTCCTGGCCACATGCATGCAATGTTATGCCTACAGATATGGCTCAAAGAGGCAAAAATTCCAATGTGACCCGGGGATAAGAGGCCTAAAAGGTTGGGTTAGCTCATGGGGGTGTCATTGATGATGTATAAGGTTTGTATGTCGTGTTTCCATCAGTTCCACTTCCTTAAGGTCACCTAGGAGCTTGAATCCCTTATAGTAGCCTCTCGTCACATGTTTACCCCAGTTGGTCGGTTACTTGGATAGATGTGGGAAGAGGGTGTTACAGAGTGGCATCATAACACGGTTCAACCCTTGGAATGGATGGGTGGTGTGTTGGTCATGTTTTTATGTTGGTTTCATATGTGTTTCTCATACTTATGGTGTATTTTCTTTTTGCATCCATGTTGTGTTGGATATGGTGGCAGTGGTGTCACTATGGAAGTGTTGATGGTGTTGTTGTCAACATTTTTTCATGTGTATGACTAGTTGTCTGTTGCTCATGCTTGTGTATTGTTCGTGCACGCTTGCTTACATATTGTACATGCATTGATTTATTATGCTAGGGTTACATATTGGTCATGCTTCGGTGTTATCCGTGTATGCTTGTTTGTGTGATGCCATATGTTGAACATGCATTGGTCGTTCATGATTGGTTATACATCTCAAGTAGGTGCATATGGTCAAGTTTGCATTGGTTTGTTTGAGGTTGTTGTGCATAAGGTCATTTTATGAAATTAGGTCATCATGATGATATTGGTATGTTATGATTCTAATGTGTTGGCTAAGATAGAGCAGGAGATGTATACCATTAAAGTGAAGTTGCGACATTGGATCTCGAGGCAAGAGCATGTTGTCATATAGGTTGGGATGTCACGCATTTAGGTATGTAGATTAAGGATTTTTATATGCATTATGTTTATGTATATTCCATTCATTCTATTGATTTTATGGTTTCATACATGATAGATGTTAGCTAATTAGTGTGATCATATGTACATGTGTTAGTTAGTCAAGCATGGTATTAACTTTATGACTATGTTATATGTTGTCGATGTGTTATATGCTAACTTGTATTTAGCTTGATGATTAGGTTATATGTTGTTGATGAGCATGTTATATGTTAACTTGTTGTTTTAATATGTTAGTTAATTTGATTATTAGGGTTATATAATTAATCGATTGATGTTATATGTATCATGATAAATTGGATTGGCCTAGGAAGATGGTTAGGGTTATGACATTTAGGTATGAGTCGACTTATTTGTGCTATTATGTCATACTAATCTAGGTTGAATGTGAATTTGTGATTGTTATGAATGAATGAAAATTGTTTATGAGCTTATGATGTGAACATTTTATCTAGTTACTGTTATGAATATCATGAGCTTATTTATGATTGAGTTGATATGTTGTGAGTTTATATTGTGCTAATTAGATTGACTGTGTAGAAAAGATAGCCTTCCCTGAGATACATTAAGGTATGCGTTTTCTTATATGTCGTATACTTGGTGCTTGACTATTTGATTATGTCATCTATCTCGTGTTGAGTGTTTGGTGTCTATAATGTTATCTAATTGATTTATCTAACATGGTACATTTATAGTTTGTTGCATGATATGAGCATGTGTCTATAATATTGCATGAAGTAATGATTTTTTCTTAAGATGATCGTACTAACACACATGTGTTGAGATAGTTGGTATGCACTTGAGTGTAAGTAGGTGATAGTTGTAGCATTATGTATTATGACCAATGAATGTGAGTTTATTTTTTATTGTGACATGGTTTTTAGCCTTGGTAAATGTTGATTTCGAATTAATAGATATGTTGTCTTGATGTTGATACATATGGATGACATGTGTGTGTTTAGTTACAACGAAGCATGTTTGGCACAACAAGGTAATATAACTTGTGTATTGCTATATTTATTTATGTGATGGAAGTTAAGTGGTTATGGTAGTATGATGTAGGGGGTTACATGGCAAGAGACTGCCATGAAATCTTGGAGAAGGATCAGGTTGAGTTTTCCTTCAGAAGCACTCGGGATCCATGGGGGTTGAATCATGGTGGTTTTTTCTAGTCTTATGCTTTTGGTATTTTATATTTTGTTTGTTCTTGAATTGAAATTGTGTTTATGTATAGTGCAAGGCCTTGCCACTTTTTTCATGGTGTTGTATTTCTATTGTTTTTACATGGTTTTATTCTTTTGTTTCTTGTACTTTCCTTTTATGTTTTGAGATTCTTGGGAATTGGTTGGGAAAGAGGAAATTTGGTGGAGCCCAAGGAGATTTGTGTAGTACCCAACATGTGATGCAAGACTCAGATGAAGCTCTGTGCATGAGTAAGCACATCGGAAGGTAAGAATATGATATTCGGTTGGATTGGTTGGGTCCATTGAGGTAAATGGACGGTGGCAGAATAGTCGTGAGAAAGGTAACATAAAAGGTAAAGTGAATGGATATGAGGTGTTAGATGCCTTTTCTATGTTGGGAACTGTTTCTCTCAATGTTGTTCATGATGTGCATGAATAAAGGAAATTCTCTTAACCTATACCTTATGATATCTAGAAATTGTGTTATGATCATGATTATGTTGATGTTTATATATGTATACATGTATGTATGTATGTATGTCGTGTCTGATAGGGTTGTCACGGATCATGGATTTTTGATGTTAAATGTTTATATGTATATATGTGTGTATGTATGTCATTGTATGACAGGATGATGATTGTTCTATGCTAATGATTATATATGTATGTATGAGTGTATCTATGTCACTGTATGACATGGTTTTCAAGGATCATTCTTGCAGAGGAATGATTTCTTATGAAGGTTAATGGCATGAAGAGGTTCATGGCTTATGTGGAATCACGTGGGAGGAATAACCCTGACATATCTATGAGGTTAGTATCATGTGGTTATGATTGATATTTGTGATTATATTATGTCTATGTTTATGTTATGGACATGATACGTTGAGGGATACATCAGTGGGGTGAAAGCAGTATGCTTTGCAGCGTGCTGGGACAAGCATGGATAAGAAAATAGAATCAAGGTTTCTTGTGGGGCCAGTGTGTTGTCTATGGATGTGCAGTAACACTGTTGTGTATATTTTGTGCATGTTGTCTATTTAGTGATTGTACCTATGGTGATGTGTAAATATTGCATGTGTAGTATTATGTACATATGATGTTGTATGCCTGTTGTATATATGATGTTATGTGTATATTTCATACGCAATGCTAGGTATAGATGGTGCTACGTACATGTTGGATATCTGGTGATGTGTACATATCGTACTGTGTGCATGTTGGATATGCAATGTTGTGTGTTTTGTGCATGTTGGATATGTGCTGTTGTGTATGTATGGTGTTGTGTATGTATGGTGCTATGTACATGTTGAATATGTAATGATATGTACATATGGTGTTGTGTGCATGGTTTAAATATGGTGCTATGTACATTTGGTGTTGTGTGCGTGATTGTACAGGTGGTCTCGTGTGCATGTGGTGTTGTGTACATGTTGTACAAATGGTGTTGTGTGCAGGTGGTGCCATGTACATATCAGGTGTTAGGTCCATATATTACTAGTGTAGTCCCTTATTATTGCTACTGTAGCCCCCTTATTGTTATTGTTATACCTCTAAAACCCCAATATTTTTATTATTGTACCCAACTTACATTATTAGTGTTAGGTCGGCTAGGATTATATTGTGACCCCATGGAGTCATATATATAGAAGGACATTTTTTCATTTGTATCATCCAATAATTGCTCATTTATGTAATGTAAAGGAGGTTTCCCCCTCGAAGTGGCTGAATTCTAAGGCATTGATCTCTCTTTTCTTCTATTTTTGGAGTTGGTTTCATAATATTTGGTATCAGAGCTTTGGATTCTAGGGTTTCGCTGCTCCAAACAGTTCATCTTGGAATTTTCACTATAAATTTGTTTCTATGAAGGTTCAGAAGCTGAAATGTTTACCACGCGAAGCCGAAATCTTGAGGAACTTCGTGTAAGATTTCACAGCTCGGTTCACAATATTTTCGGAGATATGATTTGTGGAAGTTAGGGTTTTTTTCAGGCTCTTGAATTTCATCTCAAAGAAGTGATCATGGGAAAATCGTCATAACTCTCTCTCTGAGCATCAAATTGGAATTTTGTAAGAAGTGGATGAAATTAAACAGACTATAGTTTCTTCTGTATCAATTTCAGAGTTGAAGGAGGAAACAGTGACACGTGGCACGCCGTACAAGTTCACTCTACTGAACCAGTCCATAATTAGGTCATTGTGGGAGATTGGGCATAAAGTTGCCTTGAAGAATCCAAATCAGGTCAGGTTTGTGGCATTCGAAAGAAGATTCAAGGGGCTACTACAAGACCGAATTTCAGATATTGAAGATCCGAAATAATAGAGATAATTCAGTTTCAATATCGAGCTCCTTAAAAGCAAGAAAAAGGTGTGTATTTTTTTTCAAATTGCATAAGTCTTCTTTGAAAAATCAATTTGAAGTGATTCCAAGGGAATATTGAAGAATATATATTAGTATTGGGTTCTAAGATGCCCCCCTAAAAAGAATTCAACACCCATTAATCCCTCAGAATACTCTACTTTGACTCATGAAAACGAAGAAGTGCAACATGATATATCAAAATTACAAGAGCAAGTGCACCAAATTCACTCTCGCAAAGAGAAACAAAAAATGAAATGGAAGTTTTGAATAAAGGCATGGAAGCTAAGATGGATGGTCCGAAGAAAGGCGTGGAAGCTAATATGGATGGTTTCAAGAAAGGCGTGGAAGCTAAGATGGATGGTTTGAAGAATGGCATGGAAGCTAAGATGGATGGCATGGAAACTAAGATGGATGACATGGAAGCTAAGATATATGAAAAAATGAAAGACAACATGGAAGACATGAAGAATGATCTAAAAGCATACATTGAAGGTTTGAAGGATGGTTTGACAAAGTTGATACAAGAAATTATTTCTAATGGCGGAAAGATAGTAGAGGAAACTCATGATGAGAAAAAAATAAATGTTAATCATGATTTCATAAACTCTAATGTTGGATTGAAGACCCACCATATTCAAAAGATCGATATGAGGAAGTTTAATGGAAATGATCCCGTAACATGGTTACTACAGATGGAGCAATATTTTGATATCAGTAAGGTGCAAAACACACAAAAGGTACGCATGGCAACTTTATATTTAGAACAAAATACATCTGTATGGTATAGATGGATTTTCTCCCATAAAATAATTGTCACTTGGTCAAATTTTATGGAGGAAATGATAACACATCATGAAGATACAACGAGAAACACCTTCTTTAGCCAATTGATAAATCTCAAACAAAAGGGTTTAGTGGTGGAGCACGTTAAGGACTTCCAAAAATTGAATATAAGGGTAGCTGATATTCCAGAGGAACACATGATTGATGTATTCATAGGGACTTTAAAGGATAACATCCAACATGAGGTTCGACTTTGGGAGCCTGATTCATTGTAGAAGACATTTAGGTTGGCAAGAAAAATTGAATGTAAAATTATGGCGACAAGGAAGCCCACCACTCACATCTATAAATATGGTAGTGTTGCTACTCCTAGAATTCCATAACCTACAAGGTTGACACCACAACAATTGGAAGAAAAAAAAGAAAAAGGGCTTTGCTACAGTTGTGATAGCAAATACATTAAAGGTCATAAGTGTGCTGAGAAGAAATTATTTTACATAGATTGTGAAGAGGAGGAAGAAAATGAACAAGAAACCTCAAAAGAGGAGGATATACACCAGGAACCAACCCTAGAGAGAGAAGAAATGAGTCCGACCATATCGTGTAATGCATTGGAAGGAATTACCACTCCTCAAACTCTCAAGATAGAAGGATATATCAAGAAGAAAAAGGTAACAATGTTGATTGATTCGGGTAGTACCCATAATTTTATTCATTGTAAGGTAGCCAAGGAATTGAATTGCTTCCTATACCCAACACCAGAATGTCAAGTGATGGTTGCAAATGGAGGAAATATAAATTAATCTGAAAAATGCCATAATATAGAGCTAGCCATGGGTGAATATGTAGTGAATAGTCCAATGCTTTCCATTCCAATGGGAGGTGTTGATGTTGTACTAGGAGTACAATGGTTACAATCTTTGGGGACGGTAGATTTTAATTTTCAAGAAGTTTCCTTGAATTTTTTTTCGGAAGGAAAGGAAGTCGAATTACGTGTTATCACAGGGAAGTCGGGAAAGATGATAATCTCTAATGTTATGACAAAGCTTATGAAGATAGAACAATGAGGCGTAATTGCACAATTATGCTCACTATAAGTTCCAACATCAAAACTATCTATTTCTCTAGATCTCCAAAAATTCTTGGACAATCATTCCAAAGTGTTTGAAACTCCCAAAGGACTCCCACCTATTAGTGATCATGATCATGTTATTCATTTGATTCCAGGAATTTTTCCTCCAAACATCAGGCCTTACAGATATCATTATGTCCAAAAGAGCGAAATTGAATGTATGATTGCATAAATGTTATAGGCTGGTATAATTCAACCTAGTCAAAGCTCCTTCTCTGCTCCAGTAGTATTGGTGCACCAGATGGATGGATCATGGCACATGTGTCCGGATTATAGGGAGCTCAATAATCTCACTATTAAAGATAAAATTCCCATTCCTGTGATTGATGAATTATTGGATGAATTACATGGATCAATTTATTTTACCAAGTTGGATTTTTGTTCGGGATATTAGCAAATTAGAATGAAGACTGAAGATATTCCGAAAATAGCATTTCGAACTCATGAGGGTCATTATGAATTTGTGCTCATGCCTTTTGGCCTTACCAATACACCTTCTACATTTAAAGGGCTAATGAATTCCATTTTAAAACCCTTCCTTAGAAAATCTGTGTTAGTATCATGTTCAACATGTTGATAGGGTGCTCAAACTATTGGAGGAGAAACAATTATATACAAAAACCTCCAAATGTTTCTTTGGAGTACAAAAGGTGGAATATTTGGGTCATATTGTATCTCACGAGGGTGTTAAGGTAGACCCTAAAAAAATTAAAGCCATTAAGGAATGGAAAGTCCCCACAACCATAAAGCAGTTGCGAGGATTTCTTGGGATAACAGGGTATTATCGCAAGTTTGTTAAGAATTATGGGAGAATAGCAGCACCTCTAACATAATTATTGAAGAAATATGCATTTTCATGGACTCCTGAAGCAAATAAGGCCTTTAAACATCTTAAAGAGGCAATTTTCTTAGCACCGGTCTTAGCTACGCTAGACTTCACAAAAACCTTTATTTTCGAATGTGATGTCTCAGGAAATGGAATTGGTGTTGTTTTAATGTAAGAAGGAAGACCCATTGCTTTTGAAAGTCATCCAATCAAAGGAAAGTATTTACAGAAAGCTATTTATGAGAAGGAAATGTTGGCAATACTACATGCACTAAAGAAATGGCGACCTTACTTAATGGGAAGACCCTTCAAGGTAAAAACTGATCATGATAGTATTAAACACTTTTTGGAACAAAGACTATCTTCAGAAGAGAAGAAAAAATGAATCACAAAGATGTTGGGCTATTACTTTGATATCATCTACAAAAAAGGGAAGCTAAATGTTGTTGTAGATGCAGTCTCAAGAAAGGATGAAGAGGTGGAAGCATTGATTTGTTCCATTTCTATTATCCAACTAGATTGGATAACCGAAGCAAGGGATGAATGGAAGAAGGATGAAGAAGTGTGGACACTCATTCAAAAGTTGCAGCAAGATCCTAGTACATTTGATACATTTAGTTGGAAAAATGATTCCTTATGGTACAAATATCACTTATATCTTTGTAAAAATTCCCAACTAAAAGAAAAGATTATTTTTGAATTGCACACTTCTCCTTTAGGAGGACACTCAAGATTTTTAGAAACTTCTTCTTCTTCTTCTTCTTCTTCTTCTTCTTCTTTTTTTTTTTTTTTTTTTTTTTTTTTTTTTTCGGATGGCCTTAAATCTCATATTCAAAAGCTTGTGGCGGAATGTTTGGTTTTCCAACAAAATAAAGTTGAGACAATTAAGACCCTAAGCCTTCTACAACATTTATCCATTCCAAGTCAACGTTGGGAGGAGATTTCAATGGATTTTATCACAAGTTTACCTAAGTCCGAAGGAAAGAGTGTCATCATGGTGGTAGTTGATATACTTACCAAGTATGCACAACTTACCAAGTATGCACACTTTTGTGCATTATCTCATCCATTTAAAGCAAGTACATATGCTACTGCATTTATGGAAACAATTCAAAAGCTACATGCAGGAAACCCAAATATTATTGTAAGCGACAGAGATCCCATTTTTACTGGAAATTTTTGGATGGAATTATTTTCTTGTTTGGGTATTCAACTAGCTCATAGCTCATATTATCATCCTCAATCCGATGGTCAAACTAAGATAGTGAACAAATGTTTGGAAGGATATCTTCATTTTTTTGTATCTGATAAATAGTGAACAAATGTTTGGAAGGATATCTTCATTTTTTTGTATCTGATAAACAAACACAATGGGTCAAGTGTTTACCTATGGCTGAATGGTGGTATAACAATTCCTTCCAAACTACAGCAAAAATGACCCCATTTATGGCACTTCATGGATATCATCCACCATTCATCACATCATCTTTAAGAGAAAATTATAAGGTTCAAGCAGTGGAAGATCACATCGAGCATAAACAAAAAGTTCTCCAAACCTTAAAGGATAACCTAAATTTGGTACAAAATCAAATGAAACAACATGAAGATCAACATCGCAACGAGAGACGTTTTGAGGTAGGAAACTAGGTATTTTATGACTACAACCATACAAACTAATTTCCATCAAGAAAGCTAAGAAGTATAATAAATTATCGCCAAAGTACTGTGGTCCTTACAAGGTGTTTTAAAAGATTGGTACTATGGCATACAAATTGGAGCTTCCTGATTCTTCGCGTGTGCATCTAGTTTTCCATGTTTGATGCTTAAAGAAGGTTATAGGTGACAAAATTCTAGTTCAAAAAATATTTCCAGAACTTGATGAGGAAGGAAAAATCATATTGGAACCTGAAGCATTCACGGAAACAAGATCTCAACAGCTACAAAATCGATCAATTTCAGAGTATCTCATCAAGTGGAAGAACGTACCCATGAAGATTCTACATGGGAGGATGATAATTTATACAGAAACATCTAGAGCTATGGAAAGTGTTGAGGACAACATTTGAAGGACAGGGGCATGTTAGGTCCCTATATTACTAGTGTAGTCCCTTATTGTTGTTAGTGTAGCCCCCTTATTGTTATTGGTGTACCCTTGTAACCCCAATATTGTTATTATTGTGCCCTTACATTATTAGTGTTAGTTAGGCTAGGATTATATTGTGACCCCATGGACTCCTATATATAGAAGGAGGTTTTTTCATTTGTATCATCCAAGAATTGTTGATTTATGTAATGTAAAGGAGGTTTCCCCCTCGCAGTGGCTGAATTCCAAGGCGTTGATCTCTCTTTTATTCTATTTTTGGAGCTAGTTTCATAACATCATGCATGTGGCATTGTATACATGTGGTGTCGTGTACATTTAATGCATGTGGTGTTGTGTACATGTGGTATTGTGTACGCCTTGTACAGGTGGTGCGGTATACAATTGACATTGTGTAGATGTTGTGCAGGTGGTGCCCTATAAATGTGATGTTGTGCACACATTGTGTAGGTACTGTGTACATGTTGTGCATATAGTACTGGTATACATGTGGTATTGTGTGCATTTCGTACATGTTGTGTTGCAAGGATGTGGTTTTATGTACGTGCATGGTGTATTTGTGATATTGTGACATGTGTATTCGTTGTGTTATGCTACGTATATGTATATGTATTGTGTTGTGTTGTACACCGGATGTGGGTATATGTGTTGTGTTGTATTGTACACCGGATGTGGGTATATGTGTTGTGTCACTAGAGAATTTGGCGGAAATTCCGACGGCCAATTCGTCGCTATTCCGACACATAGTCGTCGCAAGAGCGACAGTTCGGGGGCGGACAAACCATGGTTTGTCATGCCATCGCCGTTCCGACGCACGTAAAAAGTGTCGCACTATCGACACTTCTTCCGTCGTTCTGAACAAGCGTCACTCTTCCGACGTCTCACAAACCGTCGCGCCTCCGAAGTTTGTAAATTGTCGCACTTCCGATGAAATGTGGTTCGATGTTTGGAACGTCGCTCTTCCGACACTTGTAAACCGTCGCAATTCCGACTCAACGTGGTCCGACGTTTTGGACGTCGCTCTTGCGACGCTTGTAAACCGTCGCAATTCCGACTAAACGTGGTCTGACATTTTGGACGTCACTCTTCTGACGCTTGTAAACCGTCGCAATTCCGACTAAACGTGGTCCGACGTTTTGGACGTCGCTCTTCCGACGTCTGTAAGATGTTGCAATGT